>CM046448.1:22150742-22750742 GCA_025506515.1 Flaveria trinervia
CAAAGGCATCCACACTTGGACTATGGTATCCCAAAATTCTGACTTCAATCTATATGCCTATACAGATAGTGATTATGGTGGTCAACATGACTGCAAAGTCTACATCTGGGGGATGTCAATTTCTTATGGAAGGGTTGTCTCATGGCAATGCAAGAAACAATCTTGTGTCTCTGCATCAACTGCTGAAGCTGAATACATTGCTGCTACAAGCTGCTGTGCTCAAGTACTTTGGATTCAAAATCAGATGCGGACTATGGGTTAAACTTCAAGGAGACTCCCATTCACATAGACAACAACAGTGCTATCTCAATCACAGAGAACCTGTGCAGCACTCAAGACAAAGCACATATCATATCAGGTATCATTTATAAGAGATAACTATGAAAAGGGATTAATTAAACTAATCAAGATTCACAGATGAACAATATGTTGATCTGTTTACAAAGGCTTTTGATGAATAGAGATTTAAATATCTTATATTAGCTTTTGGGATGATCAACCTTGAGTAGATCTTTGTTAAAACTAATTCTTATTATTTCTCACAATATGTGTGTCCTAAGTTGTCTAGTCATCCTTTCATAAGCTCATGTTTTCTTTGGATGGAAATTCTTTTTGAAGATTTTCCTTAGATTTTTTTGAAAATTTTTTATACTTTGGAAGTTTGTTTTTAACTTCGGAAGTAAATCATGCCTTCAAAATAATACTGTCTAAGAAATTTACCTTCGAAAGTTTTCAAATTTATCTTCGAAGCTAAAATACTTGTCTCAGACACTTAATCATTTTCAAGGACCATTTACTTCCGAAGCAAATTAACTCTCGGAAGCTTGTTAGTTTATACACAAGCACTCAAGTTTTAAATTCTTCTGAAGCAAAATTTTCAAACCTCTCAGGAAATTATTCCGAAGTCATTTTAGCTTCGGAAGCTTTTTAATTAAAACTTCCGAAGATAATTAACCTTGGAAGCTTTTTGTTTTCCAAGAAAACTACTTTTTGAGCAAAAAGTAAACTACTTTTTCAGAGGTGGACCGACATCCGGATTTCAAAGTTTATCCTCTTTCATTAAACTTTATCTGAAATCCTTCTCACATATAAACCCAACGGTTTCCCCCCTCTTTCTATCATCTGTTCTTCCTCCAAACCTAAACCCCCCAATTTCTCTCTGAAATTTCTTTCTTTCTTCTTTCTTCGTCCCTAAGCTACTTCAAAATGGCCAACCTTGCTCACAGAAATGATCTCAACTTTACCATGCAGCTACACAGACAACACAATCAAGTTGCTCTGTTACGCTCTGAGAAAGATCCTCATTTCTCAGAGGTTTGCCATTTCTTATCTCTGTCAAACTACTTCACCTCCCTAACCATGATCCTCCACTCTATGAGGATCAGTTGCTTGAATTCTGGAAGACCTGCCAGAGGTCATTATGGATGGGGAGAAGGCACTGTCTGCCACAGTGCAGGGGAGAACAATCTTCATCACTCCGGCCATCATCAACTGACATCTTCAGCTGGATGATGAAGAAGGTGAGGTGTTTTTTCAAAGGAAGCTGTCAATCATTCCTTTGAGCAGATGGTATGAGGGAGATTTCTCTGTAAAGACCTTCAGGAAAGGGAAGGTCTCATCCCAATGGAGATTCCTGCTCCATGTGGTCATCCACAGCTTATCAAACAAGCATGGTGTATGGGACCAGATTCCTGAAGATCTCTCCTTCATAGTCCATGGAATGGTTCAAGGGGTCAAATTCAGGTACTCTCAGTTTATTTATACAAATTTACTTGCAAATTTAGACTCCTTAGAATTACATGTTTCCTAGATATGTCCAGTACATTCTTAACTGTGAACTGGGCTCACAGTTAAGGGAAATAGGTAACATTCTTAAATTGGGATAGATGAAGCCCGGCATCTTTAAAATACTGAGAAAGTCCACTGTTGGATTCTCTGGGGTAGAAACAGCCCTAGTCCCAAAAATGTTAGAGCTCATTGTTCAAGGTGACAACCTAGCAGCACAAGCTAGTGTTGAACCCACACCTGCTACTTCCCAACCACCCACACAGCCTCAAATCTCCATCACCTACCAAAGAAAATCCAAACGAACCCCTGATCAGACTATTCAGTCTGTGGAGGCCCCCATATACTCACCCATACAGGAAGAAGTGGACACTGGAGCTCCCACTTATCCTGAGAAGCAAACCACTCCCATCTCTTCAAGAATCAATGTTGAGGTTCCTCATGCTCAGCCTGATGAGCTCATTAGCCCTACTGCCTTAAGCCATCACTCTGAGTCTCAACACTCAAGTGATCAACCTTCAGGGGACAGTTACCATCCCAGCCTATAGATCTAAACCAACCCATTCCCAACCTTGAGTTCTATACTGATGAAGATATAGGTTTCAGTGAGTATAATGAATCTCTCTTCTTTCCCTCTACTCAAAGAGAGATGAGTACTTCTGAGTCTCCTACATCTATCCCACATCAGTCACCTACAACTGAGGTGGACACTCTGAACCTGTTCAGGATGTCCATATGGAAGAGGCTCTCACTTCTGAAAGTGATTACATCATTAAGATCTCAACCATGGCAACTCAACCCACTGACATCTCAACTGAGACTGCCAGTGAGCAGAGAAAATCCAGTAGCCAAGAACTTAGAACTGGTCATGAGAGAAAGGACTCTGGTCCAATCTTCTCCACCCCCAGTGATTCTTCTGATGAAGATGAGGGGGATCTGAGACTAAAAGTGCAAAAACTGTCTAAAACATGCACTTACCTAGTCTCAAAGGTCAGTCACCTTGAATCTGATGTGACTACCTTACAAAACAGGATCAATGATCAACAACTTGGGATTTCATATCTTAAGGAAAAACTAGCTGGGAGACCCTTAAGGAGAGCTCAACCAGGAACACAAGAACCTGTGGATGTGATTGACGTATCCTCCAGCTCACCTATGCAAGTGGGTGATGCTACCAAAAGGGGGAGAAAGTCATTACAGCCACAGAACCTGGGAGTTCCTCTAAGAGAATGGACATTGAGGACTCACCATCCTCACTTGCAACTGTGCATTCTCAGCAACCTCCTCTAGTTCACATTGATGTGGACTACACAGAGTTCTGTTTGAGGATGGGATACCAAGGGATATGTCACCTTCACCATCCTTCAATCACATCATTGGGTGGAGGTATGACAACAACAGGAAGGCCCTCATCATCATAAGAGTTCAAGGACCACAAGAAGTCTTCAATTTTCAAAACATGGACTACTATGAAGGTTTGGATCTAGTCAACATGCCACTTGTCAACCCAAGCCAATCAAGACAAGCTGACAGACTAGCTAAAAGAATCCAAGACAGGATCATTGCAGAGTTCAGCCTAAGAAGGAGACTAAGGCAATCAGGCAATGTCATCGGTCAACTAAATGTTGAGGCAGACCCTAAGATTAGCTTCATAGGGGAAACCTTGACTAAGGCCCAGTGATAGAACCTGAGAGCCCTGTCTCATCATCTCCAACTGCTGTAGAGATCCATATTCCTTCTGAGACACCTGCTGGTGAAAGTGCTTCTCAACCTCTCTCTGGCCTGAGGTCAGATGCTACAACAAGCAATGAAGGCCAAAGCTCTCTCCACCCTGAGTCACAAAGGTCTGTAAAGTGACAAAGGGAAAAGAAAGATGACATCTGAGGAGATTGAGGAGGAGGAGAGAGAGAGGAAAAGGAGGCTAAGGGAGAAAGTTCCTCTACTGAGTCTCCAAGACTCATGGAGTCTGCAATCAGGGCTGCCCCCAGACCAGATACTCAGAATGATGAGTTAAGGGCAGTCAGGATAACTATTGCAGTCAGGATTAACTATTTGCAGACTAGAACTATGACATAGATAGTGTCATCTCTCTCCCATTGGATGAATTGAATGAGCTGGTTGATCTGGAAGGTCAAGAGAGAAGAAGGAGGCAGAAGATGCAGAACTCCTAGTACAAGTTAAAGAAGAGAGAAGAAGAAAAAGACTGTATAAAGGTATGCCTACCTTCTCACCAGTTCAAGAAAGTCCTGAACAAGAGGATGTGTTCAACAAGAACCTTCAGGTAGATAAGGAAGAAGACAGAATCAAGATGATTAACTACCTGAGTGCCACATGCCTCTATCAGGCAAATGCACTCCTTCCCTTACCTTATGACTATATTGAGTTTGAGTACTTGAAACAACTTGAGCTTGAGTTAGTCAAGGAAAGAAAAGCAACAAAGAAGAAGGTGAGGGAAGAAGCTAAAATCAAGAGCCATCATCCAAAAGAGCATGAAGAAGTCTGCTGATAGGCAGAGGATGATGAGCTCTTGAAACTGTATGGATTCTCTGGAAGGAGACTTGGACCCATGTCTCTATCCACTATGGATGAACATATCAGGGTAATCAAGCAGAGATTAAGAGTGGAGAGCTCACTGACTTACACTCCACTCCAAGTCAGGCCCCACCTGAAGTGGAGGTTAAGGTTGAACAACTAGACACAACACAACCCGGACTCCTGCTAATGCTTAGCAAGCTTCATCTTCTGATCCACAGCAGGGTCAACCTCCCTATCCATCTAAACTTGAGAGAGAGGAAGTCCCAACTGAGAAAGACAGTGAAGATCAATCTGGTGTTGCAGGCCAGTCTTCTCAGTTAAAATTTGGAAAGAAAAAGAAAAGGATGGCTTCTAACCAAAAGGTCTAAGAAGAAGAAGAGCCTGCATCCCCTTCTGAACCTCAGGATGAATCAGAACAGCCTGAGGATGGCAGCCAGTGGATGCTTAATCAACTCCAATGTCAGTAGCTCCTCTAGCATCAGGAAGACCCATCTTGTCTTGGACATACACCACAAATCCAGAAAGGTGGCATGTTATTAGAGATCAAGGCATTGAAGACATTTATACATGGCAAGATATGTTTTAGTTGCCTCTACATGACCTCTTTGACATAAGAAAACACTTTGATAGCCTGAAGGATCCTGATCATCTTATGAAGAAAGGAATGGTGATCATCCTAATGAGGACTGTTAATATCTGAAGTTTTCTAAGTGTTTTGGTAGCATCAGCCTAGGGGGAGTTTGTAGAGTCCAATGAAGAGGCTGATGTAACCTAAATGTCTTTAGTCTTTCCTGCATGTTGCACAAGTGCACTGAAGTAGAATGCTTCGGAAGTTTCACATGTGCAATAGAAATACTCTAAGTGTGAAATCTTCCGAAGCCAAGACCAACATCTTCCGAAGCCAAAGATGAATTCTTCCAAGCCTCAGAGACAAAGTCTTCCGAAGCTTCAAGTTCATGAAGACAGATTTCTTCCGAAGACTTTTAGTAACATGCTTTATTTGATGTATTATTCCATAAAGCTGGACACCTTTCCGCTGCAACTCTGCAAGTCACCAACTAACATGGTTTGGTAAAAGGTCCATGCTTTTGGTAACTATACATTGAGGTCTTGAGTTTATAACTTTCTACTTTATGTACTTTATCCTTTTTGTAAAAGATAAGGATGTGAGCTATGGCATGTCATAGTCACAAGTCAAAAGGCAATCTGCCTTTTGACTCTACAATTGATTTTGTGTGTGTCTAGGCAATTGTATCCAGCTGGCTTTCAAAGTATAGTCGGCTGTAGGATGTTGTATAAGTATCTCATGTTCTTGTATCTTTCGAATATGCTTTGTAACACTTGTAATAGTACATAGAGAAGGCAATATACTGCATTCTTGAAAACCAAATACTTGTGTTCTTTGTGTTCTGTCTCCTACATTACTTGTGTTCTTAGTGTCACTACTTGGTTAATCTCAGTTTACTGTTTGATCTAAGTTTAGTTTATCTCCTCTTTCTGTTGTTGTTATGTTGTAACTTATACCCTTCAACATTCCAGCAATTGTGAGTTCCTCTGAGAGAATGGACATTGAGGACTCACCACTCACTTGCAACTGTGCATTCTCAGCACCTCCTCTAGTTCACATGATGTGGACTACATAGAGTCTGTTGAGGATGGGATACCAAGGCTATGTCACCTTCACCATCCTCAATCACATCATGGGTGGAGGTATGTACAACAACATGAAGGCCCTCATCATCATAAGAGTTCAAGGACAGCAAGAAGTCTTCAATTTTTAGAACTTGGACTACTTTGAAGGTTTGGATCTAGTCAACATGCCACTTGTCAACCCAAGCCAATCAAGACAAGCTGAGAGACTAGCTAAAAGAATCAAGACAGGATCAATGCAGAGTTCAGCCTAAGAAGGAGACTAAGGCAATCAGGCAATGTCATCGGTCAACTGGATGTTGAGGCAGACCCTAAGATTATCTTCATAGGGGAACCTTGACTGAAGCGCGCAGTGATAGACCTGGGAGCCTTGTCTTATCATCTCCAACTGCTGTAGAGATCCTATTCCTTCTGAGACACCTGCTGGTGAAGGTGCTTCTCAACCTCTCTTTGGCTTGAGGTCAGATGCTACAACGAGCAATAAAGGCCAAAGCTCTCTCCACCCTGAGTCACAAAGGTCTATAAGTGACAAAAGGAAAAGAAAGATGACATATGAGGAGATTAAGGAGGAGGAAGAGAGAGGAGAAAAGGAGGCTAAGGGGAGAAAGTTCCTCTACTGAGTCTCCAAGACTCATGGAGTCTACAATCAGGGCTGGCCCCAGACCAGATACTCAGAAGAATGAGTAGTTAAGGGCAGTCAGGATTAACTATTTGCTGACTAGGAACTATGACATAGATAGTGTCATCTCTCTCCCATTGGATGAATTGAATGAGCTGGGGTTGATCTGGAAAGGTCAAGAGAGAAGAATGAGGCAGAAGATGCAGAACTCCTAGTACAAGTCAAAGAAGAGAGAAGAAGAAAAAGACTGTACAAAGGTATGCCTACCTTCTCACCAGTTCAAGAAAGTCCTGAACAAGAGGATGTAGTTCAACAAGAACCTCAGGTAGATAAGGAAGAAGACAGAATCAAGATGATTAACTACCTGAGTGCCACAGGCCTCTATCAGGCAAATGCACTCCTTTCCTTACCTTATGACTATATGAGTTTGAGTACTTAAAACAACTTGAGCTTGAGTTAGTCAAGGAAGAAAAGCAACAAAGAAGAAGCTGAGGGAAGAAGCTGCAAATCAAGAGCCATCATCCAAAAGAGCATGAAGAAGTCTGCTGATAGGCAGAGGATGATGAGCTTCTTGAAGCTGTATGGATTATCGCCGAAGGAGACTTGGACCCATGTCTCTATCCACTTTGGATGAACATATAAGGGTAATCAAGCAGAAGATTAAGAGTGGAGAGCTCACTGACTTACACTCCACTCCAAGTCAGGCCCCACCTAAAGTGGAGGTTAAGGTTGAACAACCAGACACAACACAACCCGGACCTCCTGCTAATGCTCAGCAAGCTTCATCTTCTAATCCACAGCAGGGTCAACCTCCCTCTCCATCTAAACTTGAGAGAGAGGGAGTCCCAACTGAGAAAGATAGTGAAGATCAATCTGGTGTTGCAGGCTAGTCTTCTCAGTTAAAATTTGGAAAGAGAAAGAAGAGGATGGCTTCTAAACCAAGGTCTAAGAAAAAGAAGAAGCCTGCATCCCCTTCTGAACCTCAGGATGAAACAGAACAGCCTGAGGATGTGCAGCCAGAGGATGCTCAATCAACTCCAACTTTAGTAGCTCCTCTAGCATCAGGAAGACCCATCTTGTCTTGGACATACACCACAAATCCAAAAGGTGGCATGTTATTAGAGATCAAGGCATTGAAGACATTTATACATGGCAAGATATGTTTCAGTTGCCTCTGCATGACCTCTTTGACATGAGAAAACACTTTGATAGCCTGAAGGATCCTGATCATCTTATGAAGAAAGGAATGGTGATCATCCTAATGAGGACTGTTAATATGTGAAGTTTTCTAGGTGTTTTGGTAGCATCAGCCTAGGGGGAGTTTGTAGAGTCTAATGAAGAGGCTGATGCAACCTAAACATCTTTAGTCTTTCCTGCATGCTGCACAAGTGCATTGAAGTAGAATGCTTCGGAAGTTTCACATGTGCAACAGAAATACTCTAAGTATGAAATCTTCCGAAGCCAAGACAACATCTTCTGAAGCCAAAGATGAATCTTCCGAAGCCTCAGAGACAAAGTCTTCCGAAGCTTCAAGTTCATGAAGAGACAGAACCTCTTGTAACCCTTTTATATATATACATATATGTGTATGTTTAAACAATGGGAACTCACCAACTTTATAGTTGACCCTTTATTTTTAACATGTTTCAGGTTTTCTACTTGAAGATCTTCTTGTGCTCATATAGGACTTGGACCTAGATTAAATTGAAAGTCTTATGTTTTCGTTTGTATCTTGATTGTTTTGTAATTACTATTTGACTTGTAATGTTTAATGAATAATGACATTTAATATTACTTCAACTTAATTAGTTCCTTGTGCTATGAGCAAGCGTCTCCCATTCGTCTGCCCCGATGATTATGCCGTCGGTCGGGGTGTGACAGCATATTCTCACCACCCTTCAATCGCTGCCAAATCACACGACAGCAACATCACTCTGCCAAAATTTGATTTAGTTGATTTTGCACTAAGATTGTGTTACTAATGTGTATTATCATATTCTATAGGTAATTAGTGATCGAAATTGCTCAAAATGTGCGGTGTAATCAAACCCTAGCCGACCCATTTTGACTAAAATCAAGAAAATCTGTAATAACTTTCAAATAGACCACGTAAATGTGATTAATGGTTAAAATAAAGGATATACGGTGATAGTTAAGGTCCCTTCTAATCTAAAGAGTCTAAACACAACGTTTATCATCAAGTTTTGACCTAGATTCAGGGCTAGAGTGTCTAACAGAGAGTTATGCGACTAGACACTCCGAATGAACTTCAATGCACAATTGAGCTGAGCGAATGACTCAATCGGCCGAATGAACAAGGCGTATGAGCTCAATTTCCTGAATGAACTCAACCACATGCTGAATCCTCCGATTGAACTCAGCCACATGTTGAGTCGCATGATTGAACTCAGCCGCATGCTCAGTCGCCCGATTGAAGTCAACCGCATGCTCAATCGCCCGACTGAACTGAGTCGTATGGTTCAATCGCACGATTGAACCAGACTGATTTCAGAACAATTTATATATCAATAGTTTCTGTTATGGACAAATCTCATGTTTGCGTCTTGTGTTACAGAATCATGGCAGATAGGTGGATCATCAACACCAAGCACAACATTTGTGCTCACTTGGATGCCACCACTAGGAATGCTACTGATTTTGTGGGTATTATTGCATTTCTGAGGCGATCTAGGATCTACAGAGCCAAATCTGCTCCATGCACACCCTCCGGTCATTACAAAGGCTTTCTGGGAGGGTGCATCTGTTGACAGATCTACTGAGCCTTACTGCCTTCGGAGTACCATTTTTGGGGAAGAGATTGAGGTGACGGCGGTAGACATTCGACGAGTTCTGGACTTGGTTGATGATGCTGCCCACCCAACCAGGTTATACCCTCTGACTGTAATGGGATGTTTTCTGAGGATGAAGTAGTTCCCCCAGTTCAAGTACTTAGCACATGTTATTCTTAAGTGCATTGCTTCATAGAGGGGTGGATTTGATGATCTTTCTGACCAAATCCAGAATGCCTACGTGGCACTAGTGCTGAATCACCCCTTCAGCTTCTCCAACATGATCTTCACGTACATGATCGAGAACCTTGAGGCCAAGGGTAAGGAGAGCTTCTATATGTATCCAAGGTTCTTGCAGATGATCATAGATGAGAAGCTCCCTTACTGCCCAAGGAAAAGGACGATACAGTGATGCTAGAGGTGATGGATGACACCACTCTAGGCAAGATGAAGGTGTACAGGGGGAAGCAGGTAAAGCCCCCTATGAGGAGATTGTTCGGGAATCTGGCCAATGCTGATTATGTGGCGCCCGCTAGGAGAAGGTGGCGTCACGAAGAAAGTGATTCCAATGTAGAGCCTATTGAGCTACCGACCGATGACTCAGATGACGATGATGACCATGGTGATGGCCAAGGAGGTCAAGGTCCAGGAGGATCCGAGCCGGCTCCAATCCACCCCTACTTTCAGATGGATGAGGAGGAGGATTCGAACGAGGAGCCATTGGTACGGACGGTGGGAAGCCGGGTTGTGGCCACTGAGACAGGGCTCAGGGCGGTTGGTGGATGCTAGGGTGAGTCTGGGGATGTTGTTACTGCTGATACTGATCCATCTTACATCCCGAACCATCCCATCAGCCAAGGGGGAGCATCCTCATCCAAGGGATCAAGGAAGAATAGGATGGCTCAGCCCCATGGGATAAAGATCAAGCAAAGGAGAATTACTTTGATCACCACAACTGCCACAACTACCACTACTACCACACCCTCGATCACCACTACCGCGCCCCCTACCACTACTACCACACCACCCACCATCACTACCACACTCCCAATCACCATTACTATAGCCACCCTTTCACCATCCACTCCTATCCCACCACCATATTCACCACATCCCCCACTACCACCACTAGCCACCAAGCAGGTCCCTCAACCCACTCTACCTTCACCACTGGACCCACTCTACCCTTTATTGGGGTAGAGGAACAACTAGCCATACTAAACCGGATGGTGCTAAAGTTGTTAGCTGTTGATGAGCAAGAGCTACACAACTAAGTCAGTTTGTGGAGCTCAATACTGCTCAAGCACAGCAGATTACCCAAGTTCAGGAGCAGAATGATCAATCAGTTAAGAGGATTGAGGAGTTAGAGGCCAAGAACAAGCAAATCATGCTCAGACTAAAAGGATCAAAAGATGAGCCTCTAAAGATCTGGGAAGGTGAAGATGATGAGGATGATGAAGATGATGGTGACGATGATGAGTCTGATGAAGGAGATGACAGTGATGATGAATGATCAATGGGAAAGAAGAAACGTGATGATGATGATGAAGAAGGTGATATGGCTGCATCAGCCTCTGCTCAAGGTCAAGAAAGGAGGACCAAGACAGCACAAGACCAATGAGCATCATCCTCAGCCCCTGCTGTTGAAGAACCGACAGATAAGGATCAAAGTAAAGATTAAATGTTTTGTATTTAGAACACTTTTATACTTGAATCTTGTATTTAATATAAAATTAATTTTATATATCTTTATTTAGTGTTTGAATGTCTTGATTGTTAAGATCAGTGATCTAAGTTTGATTAATTAGAGAGTATTGCAGCGGAATTCGAACAACGAATTAAACAATTCACAAGAACACAATTGATATTCAATGTAAAAGTACACAGTTATAGAAGGAGAGAATTCTGCAAAAGAAATATTTCATTCGTATACTTTCGTGGTGGCTCAATGTCACACATTACAACTAGGTCAACATTCCTTATATAGGAAATGTGACGTCTGCTGATGTCACTTGATAGTGACATCTACAGAATTATTCAAACTACTGAAACTATGCAAACTACTGAGAATGTTCTCAACTACTGATTACATCTCAGAGAATGCTTAAGTACAAAAACATAAAACTACTGAACTACAACTACTGAAACTATAACTACTGAAAAGTAAATTACAAGTACTGAAAGGAACCATCACAACTACTGAAGTTAATGACTTCAGCTGTTGTGACAACTACTGATCACTTTGGTCTTCAGTCTTTGTCTTCAGTCTTTGTTCTTCAGTACTTTACTTTCAGACTTTGTCTTCAGCTGATGGCTTCAGACTTTCTCTTCATACTTTACTTTCAGACTTTGTCTTCAGTACTTTTCTTTCAGACTTTGTCTTTAGACCTTGTAATCAGCTGATGTCTTCAGCTGTTGAGATCTTCTTCAGCAGTTAATGTCTGTGGGACTAGAGGTTTTTCTGATCAGGCTCATTGGTTCTTTTGGTCCAACAAACTCCCCTTGAACCATGCAGCCAAAACCTCTAAACTTATTGATGATCCTACTTATTCTTGGCAGAAACACCCTCTTGATCAGCTTCAGAGGTAATCAGTTAAGCACAGGCCGGGAAAAGGTTTCTAATTTTTTGATTGGCTAAGTATGGAAAGAACTCTGTCTTAGGAAACTGGACACAGAGTATTGTCCCAACCATGAAACCTAATTCCCATTAATGAGTCTATAAGACTCACTAGCATAGGCCTCAAGGAGAACAACTTGTTCCTCCTTGGTGAGTTCTTCTGCTTCTCCCTCGAAGAAGAACTCTGGGCCATAATACTCAGACAGGTATCTCACTGTCTTTCCATTTTTCAACTCCATAGTTGTTATCTCTCTGTAAGCAAATTCATCAGGGTGAGAGCCTTTAAGCAACAACTGGAGTTCACTCTTCTGAAGATCTTCAAGTCTTTTGTATAACAACCCCTTCTTGATCATTTTGTTCTCAAGAATAGATTGAGGGTTGTCTTGGAGTTGTGAGCTCTCCTGAATTCTTCCATGATTTCCCAGGGTGAGACTACCATGGCCAATGTAATTGCAGCAATCAAGGTCTTCTTCACTTGGCCATGATATCTACTTGGTATATTCTTCTTATGAATTCTAGAACTTACCCTGGGGTCTGGCCAGATCCGCACTCTTTCTCTTTGATGTTGAAAAGTATGTCTAAGAGTGTACAGCCTCAGAGCCTGTTTCTTCATTTCTTGAATGGATGAGGACTGAGGAAATCCTTGTTAACCATCTTGAGAAACTACTCATCGCTGCTTCTGCTGTTCTGCTTCTTCAATCTTTACCTTCACCATCTACATTTGCAAGTCAGGTGTAATCACTTGTTGACTTCTGTGCTCGGTGTTTTAAGGTTGAGAACAGCAGAGATTGCAAACAATCTTCATCATCATCCTCTTCTTCATCTTCTTCTACCCTCAACACCATTCTCCTCCTTCTGGTGTATCACTGGGTAAGGTTTGAGGTGGTTTTGGGGTAAAGGAATTGGTTTTGTGGGTTGAGTTGTGGGTGACTTTGGTTTAGGGATAAATTTGGGAGATTTTAGAGATAAGGGTTGTGTTTGAGTGGGAGTGTGAGAAGACTGACTTAGCATTTTGGTGGTGATTTGGCTTTGGTGGAGAGCTTTGCCATTTCAGTTCTCTTCCCTGCACCTGTTCATCTAGTGCTTCGATGATCACCCTTTATTATAGCCTCCAGTAGAGCAGATTTTCTTGGTTATCTCCAAGATACTGTCTCTGGACCAGGCCTTTATCTCTATCAATGATCTTCCAAGGTATTTGGCAATGAATCTGATCATTATCTCCAATCTTTCCCTTCCAACACACTATAACCGGCCCATCTAGCTTGAATCTCTTCTATTTCCAGCCTTCTGATCTCAGTGTCTAGTGTGGCTGTGTCATGACCTTGTCGAAAGAGCTGATCTATAATTTTATCCATGGATCTGTTGTGAGCTTCATCAGCATCTTGACAAGATCTTCTAAGGATTTATCTTCATCAGCTTTTGACTCAGCACTTTTATTTCTTTTATATGTGATCAGCTGATCTTCTTCTCTTTATCTGTGATCAGCTGTTCTGAGATCAGTTCTTTCTCCACCTCCTTCTCTTTTGCAGGTTCTTTCTCATCAAACTCTTTTTCTTTTCTTTTCTTTCACTGCCTTAGACTTGGAAGTCTCCCCTTTTTGGTTGTATTGGGATCAGGGGCTTGAAAGGCAGAAAGAGATTTGTGAACAGCATCATCAATGAGGTTTGTAGATTTGAGGAGATCCTCTCATCAATGGCTTTATGCACTATGTCAGTGATGATGGGAGTGATGAGAGGTAAGGAGTTTTGAAAGATAGCAACCATCTGCTCAGAGGGGTTCTGTCCTGAGAGTGGTGCCAAAAGTAGTGTTGGTGGCTCAGTTAAGTGTGTAGGCTCAATGTTTGGGAACCTTCAATGGAGGTGCCATCTATGGGGTTTGTGGGGTATATGGACTTTGATCCTGAGACATTTTGGCTAGAAGCTCTTTGAGTCTGCTCACCTTAGTCTCTAGGATGGTATTATGGGCTAATACATCATAGAAAAAGCCCAGGTCATCATCAGTCTGTGCTGAATCACCTGACCTCCTGATTGAATCAGGATGTACATGCTCTGAGTGTAGATCAGTAGAAGCATGTGCCCCTTGTTCTTGGTACTAGGGACTTCCTGCCTCAGGACTGTGTCCTTCATTGGCAGTTGCCTCTGGTAAGGTCTTATGGATGCTACCAACTTCATCCTGATCATTTGTTGAATCAGTAGAAGTGGCAGCCTTACCAGATGTTCTCCCTATTTCTACACTTGGAGATTGAACATTGTAACCCCTGTTTTGTGGGTTATCAGAAGCATTTTGGTCCTCCCCCTCAATAGTTGAGGTATTCCTAGTGGTAAGTGGTTTCTGGGGAGGGGGTGAGGAATGCAACTGACTCAGCACTTTAGCAATTATCAGTGTTGGGCTTTGAGGGGCGGTTGCAGGGAGATTGGTCCGAAGCAGATTGCACTCGGGGTGAGAGGTGCTCTTCAATGGTAACCCTCTCAATTGAGATAGGTTCCAGAAATATGGGATCCCCAATTGTGGTTGCAACAGGATCCTGTTGAGAGGATACCTGTGCGGCTTCAGCAGGTTGAGTCTTGGACATAACTAGGGGGTTAGAACCAGTATGTATTTCCTGTGTTTGTGGTACAGGGGCATCCTCAGGGGACTCATCTCCCTGAGTAGCCTTTTTGGGCTTTTTGGATTTGGGTTTGGTGGGGACTTTGGATCTGGACGTGGAGGCTGTGGGTTCCCTCTGCTTGGGTTTTAGCATCCGGGCAGCCCCTTTTAGAGTAGGTCTGAGTTATTGTCTGGAGTATACCTCAGCTAAAACAGCTGGAGTAGGGACTCCAAGACCAACAAGGCCATCAAATTTTAACTGATTCAAAATTATGGCCATCAGAAACCTGGGATAAAGTAGCCATCTGTTTGCCATAGTTTCTGAGCCAGATCCTTTAGTTCCATGAACACTATCTCAGAAAAATTTAGATTTTGGCGTTCAAGGATAGAGTACAATACCTGTTGCCATCGGGAAGACATCTGATCCCAAGAAGATGTCTTTGATGCAAGGCAGACATTCACCATATGAAAGATAAGTCGTTCAGCATCATGGAAGTGCTTTTTAAGTATGGTTGAAGCACTTAAGTCGCTCTCATACCAGTTATTAATGAAAGACATATCAGTGGTTCCTTTCGGGTATTCTTTAACATAGGTGCCATCAGGCAAGTTTAGGGTTTTGCGTACGATGTCGGGGGTGATGAGCACCTGTTTCTGGTTCACCAACGACTGGAGAGTGAGTTGGCTATCATTGTCACCAGTTATTATAGAGACGTTGGTCCAGAACTGGGTTAAGGATCAGGGTATATGGTAGGATTAGAAGAAAGGCTGTTCCGTATTGGAATCCACCATAAGATCGATGGCATTGTCAAACTTGTTCTAGAACCGATTTCGAAAGGTAGGCAACACAGTTGTGTCGGGGTTTGAATTTCATGGTCGCCATTGTTGAGATAGAAAAGTTTGAAAAACGGCTAATGAAACGTTTGTTAATAAGTGCAGGTATTTATAGGTTAAGAAAAGGCTGAAAAGAAAACGACTGAAGTGTTGGTGTTGGCATCAGTTGTTATGAAAACAACTGAAGACTTGGTTTTAACTATCAGACGTTTGAAAACAACTGAAGACTTGGTTTTAGTCATCATAGTTGTGAAACTACTAAAAACCTTGGTTTTGTCTTCAGCTGTTGTAAACAACTGAGGACTTGGTATTAGTCATCAGTAGTGTGAAACTACTGAAGACATGGTTTTGTCATCAGCTGTTTAGGGTGAAACAGCAGTTTGTGGAAACAATCTGAAGAGAAAATTCTCATCAGTAGTTTTCATCAATTTTTAGCTTTTCAGCTGTTTCATACTGCCCTCAACACTTACTCATCAGACTTAGCTGTTTTTAGTGGTTTCATAGGACATCAGTACTTATCTGTTTTTACTGACATCAGTAGTTATAACTACATCAGTAGTTTGTAACAGAATCAGTACATATTTGTGACATGTTTACTAATGAGCATCAAAACTTGTTTACTGAGATCATTAGTAGTTATCACTTATTCTAGCTGCAGCATACCAAGCCTTAACACAAGGTTTTGGAAAGTTGAACTATCCAAAGGCTTAGTAAATATATCTGCAAGCTCATCAGCACTAGGTACAAACTTTAGATCAATCAGACCTTTTTCAAAACAATCCCTAATAAAATGGTGTCTGATCTCTATATGTTTGGTCCTAGAGTGCTGGACTGGATTCTTGACAATACACAGAGCTGAAGCACTATCCATTAATAATGGAGTCTTAGTCTCTGTAATGCCATAATCCAATAGTTGGTTCTGAAGCCAGAGTACCTGAGATGTACAACTTGCAGCAGCAATGTACTCTGCTTCAGTAGCGGATGTAGCAACACATGTTTATTTCTTACTCTGCCAAGAAATCAAACAGTTGCCTAGGAATTGACATCCACCAGAAGTTGACTTTCTAGTTAACTTACATCCTGCATAGTCACTATCTGAAAAAGAAACTAATTTGCAAGAGTGTCCAGTGGAATACCATAGACCTAGAGATTAAGTACCTTGCAGATATCCAAAATTCTCTTGACTGCAATCAAATGAGATTCTTTAGGAGCAGCCTGAAATCTAGCACAAACACAAGTTGCAACATGATATCTGGTCTAGAAGCTATTAAGTGCATCAAGGACCCAATCATACATCTGTAAAGTGTTTCATCAACAGCTTTACCTTTCTAATCTGCATCCATTGTGTGGTGTTGCACATGGGAGTAGAACATGGCTTACAACTTTGTAAATCAAACTTATTCAAAAGATCTTTTGTATATTTTGACTGATGAATGAAGGTTCCATCAGCCTTTTGTTTGATTTGCAAGCCTAGAAAGAACTGTAATTCTCCCATTGCACTCATTTCAAACTTTTGTTTCATTAGACTTGTAAAATCATCACACAACTGAGGATCAGAGGATGCAAAAATAATATCATCAACATAAATTTGAACAAGTAGCTTATGTTGATCCACTTTCTTAATAAACAAAGTTTTATCTATGGAACCTCTAGTGAAATTATTGTTAAGTAGAAAATTTGAAAGTGTTTCATACCAGGCTCTAGGAGCTTGCTTCAACCATAAAGAGCCTTATCAAGTTGATACACCCAATCAGGATGTTTATTGTCCTCAAAACCTGGTGGTTGACACACATAAACCTCTTCTTTTATTTACCATATAAAATTCACTTTTGACATCCATTTGAAAAACTTTAAGATGTGGAATGCAGCATAGGCTAAGAACAATCGATTGCCTCTAGTCTGGCTACAGGGGCAAATGTTTCATCATAATCAATACCTTCTTCTTGTGAAAACCCTTGTACAACCAGTCTAGCCTTGTTCTTGACAATAAGCCCATTTTCATCAGTTTTATTCCTAAACACCCATTTAGTGCCTATTACACACTTACCTGGGGGTAGAGGAACCAGTTCCCACACTTGCTACTTTTTGAACTAAAGTAGCTCAAGCTGCATGGCTTCAACCCATCCATTGTCTCTCAAAGCAACATGATAGTTCTTTGGCTCTAGCTGACTGATGAAGAGAGCATAGAAGCAGAAGTTAGACAATAACTTCTGGTTGAGACACCAACATTGATATCACCAATAATTGAGACATGGGGTGATCTTCAGCTCTTGGTATACTATAAGATTAGTGCAAGTGTTTGTAGCTGGTTCAGCGGTAGTAGATGGTGATCCAGATTCTTGAAACCAAGTATTAGATGGCAAGTCAAATGATGTAGAGGAGTCTGAAATCTCATCAGCATTTGTTGTGGATGGAGCTGCAGAAGCTACAGGAACATCAAGTTTAGCAGACTCAGGCAGTTGGTCACTAAACCTGAAAAGGTGAGTACTGATATCATCATCATCTTCAGTGCACCAGGTGGAAGACTTGCTGCAGAAGATGATTTATCCACATGATCTGCAACAGCTGGAGGTTGATAAGGAACATATTGCAGTATGTCCAGATCAAACAACTCCATAGGGTTGTGGAATTTTATCCTTAGGAGATTCATTGAATTTCACATGCAAGGTTTCTTCAACTATCTTTGTTCTGTAGTTGAAGACTCTATAAGCCTTGCATGGGATGAATAACCTACAAAATACCCTGCATCCACCTTAGGATCAAATTTGTGGAGTTGATCCTGTGTTGAGAATGAAACAAGGACACCCAAAGGCTTGAAGAATGAAATTAGAGGAGCCAAATGATGTAGAACTTCATATGGACTCTTCATCAACCTCTATTTACTAATACTCTATTCTGCACATAGCAAGCTGTGTTAACAGCTTCAGCCCAAAAGGTCAATGGAAAACCAGAGTCAGCCAACATAGACCTTGCAGCTTCAATTAGGGTCCTGTTCTTTCTCTCCACTACTCTATTTTGTTCTGGAGTCCTTGGGATGCTAAACTGCCTCTTGATTCCTTTTGATAGATAAAAATCATCAAGTGTATGGTTTCTGAATTCAGTTCCATTATCACTCCTTATAGACTTGACTGATAGGGAATACTGCTTCTCAACATACAACACAAAGTTTATAATCGTCTGAGCAACCTCAACCTTTGAATGCAAGAAGAAAGTCCATACAAATCTGGAGTAATCATCCATAATTACCAGACAGTATTTCTTCTTTGCCATGCTCATCACTCTCACAAGACCAAATAGATCCATGTGCAGTAACTGCAAGCAGGCAATGGACTTAGGTTCTTCAATAGGAGGGAATGAGACTTTGTGTTGTTTTCCTTTTAAACAAGCAGTGCAGGTTTCATCACAGTGGAACTCCTTTATTGGTAGACCTCTCACTAAACTATTGTGGATCAGCTGATTCATGTTTTTGAGATTAACATGACCTAGCCTTCTTTTAAGCCATAGTTTAGATTCCTTAGGAGAGGCTTTGGAGAACAGACAAGGATGACCCTTCAAATCAATCTTCTTTGACAAATACAAGGCATATACTCTTCCAATCCTGTTGGCCTTCAGGAGAGTATGATCATCCAATACCTTGTCTATCAGCCTCAGAACTTGGGAAGACAGAATCCTGCAGTTCTGGCTTGTGAAAAGTGCAACATGCCCTTTATCACACATCTGACTGACACTCAATAGATTATACTTGAGATTCTCCACATGGTTAACATCATCAAATCTGATATTTCCATTAGACACATATCCTTTCCCGATGATATAGCCCTGGCATCATTTCCAAATGAAACAATCCCTTCTTTCCTTGAGAGTAGTCATTAAGAAGAGAACTGCTCCCAGTCATATGCATAGATCCTCCACTGTCTACATACCAGATGCTCCTTTGGCATGCTGAAGAACCCTGCATTTATCATAAAGACTAGTTAGGTTTTGAGACCCAAACCTTTTTGGTTTTGGGTCTGTTTTCATCAATAGATTTAACCATAACTTGTTTCTTATGATTAACAGCTGATGGAGAAGGAGATGGTGCTGAAATGGATTCCGGGATTTGGGCTTGGAATGCCTTTTCAGTGGTTTGATCACAGGTGCATCTAGTTGTTAACTCTCCCCAACAAATGCTGAACCATCATAACAAGTTGTGTTTGATTTGTAGCCAAAGCTTTCAGCTCTTGTGACATGTCAGTACTTGTGTATGATGAGTTCCTGTGGCCCATCATTTCTTCCTTGAAATTCATAGACTTAGTCTGATGTTTATCATGAGGAGCACTATCAGCTGTTTTATGATAAACCTATCCTTCTTTTTGGATTTGGATGAAGGCTTGGGTTCATCACATTGGGATGACTATGGTACAAACTTGGTCTCAAACTCATTTTTCATTTCATCCATCTGGATTTTAATGAGCTTATCTCTGTTGAGTTTGGAACCTTTTCTGTACCAACATTCATCAGAAAGATGATTAAATTTACCACATATTTCACATGGATTATTCTTCATCTTGAATTGATCAACTGCTGATGTGGAAACTACTGAAGGTGTGCTCTTCAATACTTTCCTCCATTCAGTACTTGTGTTAAGTACTGAAGGATCTATAACAACTGAGACTTGTTCTTCAGCTGTTCTTTATCAGCAGTTGTTAATCTTTTTATTTCAGCTGATTTGAAATGCTTTTCAGATGTTGTGTCTTTCCCTTCAATGCTTAAGATACTTTGAGAGACAACATCTGAAGTACTCAGCTTCATGTGCTTATCAGTAGTTGACCCATCAGGCAATTGATTTGCTGAGGTATCAACACTGATTTCATCTTATGATTGTGGGTGATCACTTGAGGATGATACACATGATGATGTGGTTTGAAATTTACTTTCACCTTCAGGTTTTACTATTAATTTTGGAGTAAAATCTGTAGGTGGTTCAATGTGGTTGTAACCTATTCCAAACTTCACATTCGAAGCAGATTGCTTGCTGAGCAGCATTTCAAATCCCTTGTAGGATGATACCCAGGGGTCACACTCAACTTGGGTAACTGCAAGTTTTTCTTTGAGTTCTCTGTGGTTCTCAAGAATGACCTCTATCTTAGTCTTTTCATCATTTAATTGGCATTTAAGCTTATAAATCTCATCATCTTTATCCTTAAGGACAGACTCATATTCAACTTTTCTTTTGGAAATAGTTTGCTCAAGCTCAAGATTTTGATTAATTAAAGCTACATTTGCCTCTCTAATAGAGATAAATGCAGCTATGCAAGATTCAAAACATAGCTTGGCCTTAGCCTTAGAGGATACCTGGGTTATCTGTGATGAAGATGCATTGGAGCAAACTCTCAGTAGACTCCAGGGCCATAAGAGCTAGATTCCCAAAAGGATGTTCATCACCATGTTTACCATCACCAGCAAATAATTGCTCATTACCAGAGAGATCATCTGGTAAACTGCTCCAGTCAACAACACCAGGGGTAAAGAAGCTGTGATGAGGTTGTGATTTAGATGATTGAGATGGTAGAGGCTCAAGTAAGGCTTGAGGTTGTTGTGCAATAGAAACTTGAACTTGATTTGGCTGAGGCATATAATAGAAGGGATATGGATATGACATTTGACCCTGAGGGACAAAATATGCAGGAGATAAGGGTTGTGAATGATGACCAGAACTAGCAGGATGTTACCCTCTATTTTGTGGACTATTGCTTGGAAAAGTCACAAAGGGTGCAGAGGAGTTAGATCCAGTTGATCTACACTCTCTTGCAAAGTGCCTAAGCCTGTGGCATTTATGACACCTCAACTTACTCTTGTCAAAACCAACTTTGGTTTTGCCAGAGAGTCCTGGAAATTTCCTACCAGTTCTCTTGTAGAACTTTTGAGATCTGATATTAATCAAGGCCATTTGGCTCAGAATATCCATCTCTTCTAAGTCATCATCAGCAATACCCTTTAAATCATCCATAATGAAACACGAATTGTCACTATTACAGCCTGACTGACTGTCAGCACTAACAAATGCATGATCAGAACTGTTTGAAGAGAAATCTATATGCTTATCATAATTGCTTTCTGATGCAGCATATTCTGACTCATGACCAACCAAGGCAGTGTTCCCTGGTACAAAGTCATCAGTGAGCTTTCCTGATGATGCCAGTTTCCTTTTCTGCTCTATCTCTTTTTCAAATGTAAGCAGTTTCCCATGGAGTTGGGTGAGAGATAGGCTATCCAGATTTGCACTGGAGCGTAGGACAATGGTATATGTGTCCCATCTCTCAGGAAATGATCTGAGGAATCTGTTGTTCATCTGGCTATTAGTGTATTCATGTTTGACCATTTTCAGCTCAGAGATCAAACAAGAAAAACGCTCAAACTGTTGAGTCAGTGTCTCACCCTTCCTATGAGAGCTATCTCATATTGTTGGGCAAGGATTTCTCTATTGTTTGCTAAAACCTCATCTATTCCACCAAATTGTTCTTTCAATGCATTCCAGAGGTCATGAGTAGTTTCATGATGCATAGCCCAGAATAGATTCATTAGGCAGAGCCATGGCCAGAATACCATGCGCTTTAGCATCAATTTCAAACAGTTTTCGATCCTCATCTGAGTATTGTTCCTTCTTCTTCGGAACCATTTGGTTGTTTTCGGATTTTTCACCATAGGCTTGTGTGGACCATGTACCACAGATGTCCAACAACCTGAACTGTTAACAGATAGGTGATGAAGCATTCTTCGTTGCCATATGTTATACTCAGTCCTAACCAGCATCAGAGGCTTGGTTGAGGAACCGGTATTGTGAGGGTCATTAGAAGGAGTAGTCATTCTCAGATTCAACCAAATTCAATTAAGTTTTAACTGATTTAGAACAAAACACAACAAACTGATAGGATCTCAGCATCTAGTTTGATCGATTCGAATGATTTCAGCAGCGGAATAGAGTACCAACTAGCACAATTCGAGCAAGAATACCAAGATATTGCAATGAACAGAATTAGTTATAGAGAGAGAAAGTTTCTGCAAAAAGAATATTTCATTCAATCACACGCTTTCGTGGTGGCAAATTGTCACACATACAATCAGGTCAATCATTCCTTATATAGAATGTCGTGGTGGAACATTCCTTATATAGAAGATGTGACGTCTGCTGATGTCACTTGATAGTGACATCTAACAGAATTATTTAAACAACTGAAACACAACTACTGAAGATGTCAAAACAGCTGACATCTTCTTACAAAAATACTAAGTGTTATTAGTTACTACAACTACTGAAACTACAACGACTGAAGAACAAGCTCTTCAGTCGTTTTACAAAACTACTGAAAGTAAAAACATAAAACTACTGATATCACAGCTACTGAAGAAGTACTCTTCAGCTGTTGTGACAAACTACTGAAACTTCAACACTTGGTCTTCAGACTTGAACTTCAAACGTTTCATCAGTTGATGACTTCAGTAGATGTCATCAGCTGATGTCTTCAGTCTTTGTCTTCAGACTTTGTACATCAGTTGTTGATCTTCAGCACTTGTGGACTCTTCAGCTGTTGTACTTCAGTACTTTGGTCTTCAGCTTCAGCACTTGTATTCTTTAGCTGTTGAGCTTCAGCACTTTAGTCTTCAGCTGTTGAAGTCTTCAGTACTTGATCTTCAGCTGTTGAAGTCTTCAGTACTTGATCTTCACCTGTTGAAGTCTTCAGCACTTGTAGAACTGCTGATGAAGCCTTCAGCAGTTGTTGTGATATCATGTGGGACTTAGAGGTTTTCTGATCTTGGCTCATTGGTTCTTTTGGTCCAACAAACTCCCCCTGAACCAATGCAACCAAAACCTCTAATTGATTTATTTTCCCACTTATTGTTGGCAGAATGGTTGGTCTTTTTCCTTCTTGATCAGTTGAGAAGATAACCCATATAAGCACTTGTCACATCCCGGCGGAAGCGTGAAATACATAGGGAGTGACTTGATTGCTCAGAACTCATTGTTAGATAACACATAATCATACATAATTCATAACATAATATTAGGGTAGGATTACATAAAATCATAATAGTCAAAACTTGAAATTACATAATCCTATTACATCATAAAGATTTAACAGCTACATCTTCAGAGACGATGGAAGTGAGCATCCACCGATACACTGAAGTCATACAGTTTACTGTTAGGTTCACACAAACTTTTCCTACAACTTCACCCCAGCCATTAAAAACATCAAAGGAGAACGTTAAGTTGTTAGTCATGATGAATTCCTGAAAAAGCATACCAAAAATAGTCAACACAAAGTTGGTGAGCTTCACAGGTTTATTAACAGATAATATTGATGCATTATATATACAACCAAACCTTACATAGCAATCAGATCATTCATATCTGTCATATCATATTCATAAATCAGATAACATTGCATTATAACACTCATTCTGTTAATGCAGGAGATATCCCCTAAGTAGCGCTACCAATGTTATCTAACGGTTCCACATCCGAATTAATGGTTGTAACATAAATTTCAGTAATAATGCACCAATTCATAAATTAGTATGCTTTTCCCCTAAAACTTTATAAAAACAAAATGGGCCATGAAACTCACCTTTACTCCAAATGGTAACCTATAAACAAAAGAATTTTATAGTTTAGAAAACATAATTATTTTCTTCAAAATTTTCAGTACCTTAATTAATTTTGATTTTTATAACAAATAGGTTAATAATCTGGAATATCACATTAATTTCTTGTTTCCAAGAAATTTACAGATTATTTTCTATAATTGTTATAAATTCATCATAAATTGCCAAAAATAGTTTCTGTAGTCCATAAATTCCCAAAATTTTACAGAGGGTTCATCATAGAAATTAGAACTTCTTATAAATTTATCAAAGTCTAACACATACAGATTAGTTTCTATAATTTTTACAATAATCCCAATTCTTCACAAAAAATAGCTATATAACTCCAAAAATTATTAAATTTATACATTCTGTAGGTTGGATTTATCAATTTATTCATGATTTTCTCAGATGTTATTATGGTATTTAAGTATTTATTTTGATTTTTCTACTGCAGAACATGTAAAAATTCATATTTCAGATAATACTTTGAGTTAGGTCACGAGATTTTTCCAGTGGATTCTATAATTCTTAATGATCAGTATATAATTTTTTTCTATATATTTACTAGGATCGGTTTTTCTGATATAATTTTTCCTTTTAAATACTTAATTAATATATAAATTAATTTACTTATTGGAATAGCACCAAAATTTACAGAATTATATTCCCAATATTCTTAACATATTTTCAATGTTTGTTCCCACAATCATAGTCGTTAATATGCAGAACTGATTTTAACAATTATAACTAGGTTTTTAACCCTTTTGTTGATAATTTCTTGCTAAAACTTGATTTTTAAGTTTTGTTTTCATTTTTCCAGATTCTTAAAATCTTTCTTTTTGTCTGAAAAATAAGTTTGATGTTTAACAAAAGCTTGAGTGTTAAATCAAAAGGGTTAGTCATATGTGTTTATTTAAACACATGTTTTGCTTTTGTAACCTTAATCAAGTAGGGTTTTAGAGTTAGAACCTTAATTTTGACAAAAGGAAAATGTGAAAAGAAGGCGAGGATGGTCTAAGCTTGCTTGGTTTTGGTGTTCTTGGTAGTCTTTCGAGGATGGTGCTTTCACGAGACTTGGATGTGCGCTTTGTAACCGAGAGGTGTGTAGAAATTGTGATAATATTGGTTGCTATGATGATGTCCGATAATGGGGATGATGGTATTTGATTGGAGAGGCGGTAACCGAGAGGTTGAGGAAGTAGTTTGTAGTTGTGGTGGTGGTGTGCGATACAAGGTGTTCGGATGAAGGTGGTATATGGTTGGGGTTAGAATGGCCGAGAGTTTTTGGTGTTCTCATGGTTCCTTCGGCCGCTCCTTCAAGTAGTGGAGCTTGTCATCATGAGGTCTACTTCCTAGAGTTATGTGGTGTAACTAGGTGTGATTAGTATGCATGAGAGGTGGCGGTTTGTGAAGGTTCTTGGTGTCCCGATGGCTAGGTGGCGAATGAAGAGGTGTGTGAGTCACCACCCATCATTACAAGATTATCTAATAGTTTAGTTTGTGTAATCGGCAATAAGAGTGTTAATGGACCGTTTCTTAATCTTAAATAGTATTTTGGTTTAAGGTTTAGGTGTAAGGGATTGTTTAGATTTGTTTTGATGTCAAGTTCTCTTGTGTTAACTTGTGTTATGGTGTTTGGTTGGGTTGTGTTTGGTTTGTTTGATGTTGTTCAGTTGATGTATTTTGATCACATATGGTTCATATCGAAGGATTATGTATTCGAGTACATACACACGTAAAAATTATACATGCATGCACCATGCATACGTGCACACATAATATATGCATATAAACACATAATACACACATATTTATCAAAAGATGGCACATGCATGTGTAAAACATATATATATACATGCATACGTACATCACACATATTCGTACATAAACATATATATGATTTATAGTTTAACCGATGGTAGTGTAATGATATGATGGTTTATATATTAACGTATGAAATCCTATATTTTTAGGGTTGTCACAGCACTGGCCTGGGAATGAGTCTCTGATGATTTGGTTGGCAATGTATGGATGGGAGCTCTGTATTGGGGAATTGGACACTGAGCTGTTCCCCCATCCATGAGATTCACTTCCCAACTATGAGCTTGTATGATTCCCTGGTGTAGGCCTCCAAAAATACAATTTGTTCCTCCATGGTGAGCTCCTCTGCCTCACCATCAAAGAATCATTCAGGCCCATAGTACTCAGACAGGAATTTGACCTGTTTTCCATTTTTGAGTACCACTGTTGTAATCTGTCTGTAAGCAAATTCATCAGGATGATGACCTTCTAACAGCAGTGGTAACTCATCCTTTCTGATCTCATTCAGCCTCTTATACACCAGCCCCTTTTTGATCATTCTGTTCTCTAGCATCTTTTGTGGAGGCATGTTTGAGGTGTAGGCCTTTTTGAAATCTTCCAGGATTTCCCAGGGTGAAACTACAATGGCCAAAGAGATCACTTCATCTACAATCTTTTTGACTTGACCACTATATCTCTGAGGAATGTTTTTCTTTTGTATTCTGTGAGCCACCCTAGGATCAGGCCAAATTCTTACTCTTTCTTTCACATACTGAAAAGTATGTCTAAGAGTATAAATCCTCTGAGCTTGTTTTTTCATATTAATGATGGATGAAGTGGCTGCATATGCTTTATCTACTCTCCTCAATAACTCTTCATCGTGCAATCTGTGTTGTTCTTCTTCTTCCAATTTCACTTTGATTGCATCTCTTTGTTGCTCAGGAGTTATTGCAAGAGAGAGATCTTTGGCCTTAGGCAACTGCAGAACAGCTGAGATCGGCAGCCTATCTTCTTCATCATCATTTTCTTCTTCTCCACAAGCCTCAACACCCTTATCTTCTTCTGCTTAGGTGCATCATCGGTTGTTGGTTTTGAGGGTAAGGGAGTTGGTTTTGTGGGTTGTGGTTGTGGTTGTTTTGGAGAGGGAATGTTGACAGGCTGAGTTAGCATTTTGGAGGTGAGTGTGGCTTTTGAGTGTTTGGCTAGCTCAGTCCTGCTCCCTGCTCCTGCTTCATTCAAAGCTTCGACTACTAAACCCTTAGTATATGCCTCAGACGAACAGATCTTGGAGGTTTGGCCAAGATACTGTCCCTGGTCCATGATTTTACTTCGATCAATGATCTCCCAAGGTATTTGCTGATAAATCTGATCATGATCTCAAGTCTCTCTCTATCCATAGTGCTGTAGCTGGCCCATCTTTGTTGGATCTCTTCGATCTCTAATCTTCTTATTTCAGAATCCAGCTTTTCAGTGTCGAAACCTTGCCTAAACAGCTGATCAATGATAATGTCCATTGATCTGCTGTGTTCAGCATCAGCCTCTTTAACCATTTCGTTCATGTTCTTCTCTTTTCAGCACTCTTCTTTTTCTTGTATGTGACATGAAAATCTTTTGACTTTCATGTACTTTGTCAATTTCAGCTCCCTTCTCAATCACATTCTCCTTCTCTTTTCGGCCTCATACACACAATCCTTCTCTTTTTCCACCTCTTTATCCTTCTCTTTCGCTCTCTCCTTCTCCATCCTCTTTCTTTTAGCTTTCACTGCTGAACTCTCCCCCTTTTTGGTTGCATTGGTTGCAAGGGATTGAGTAGCAGAAAGTTGTTGGCTCAGTACATCCTCCACCAGGGGTTGTAAGACAGAAGAAAGTCTCTCATCACAGTTTTAATAACAAATTCGGTTAGCTGTGGTGTGATGAGAGATAGGGGATTTTGAGGGATAGCATCCATTTGCTCAGGGGGGTTTTGGTCCTGAGAAATGGTGCCAGAAACAGAGGCAGGTGGCTGAGAATTTTGTAGTGTCTGTGTGTTTAAGGGACCTTCAGAGGAAGGTGCCATCTGTTGGGTTGATGTGGTGGCAGATGGTCTTTCTCCCTGAGAGAGTTGGTCAAGTAGTTTTTGCAACCTACTGACTTCCTCCTCTAGGATTATGTTCTGGGCAAGAACATCACAAAAGAAGCCCAGGTCATCATCAGTAGATGCTGAATCACCTGACCTCCTGCTTGTAGCAGGATGTACATGCACTGGGTGTAGACCAGATGTAGCATGTGCCCCTTTGTCTTGGAACTGGGGACTTCCAGCCTCAGGACTTTGTCCTTCATCAGCTGTTGCCTCTGGTGAGATCTTAGTTATGTTACAACCTCAGTCTGATCATATGCTGATTCAGAAGAGGTGGCAGCCTCACAGATGTTCTGATCTCCATATCCACACCAGGAGATAGAACATTTAAACCCCGGTGTTGTGGGTTGTCTGAAGCATGTGTATCATCTTCCTCAATTGCTATTGTTCTCCCCTTTGTTGGTGGTTGTAGGGAAGGAGGAGAGGCATGCAACTGAGTCAGCACATTAGCAATTATTGGTTGGACTTTGAGGGGCATTTGCATGGGGAGAGGGGATAGAAGCTGATTGCATCCGGGGAGAGGGATGCTCTTCAATGATAACCTCCTCAAGTGAGAGAGGTCTCAGTAATGTGGTTCCCCTGAAGTGGTTGCAACAGGATCCTTTTGAGAGGATACCTGTGCGGCTGTGGCTGGTTGAGTCTTAACACTACTGGGGGTTTGAACCAGTAGGTTTATCCTGTTTGGGTGGTACAGGAGCATCATCAGGGGACTCATCTCCCTGATTAGCTTGTTTGGGTTTGGATTTTGGCTTGGTGGGGACTTTGGATCTGGCAATTGAAGTTGTGGGTTCCCTTTGCATGGGTTTTAGCAAACGGGCAGCTTCTTTGAGGATTGGTCGGAGTTATGCCTGGAGTATACCTCAGCTAGAACAGCTGGTGCAGGGACTCCAAGGCCAACAAGGCCATCAGTTTGTAACTCATTTAAAATTATGGCCATCAGAAACCTGGGATATAATAGCCATCTTTTTCCCACAGGTTTCTGTGCCAGATCTTTGATTTCTAGAAACACAATTTGTGAAAAATTAAAGGTGGTGGTTCTAGAATTGAATATAATACCTGTTGCCACCGGGAAGACATTTGATCCCATGAGGATGTCTTCGAGGCTAAGCAAACATTCACCATATGAAATATCAAGCGTTCAGCATCAGGGAAGTTCTTCTTCAGTATGGTAGCAGCTCGAAGATTTCCGTCGTACCCATTGTTGATGAAGGACATATCAGTTGTGCCCTTTGGGTACTCAGTCACAGCAGTAGCATCTTGTAATTTAGCACTCGACGAATGCTATCAGGTGTAACCTCTACTTGTTTTTGGTTAACCAATGACCGAACAGAGATTTGGCCGGTAGGCACATCAGTGTGAACGTAGGCATTGGACCAAAACTGACTGAGTGACTCTGGGTAGATGGTCGGTTTAAGAGCAGAGCTGTATTATATTGAGAATCAGCCATTAGGTCTATGGCATGATCAAACTTTGTCCAGAAGGCCGATTTCGTGAGGTAGGCGACGCAGTTATGTCGGGGTTTTAGACTCATGGTTGCCATTTTTGAAAGTATGAAGGTCAGAAGAACGACTAATGGACCGTTTGAGAAGAAGACAGGTATTTATAGGGTTGGGAGAGGAAAGGGCTGAAAGAAAACTACTGAAGGTTTTGGTGTGGTCATCAGCTGTTTGAAACTACTGATGATGTGGTATTAACCTTCAGAAGTTTAAAATGACTGACAGTGGTGGTGTTGTCATCAGTTGTTATAAAACAACTGAAGACTTGGTTTTGACCATCAGACGTTGAAACAGCTGAAGTCGTGGTGTTAACCATCAGTAGTTATGAAACTACTGAAGGTTGTGGTTTTGACTTCATATGATGTAAACAACTGAGGACTTGGTTTTTGTCATCAGTAGTTGTGAAACTACTGAAGACTGGTTTGCCATCAGTTGTTGTAAACAACTAAAGACTTGGTATTAGTTATCAGTAGTTGTGAAACTACTGAAGACTGTGGTCTTGCTTCAGTTGTTTAGAAACAGCAGTTGTAGAAACAACTGACGAGAAATTACTCATCAGCTGTTTTCGTCAATTCTTGCTTTTCAGCTGTTTCATACTGTCCTCAACACTTACTCATCAGACTTTTCATCTGCTTTTCAGGTGTTTCATAGGACGTCAGTACTTATCTGTTTTTACTGATTTCAGTAGTTGTAACTACATCAGTAGTATAGAACAGATAAAGTACTTCAGTACTTGTGAGGCATTTAGCCTCCAGTAGTTATAAAACTACTAGGGTAAAAGAACTCATCAGTACTTATATGTGACATGGTTACCAATGATCATCAGTACTTATTACTGAGATCATCAGTAGTTGTCACTTATTCTAGCTGCAGCATACCAAGCCTTAACACCAGGTTGTGGAAAGTTGAACTATCCAAAGGCTTAGTAAAAATGTCTGCAAGCTCATCAGCACTAGGCACAAACATAGGATTAATTAGACCCTTTTCAAAACAATCTCTTATAAAATGATGTCTAATTTCTATATGTTTGGTCCTAGTGCTGGACTGGATTTTTGACAATGCAAAGAGCTGAACACTATCCATTAATAACGGAGTCTTAGTCTCTGTAATGCCATAATCCAAAAGTTGATTCTGAAGCCAGAGTACTTGGGATGTACAACTTGCAGCAGCAATGTACTCGGCTTCAGCAGTGGATGTAGCAACAGATGTTTGTTTCTTACTCTGCCAAGAAATCAAACAGTTGCCTAGGAATTGACATCCACCAGAAGTTGATTTCCTGGTCAACTTACACCCTGCATAGTCACTATCAGAAAGCAACTAATTTGCAAGAGTGCCCAGTGGAATACCATAACCTAGAGATTGTGTACCTTGCAAATATCTAAAGATCTCTTGACTGCAATCAGATGAGACTCTTTAGGTGCAGCCTGAAATCTAGCACAAACACATGTAGCAAACATAATATCTGGTCTAGAAGTTGTTAAATACATCAAGGACCCAATCATACATCTGTAAAGCATTCATCAACAGCTTTACCTTTCTGATCAATATCCAATTGTGTGGTGTTGCACATGGGAGTAGAACATGGCTTACAGTTTTGTAAATCAACTTATTTAAAAGATCTTTTGTATATTTAGACTGATGAATGAAAATTCCATCAGCTTTTTGTTTGATTTGCAAGCCTAAAAAGAACTGTAATTCTCCCATTGCACTCATTTCAAACTTCATTTGCATTAATTTTGTAAAATCATCACACAACTGGGGATCAGAACATGCAAATATAATATCATCAACATAATTTGAACAAGTAGCTTATGCTGATCCACCTTCTTAATAAATAAAGTTTTATCTATGGAGCCTCTAGTGAAATTATTTTGCAGAAGAAAGTTAGATAATGTCTCAACCAGGCTCTAGGAGCTTGTTTTCAACCCATAAAGAGCCTTATCAAGCTTGTATACCCATTCTGGGTGTTTATTATCCTCAAAGCCTGGTGGTTGACACACATAAACTTCTTCTTTTATTTTACCATATAAAAATGCACTTTTAACATCCATTTGAAAAACTTTAAGATTGTGGAGTGCAGCATAGGCTAAGAACAATCTAATTGCCTCCAGTCTGGCTACAGGGGCAAAGGTTTCATCATAATCAATACATTCTCTTGTGCAAACCCCTGAACAACCAGTTTGGCCTTGTCTTAACAATAAGCCCATTTTCATCTGTTTTATTCCTAAACACCCATTTAGTGCCTATTGCACACTTACCTGGGGGAAGAGGAACAAGCTCCCACACTTGCTGCTTTTTGAACTGAAGAAGCTCAAGCTGTATTGCTTCAACCCACCCATGTCTCTAAGTGCAACATGATAATTCTTTGGCTCTAGCTGACTGAAAGAGAGCATAGAAGCAGAATTGGACAATTGACTTCTGGTTGAAACTCTAGCATTGATATCACCAATGATTTGAGACATTGGGTGATTCTTCAGCTCTGGATAAACAATGAGATCAGTGCAAGTGTTTGTAGAACCTTCAGCAGCAACCGATGTTGATGTAGACTCTTGAAACCATGTAGATGGTGGCAACTCAAATAAGTTGAAGATGCAGAAATCTCATCAGCACTTGTTGTGGATGAAGCTACTGAAGCTACTGAAGCTACTGAAGCTACAGGAGCATCAGGTTGAGGACACAGGCAGTTGGTCACTAAACCTGAAGAGGTGAGTACTGCTATCATCATCATCACAGCACCAGCAGTATCATCAGGTGGTGAACTGTTGACAGGAGCAACAGCAGGAGTTTGATAAGGAACATATTGCAGTATGTCCAAATCAAATAGCTCCACAGGCTTTGTGGAATCTTGTCCTTTGGAGATTCATTAAACTTAACATGTAGAGTCTCTTCAACCATCTTTGTTCTATAGTTGAAGACTCTGTATGCTTTGCAAGTTGATGAATAACCAACAAAGTACCCTGCATCCACCTTAGGATCAAATTTTTGGAGTTGATCCATGTGTTGAGAATGAAACAAGGACACCCAAAAGCTCTGAAGAATGAAATTAGAGGGGCCAAATGATGAGAACTTCATATGGAGTCTTCATCACCTCTGATTTACTAGAACTCTATTCTGTATTGACAGCTTCAGCCCAAAAAAGTCATGGCAGTCCAGAATCAGCCAACATGGACCTTGCAGCTTCAATAAGGGTCCTGTTCTTCTCTCCACTACTCCATTTTGTTCAGAGTTCGTGGAATGCTAAACTGCCTCTTGATTCCCTTTGAGAGGTAGAACTCATCAAATGTATTGTTCTGAATTATGTTCCATTATCACTTCTAATACACTTGACTGAGAGGGAATACTGCTTCTCACATACAACACAAAGTTGATAATCTTCTGAGCTGCCTCATCCTTTGAATGCAAGAAGAAAGTCCATACAAATCTGGAGTAATCATCCATAATTACCAGACAGTATTTCTTCTTAGCCATACTCATCACTCTCACAGGACCAAAGAGATCCATGTGAAGAAGCTGTAAGCAGGCAGTGGACTTAGGTTCTTCTATGGAGGGAAATGAAGCTTTGTGTTGTTTTCCTTTTAAACAAGCAGTGCAGTTATCTTCACATTTGAACTCCTTCATAGGCAGTCCCCTTACTAAACATGGTTTATCAGCTGATTTATGTTTTTGAAATAACATGACCCAGCCTTCTATGCCATAGAGTAGATTCTTGAGGGGAAGCCTTGGAAAATAGGCAAGGATGGCCTTTGAGATCTATTTTCTTGGACAGATCTAAGGCATACACTCTTCCTGTCATGTTGGCCTTCAGGAGAGTGTATTCATCCAACACCTTATCAATCAAACTTAGAACTTTGGTGACAGAATCCGACAGTTCTGACTGGTGAAAAGAGCAACATGGCCTTTGTCACACATTTGACTGACACTCAAGAGGTTGTACTTGAGATTTTCCACATGGTTAACATCATCAAACTTTATTTTCCCCTTGGAAACAAAGCCTTTTTCGATGATGTAACCCTTTGCATCATTGCTAAATGACACAAACCCCTTCCTTCCTGAGAGTAGTCATTAAGAAGTGATCTGTTTCCTGTCATATGCATGGATCCTCCACTGTCTACATACCAGATGCCTCTGTGGCATGTTGAAGACCCTGCAAAACATAACAAATTAGTTAGATTTTGAGACCCAAACATTTTTGGTTTTGGGCCTGTTCTCATCAACAGATGGTAAACTAACAGGTTTGTTGGAAACAACAGCCTGAGAGGAAGAAGATGGTGAAGAAGAGGAATCCTTTGGCTTGGACCTCCTTTTCTGTGGTTTCAACATAGGAACATCTAATTGGTTAACTCTTCCCAATAGATGTTGAACCATCATAACCAGCTGTGTCTGATTTTGTGATAAAGCTTTCAGCGCTCCAGACACATTGGCATTGGAGTTTGATAAGTTCCTATGTTGCACCTTCTTCTTTTGAGCAATCTCAGCTGTTACCTGTTTAACCCCTTCCTTTTTGGATTTTTTTTTGGACTTAAGGGTTACAGGATTTGATGTTGCTGGTACAAATGTGGCTTCAAACTCAGTTTTCATTTTAACCATTTTCTCTTTATTTCCTCTTTATGTTTGAGTTTGGATCCTCTTTTGTACCAACAATCATCTGTAAGATGATTGAACAAACCACATATTTCACATGGTTTCTTCTTCATCTTATGTTGATCATCAACTAAAGAGAATGAAGCTACTGAAGACTTGTTCTTCAGCACTTTGGAAGCACTATTTGCTTTCTTGACTTCCTCTTTAGTAGTCTTCAAACCCTTTCTACTGACAGTTTTCTTCTCTTCAGTGCTGACAGTAGTTGGAGTTTGAACTTCAGGTGTTAAATCTTGCTCTCCTGTCCTTTCAGGACTTCCAGAAATAACTCCTGAGTTGATCAACTCTTTGATCATGTGAGTGTCAGTATTTGAACCATCAAGATCAGCTGATAGGTTCAACGAGGGAATAATACTAACTTCAACTTCTGATGGTGCTCTATCAGAAAGTGAATCACATGATGAGGTGGATTGGTTATTGCTTTCTCCATCAGATTTCACTTCTGCTCTTGAAGCAAAATCTGTAGGAGGAGCAGTGTTATAACCAATGCCAAACTTCACATTGGAAGCAGATTGCTTACTAAGAAGCATTTCAAAACCTTTGCATGATTGTACCCATCGATCAGACTCTACTTGGGTGACTGCAAGGGTTTCTTTGAGGTCTTTGTACTTTTCTAAAAGTACCTCTTCCCTAGCCTTATCATCAGTGATTTGGCATTTAGTTTATAAATCTCATCATTTTTCTCTTTAAGTATAGACTCAAACTCAGCTTTTCTTTTGGAAATGATCTTTTCTAGCTCTATGTTCTTATTAATTAAAGCTACATTTGCTTCTCTAATAGAGGCAATGCTGCTATGCATGTTTCAGAACATAATTTGGCCTTAGCCTCAGAGGATACCTGTGATACCTGTGATGAAGAGGCATTTGAGGATGATCCATCTGCAAACTCCAGAGCCATAAGTGCCAGATTCCCAAAAGGACTGTCACCACCATGTTGACCAGCACCTGTGAGCAGTTGTTTTCATGACCAGACATGTCATCTGGTAAACTGCTCCAGTCAACAACTCCAGGGGTGAAGAAGCTATGTTGTTGAGGTTGAGGAGGTTGATGAGATTGAGATGGTTGAGGCACAGGAAGAGCATGTGGTTGTTGAGCAATGGGTGCTTGAACCTGACTGGTTTGTGGCATGTAATAACAAGGGTAAGGATATGGCATTGGACCCTGAGGAACAAAATATGCAGGAGATGTGGTTGAGAATGATGACCAGTTGACAGAAGTTGCCCTCTGTGTTGTTGACTATTGCCAGGGAAAGTCACAAAGGGTGCAGAAGAATTAGATCCAAATGATCTACATTCTCTAGCAAAGTGTCCAAGTCTGTGGCATTTGTGACACCTCAACTTACTCTTGTCAAAACCAACTTTGTTTTGCCAGAGAGTCCTGGGAACTTTCTTCCAGTTCTTTGTAGAACTTCTGAGATCTGATATTTATCAGGCCATTTGGCTCAAAATATCCATCTCTTCTAAGTCATCATCAACAATCCCCTTGAGATCATCCATGATGAAGCATAGATTGTCATTATTACACCAGTAAACTGACTATCAACACTCACAAATGCAGAATCAGAAGTGTTTGAAGAGAAATCAATATGCTCATCATACTGGCATTCAGATGAAGCATATTTTGACTCATGACCAACCAAGGCAGTGTTTCCTGGTACAAAGTCATCAGTGAGCTTTCCAGATGATGACAGTTTTCGTTTCTGTTCTATCTCTCTCTCAATGTGAGCAATTTCCCATGGAGTTGGGTGAGAGATAGTTTGTCCAAATTTGCACTGGAGCGTAGGACAATAGTATATGTGTCCCATCTCTCAGGCATGATCTAAGAAATCTGTTATTCATCTGGCTATTGGTGTACTCATGTTTGACCATTTTTAATTCAGAGATCAAACAAGAGAACCGCTCAACTGTTGAGTCAGTGTCTCACCCTTCCTATGAGAGAATGTCTCATATTGTTGGGCAAGGATTTCTCTATTATTTGCCAGGACCTCATCTGTTCCTCCAATTGTTCTTTCAAGGCATTCCAGAGGTCATGGGCAGTTTCATAATGCATTAGCCCAGAATAGATTTCATTGGGCAGTGCCATGGCCAGAATTCCATGGGCTTTTGCATCAATTTCAAACAATTTCTTATCCTCATCTGAGTATTGCTCCCTCCTCTTCGGAACCATTTGATTGGTTTCCGGTTACTCACCATAGGCTTGTGTGGACCATGTACACTGATGTCCAACAACCTGAGCTGTTAGCAGACAGGTGATGGAGCATTCGTCGTTGCCATATGTTATACTCACTCCTAACCAGCATTGGAGGCTTGGTTAGGAACCAGTATTATGAGGATCATTGGAAGGAGTAGTCATTTTAGAAAATTCAGACAAATTCAAAATAAGCAAAACAAATTTAGCTCAAAACCACTAAGAACCTCAATTAAAATAGCCAAAAGCGACAGAACTTCAATCTCTATAACAGATTCGTGCGAATTTGCTAGTTCGATCAAACTTAGAGCAAATGAGCAGTTTCAATGATCATTGTTAGATCGATCATGATTACCTGCTCTGATACCATTTGATAGGATCTCAGCATCTAGTTTGATCAATTCGAATGATTTCAGCAGCGGAATAGAGTACCAACTAGCACAATTCGAGCAAGAATACCAAAGATATTGCAATGAACAGAATTAGTTATAGAGAGAGAAAGTTTATGCAAAAAGAATATTTCATTCAATCACACGCTTTCGTGGTGGCAAATTGTCACACATACAATCAGGTCAATCATCCCTTATATAGGAATGTCGTGGTGGAACATTCCTTATATAGAAGATGTGACGTCTGCTGATGTCACTTGATAGTGACATCTAACAGAATTATTTAAACAACTGAAACACAACTACTGAAGATGTCAAAACAGCTGACATCTTCTTACAAAAATACTAAGTGTTATCAGTTACTACAACTACTGAACTACAACGACTGAAGAACAAGCTCTTCAGTCATTTTACAAAACTACTGAAAGTAAAAACATAAAACTACTGATATCACAGCTACTGAAGAAGTACTCTTCAGCTGTTGTGACAAACTACTGAAACTTCAGCACTTGATCTTCAGACTTGAACTTCAGACGTTTCATCAACTGATGACTTCAGTAGATGTCATCAGCTGATGTCTTCAGTCTTTGTCTTCAGACTTTGTACATCAGTTGTTGATCTTCAGCACTTGTGGACTCTTCAGCTGTTGTACTTCAGTACTTTGGTCTTCAGCTTTAGCACTTGTATTCTTCAGCTGTTGAGCTTCAGCACTTTAGTCTTCAGCTGTTGAAGTCTTCAATACTTGATCTTCAACTGTTGAAGTCTTCAGCACTTGTAGAACTGCTGATGAAGCCTTCAGCAGTTGTTGTGATATCATGTGGGACTTAGAGGTTTTCTAATCTTGGCTCATTGGTTCTTTTGGTCCAACACAAACCAATATGAACCAAGAGAAAACTCAAAGCAAATAACCGAAAGCAGCAGAAATTCAATGATCTATAACCAATTCTTGCAAATATGCTAATTCAATCAAACTTAGATATCGAAATAGCAGTTTCAATGATCAATTGTTAGATCGATCAATGATTAACCCTGCTCTGATACCATTTGTTAAGATCAGTGATCTAAGTTTGATTAATTAGAGAGTATTGCAACGGAATTCGAACAACGAATTAAACAATTCACAAGAACACAATTGATATTCAATGTAACAGCACACGGTTATAGAAGGAGAGAATTCTGAAAAGAAATATTTCATTCGTATACTTTCGTGGTGGCTCAATGTCACACATTACAACTAGGTCAACATTCCTTATATAGGAAATGTGACGTCTGCTGATGTCACTTGATAGTGACATCTAACAGAAATATTCAAACTACTGAAACTATGCAAACTACTGAGAATGTTCTCAACTACTGATTACATCTCAGAGAATGCTTAAGTACAAAAACATAAAACTACTGAACTACAACTACTGAAACTATAACTACTGAAAAGTAAATTACAAGAACTGAAAGGAAGCCATCACAACTACTGAAGTTAATGACTTCAGCTATTGTGACAACTACTGATCATTTTGGTCTTCAGTCTTTGTCTTCAGTCTTTGTTTTTCAGTACTTTACTTTCAGACTTTGTCTTCAGCTGATGGCTTCAGACTTTGTCTTCAGTACTTTACTTTCAGACTTTGTCTTCAGTACTTTTCTTTCAGACTTTGTCTTCAGACCTTGTAATCAGCTGATGTCTTCAGCTGTTGAGATCTTCTTAAGCAGTTGTAATGTCTGTGGGACGTAGAGATTTTTCTGATCAGGCTCATTGGTTCTTTTGGTCCAACATTGATTAATTACTAATGATTGAGTTGTTAAATGTTTAAATCAAGCAGATCAAACATCTCAGCAAGATGAATATGATATTGCTCCCCTTTAGCAAATCAAGTCTTAATTCACAATGATTCTTGATTTGCAAGGGATTGTCAGAAGGTCGGTGAGCTACACTCTCGAAGAAGGCGAAATCATACACGACCTGACCGATGAGCAACTAGCTAAAATGTTCAGATTGAATCCAGACGAGCTCATCAAAGACGCTCCAAAGGTTGATATTATGAGTGATGACGAGCTAAACGACGTAGATGAAATAGAGATGAAGATGTAATAGCTGAACACTATTTAGAGTACACTGACCGAGAGGGCAATGTGATCCCCGACTTGGGTGACACTCTCGGCAGTGCTACATTCGAAAAACTGGATGAGATGGAAAAGGAAACAGAGAAGAATGAAAGCCAAGCCCAAGCCTCGGATGCTAAAGTTGATATAAAGAAGGCTGAATAGGCAGCTTGTTTTGCTGAGATACGAGCCCAACGCACAGCTCAAAAGCAAAATGCCTACACCAAGCTCTACAAGGTCAAGAAACATCTAAAGGTGTCTGGAAAGATTATTGCATGGGCGTATTTTGAGGATAGTAACGTTTATGCTGTTAAGAGGGAGAAGGGAATAGGGTACTTCAGATATCCACATGATCTAAAGACTCTCCCATGTTTTGAGCTCAACCAGCTGCACGCGTAAATCTGCTATATTCTGATCTGAGAAAAATGTTAGGCTGGTTTGAGGCTGCTTTAAAGAAAGAATACCATACCAGATGGGTGAACTTCAAACCTCAACAACCGAAGAGGTACATTCGTAGGTCTGAAGTGGATCCTATTTCTGGAAAGCCTAAAGTGGTGTTGAAGTGGAGTTCCCCGCGCACAATGTCCAAGATTTCCTTACGATAAGTGCCACAGGACTTCACTCCACACTTCAAATGGTGGATTTATGATTGGAGAACAGGCAAAGCGGTCATAGTTCTAAATCGAGCAGGAAAAATGGAAACTATCTGGGTATTCAACCCTATGTGGCTAACAAACTTGTCTGCAGAAGATGTCTATACATTGTACAAGTGGCCACTATTCTATGATGCGCAAGATATTGTACAAGCCCTCCAGTTCCAGAACGTTATACGACTCTGTGTTGCATTTGAAATACATGCAGGAGTTACTAGAGAGGAGAACTACAAGAGATTTGAGGAGCTAATGAAGAATGTCAGACGTGAATGTAAACCAGGTTCAAAGGGGGAGTTTGTTGATACATATGTACCTAACTTTATTATAAGTATATATTTTATAACTGTTACGTTCTTTTTACATTGTTGTCTTATATTATCGTGTGTAATTAACTTTTTATTATTTTCATGAAATGTGAATTTTTCCAACCCGTGTAACACATGGGTGGTAGGCTAGTAAAAGTAATATAAAAAATCAACTCATATCATAAAAGTTACAATATACACTAAAAAATCTCAATCTAAAGTAAAAATATATCTAAAATTTTAAAAAATTAAAAAAAAATATTTTTAGTTTTTGGATAATCGGATATCTGAATATCCAAAACTTTTGAAAATCATTATCCAAATCTAAATCCAATTTGAAATTTCAAATTTGAATTTTCGGATCGGATTCGGATGTTTTTTAACACCTCTAAGTAGTAATTCATTTTTTTGTGATGGTTGTTTGATGAGAGAGAAAGATAGATGGATGAAAGAGAGTGAAAATATTTATTAGAGTAAATTACAAATTTTGTCCTTTAAGTATACCCAAAATTATGAATCTTGTCCTCAAATTTTCATAATTATACTGAGCGTCCTTTATTTAAAAATTTATCACGCTTTATGTCATTTTTACTAACTGAAGTTAATTTTTTCAATTAGTTTTTTATAAAAAAACCATTTTACCCTTACCCATTAAAGGATGAGATCTATAATTTTTAATAATATTTTATTTTTTCCTTTTTTTATTTTATTTACTTTATTTATCTCTAAATTTTTTTTCTATTTTCTAACCACTTTTATTTTAATAAACTTATTTTCTTAATAGTCATTTTACCCTTAACCCTTAAAATGATGAAATGTGTTATTATTTTAATTTTATTTTATTTTCTTTACTTTTATTTATTTTCAGACCCTTTTGTTTAAAAAAATAATTATAAATATTATTAATAATTTAGTTTTATTTTTTTTATAAAATATAATTTTATTTATAATTTTTATTTTCTTATAAATTTTTCTATTTATTTAATTTGTTCATTACCTTTGTAATAAAACTAATAGATATTAGACAACTAGATTTTTAACTTTTTTGGTACAAGATTTTTTAATCGTTTCAAGTTATTTGGTTTAGGGTTTATATTCAAAACCGGTTGGAGAAAGTAAGATTTTGGTTTATGATATGAATTTTTAATTTTTCGTATTCAATCAAATGGTTTGTTTTTAAATATAAATATAGTGTGATAGTGCGTTACTTTAATTTAAATAAAATATACAAAAAGGTTACTACAAAACTACTTGGAGTTTTTAAATAAACAATCATTTGATTTTTTATTAAATGTATTTTTATTCATGGTTTTATTTAAACTGTTAATAATAACTTTTTATCAACGAAAATCAAAACCAAACCACTTAAAATTAAAATAAAACCAAACCAACAATTACTAAGAGTTTGCTTTGGTTTGGGTTTACGATTAAGTTTATTCAACCTTTTTTTTAGTAAAAACACTTAAATACTTCACATATTTATCAATATTTAATTATATATATAGCTCAACTTAGAATAATTATAACCAAGTAAAATATAAAAATCCATAAACTATAATCATATGATCTCTGATATGTTTCTAATATAAACCGTAAGTCAAACTATTTAAAATAACTAAAAATTCTTATAACAAAAAAATAATAGAAAAAACGATGATAAAACAAAATCGATTACTACTTTAAATTTTATATCATAAAAAATATTTTAAACTCTCCATCTTGTTCTCGTATGATTAGAAAGGTAAATAACTAATTTTTAAAAACAAAAAATATAATAAATTAAAAAAACCTATAGATAATTTATATTTTATAGAAAAATATTTAAGTAATCATGTTTCAGATAAGTTTATAAAATAAAAATTAATTAAAAAGATAAAGTAAATAAAATAAAAAACAAAATCAAAATAGTAAAAGATTAAGGAAAATTGCAGATTTCGTCCTTTAAGGGATAAGGGCAAAATTGTACATTCATACAAAACTAACTAAAAAAGTTAACCTCAGTTAGTAGAAAGGACATAAAACATGATAAATTTTTAAATATTTTTAAATAAATGACGTTTAGTGTAATTATCAAGTTTAAGGATAAGATCCATAATTTTAAACATACTTAAAGGACAAAATTTATAATTTACTCTATTTATTAATCAATTTCTTTAGTTTTTGTAGTTTAATAATTTTTTATTAAGTTACATTGATAGTCATTTATAGATTAAAAAGACAAGTTTACCCTCATCTACAAGGCATGTTGATAGGATAACATAAAAAATTAACGTTCGTTAGAACAAAGAACGTAAACACTACAAAATATTAACATAAAAGACAATTTTTACAATTTCTTTAGTTTAAGAACAAACTTGAAATTTGCTACAAATTTAAAGGACGACATTTGTAATCTACTTTTTAAATCAAGTCTTTTTTAACTAACTTCGTTAAATATTAACGTTAAGTCTTATCACGCGTGATTCACGTGATGGGCAATCTAGTAATTTAATCCTTCACCTTATGCAAACACCATGAAAACACCTACCCTCCGCTACACTACCATCACAAAAGCTCCGATTCCTCTTCCAAACCCTACGCCACTACTTATGGGCTTACGACATTCTCTAGAAAACCTTCAACCATGAAGGCAGCCATCTTCTTTATCTTTAGTCAAAGCTTACGCCATAAAAGCTCTGATTCTTCTCTCTTTCCCACACACTATTTTTTTTCCATCACCATGATCAACATCACCACAGCCACCCAACAACACCACCAACACCACCACATCCACCTAGCACCGTAACCAGAACCGCCTAGCACCGACATCAGAACCACCCATCACCGCCACCATAGTCGAGAGAGAGAAAGAATGTGTGTGTGACGATGAAAATGTGTGTGTGTTTATGGTGGTGTTGTGATAGAGATAATGTGTGTATTTGTGTTTGGTAAAAAATATGTTTGAGGTAAAAAGATGTGGGTGAGTCTCATAAGTTTGTTTTCTTTAATTCTTAAGAACAATTAGTTTTTTTTTTATAAAATTTTAACAGAAAGAGTAATAGTATAGTTCAAATGAAGAGAAAAACAAAAAGCAAATTACAAAATTTAAAATTTCAAAAAGAAAAAAATAGATTTAATGTTACGATGTACACAGTAGTGACGTCTCGACGCTCCTGAAAGTGCGTGGATCCGGCTTCCCCCACTTCTCTCGTTTGTCAAAGCGAATATCCTCTTCCAAGTTTTTCTATCCTCCATCTTTCCGTTATGATCGATCAACTCAACCCTAATCCGATCTTCAATCTCTTTCACAAAGATCCCATCAATTCGCAGGTAACATCTTTCGATTTTGTTAAATTTCTTCTGGGTTATCATCATTATCTAAAAATTAACCCTGCTCCAATCTTAGATTTAGGCTACTTACATTTCAAACCAGTCGATCTTTTTAGTTTTTTGTAGAATTTAGGTCTCATGATTTCACTTGATGGGGCTAAATTGAATTTACTTGAGATGGGGTTTGATTCGCTAATTGCGGTATTTTGCAAGTTTTGTGCTTTTACATGATGGTCGATGTTGGTTAATTGAAGTTATTCATGGTCACTTTATATGAAACTTTGATCATTTTCTCCTGGAGAATAACTGAATTTTGAAGTTTTGTTGGGAAGTAATTTAAGTTGAGTGTAGTTTTTACTTATGGTAGTGAGGATGCTGATCTTTACATCTTATATATCATATTCTATGAATGATTTTTCTCGTTTTGAAAACTGAGGCCTTAGATTTCTTTCCTTCTAAGAGTTAAGTTTTGAATTCAGTGTGGTGGTTTAGTTTCTTGATTGGCAGTAATTGATGTATACGGTTATGAGAAAAGCTTGTAGGCCAGTCAGTTGGAGTGTGGGATAACACTTTACCCTAGACCCTTGATCTTGTCGTAAGATAAAATGGAAAACCACCCCCTTCTTGGAATTTTTTGGTTCACTTTTTTATAATAATGTTCTTTTTAAGAATTTAGGGTCCCAATTTTGCTGCTTTGGCCCTTGTTTCAGCAAGACAAGGGACATTTATCAGTTTCTTGCTGTCGACCAGTGAACTTATGGGCATTATTAGATGTCCATATTAAAAGTTATCATATGATATTGTAAAAATAATTGATCAGATGATTCAGATCAGAAGTCATCTGTTTTAAAATGGGCTATAGGATACAGTGTCTGATGTGCTTATGCTGTTTGAGTTTGTTGTAATAAAATAATAACATGTTTGCGTGGTTGAGTAGTTCTTATTATTTAAAATAATTGATCTCTAGTAGCATTTTGTTCTGAAACTATATATATCACATGCTAATACAAAGTCAAGTAATGTAATTCATTTTGGATGTTCCGTATACAACTTCCTTTCATCTCTTTGGCAGATTTGACAAATAAATATTACTCTCTTTTTAATGAACTTATATCAAGGTTTAAACTTTAAAGCTTGTTCAAAGTATTTTCTATTCTCATCACTCATGGAGTATGAACTTTGTTCTGGCAGCATATTAGTTCCATGTCCTTTTCCGTCTTTCTCTAGCAAAATAATTATGCATGTGTACGTACATGTTTATGTATTTACATCTTCTAATAACTTCTTCTGAATTTGAGCTGGCTTTTAATATATGTACTTAATGTTGGTTATGTGCTTATGTATGTGTATGAATGTGATTTAGGGTAATATTAAGTGCTGTTTGGACGTGCATTTTAAAGGAAATATGTGACTTTTGTTTCACAGAATCAGGTAATTAGATATAGTAAAATGTGTTGTAGGAGATAGTGTATGGATGTGCTTTTTGCTCTTTGAAGTTGTAATAATCTGTTAGTGAGCTGTTTGAAACTTTGACAAATTATTATTGTTCAAAAACTAATTTGTGAAATTGGACACTGTGAAATAAGTAGACAACTAGACACCTTTTGTAGGATGGAGTAAACGTTAGATTATTATCGTATTAACATATTATGTACTCATAGTTTGGACATAATCAGTTATAAACTTAATAAAATTGGATAGAAGCATTTGTGGGTCTGCCCAACCCATCCTAAACCTGTTTTGACGTGCACTATATGATCATGTTTTGACTTATTCAACACACGTAACATGTTCATTTTGCCACTTCTAGCATTCACAAATCTAATTTCATGAAAACTTGCACTAATTGAAGTCATATAATCTATCTGTTCTTGTCAGGCTTATTATCAAAATGGCAAAAGGTATCAGGGGAAGACGTAGAATTGCTTCACGACACTTCAGAACAAATCCGTACCCAATGCTCACTTGTGGACCTAAAAATTTGAGTGAAAAAAAATCAACTGTCAAGCCCTTAAAAGATTGGGAAGACATTACCTGTTCCGTATGCATGGAATATCCTCACAATGCTGTTCTTCTTCTATGTTCCTCTCATGATAAAGGCTGTCGCCCATATATGTGTGGGACCAGCTCTCGTTACTCCAATTGCCTCGACCAATACAAAAACGCCTACACAAAAGTAACATCACCCCATCATTCACAAACTCTGCAAACAAACAGTAGCCATAACTTTGACCAGAATTCAGGTTGGCCCGTTGAGAAATGCGGAGAACTGACCCAACTCGCGTGCCCACTTTGCAGAGGTCAAGTCAAAGGGTGGACTGTGGTGGAGTCAGTCCGAGAATATTTCAACACAAAGAAAAGAAGTTGCATGCATGATAAGTGTTCTTTCGTTGGAGTATACAAAGAGTTAAAGAAACATGTGAGATCAGAACATCTTTCTGTCAACCCTCGTGAAGTGGACCCCGATCAAGAACAGAAATGGAGACGCCTTGAACGTGATCGAGAGCGTGATGACGTCATCAGCACCATCACGTCCTCCATGCCCGGTTCAGTGGTCTTCGGTGACTATGTCATTGAAGGGAACCCCTACGGCCTCCATCCGGACAACGAAGCAGGTTTTGACACAGGTTTAGAAACAGGCATCAATAGTAATTTAGTCAACATGCTTTTATTGCTTCACGCGTTCGGTCCAGGTGGAAACACAGGCGGGTTTGGAGGAATCAGAAGGCGTGATCATGGCAGCGATGGTGGTGATGAAAATAACAATGATGAATATGTTGATGACGATGATGATGGTGGTGATAATAACAACGGGATGTCGTTGGTTAACCGTTTGCGCCGGCAGGGTAGGGTTTTGTTTGGAAGATCGGGAAGGCGGAGGCGGCATAGGGTGGTCAACAGAGGTCAAACATAGTTGTAGAAAAAGAAAGTGAATGTAAAGAAGGGAATCAAGAAGATGTTAGATTGTAGTTAGTTTTAGGAGGGATAAAAAGGAGAAGTGGGTTATATGCTTCCATGTCATCTGTCAACATTTGTATGCACATTTGTCTCTTAGGAGGAAGCTCCAACTTGAAGCTTTGGCAGAAGAATGCAGTTTTTATTTTACTTGTTTTAACTTTCAGTAGTTGACAACACAGACTAATTTCTGCTTGTAATTTACTGATTCCCTGAACCTGTTTGGTTATGTTCCTTCAATTGATGAATCAGAAAACATTCATTTGTTTTAGTTCAGATTAATGATTGTGGATCCTATGATCCCATCTTATTTCTTTGATGCATTACTGAAATTGATCATTCACCTACCTTGACAACACCAGTTTGGGAATACCTACCCGATTTGTCATGGACATGTATCGAGTATCGACGGCGTGCTATTTGTTGTTTCCGGTGTGGACCCATAAATGCTATCGGAATTCTTGGTGTTCGGATGTCTATTATGATTGTCTATTTTTCTCTCCGAATCGGGTGGCGTCGGGAAAAATGACCCAATTCATTATGCACCACAAAAAACATGCCATTACATAATACATAATATCCTTTGGTTGTTCTTCTATATGGATATTTATTTGTTGGTAAACGACATCCAACGTATTTCAGACCAACTTTTCTAAGTAAGCAGATGAGTGAGGTTTGGATGTGGTGATAAATTTTGTTCTCATCCCAACCAAAGCTTGTGGGTTTGAGTTTTGAAGGTGACAATTTATCCTGGATTATTCACATGTCGCTCGTTGGTTATTTTAATAGTAGTAGTATACGAGTGTGCGAGTTGCTTTTAAAAAAGTTTAAATATAGATAACCACATTAAATAATATTATTAACAAATAATTGTAGTTAGAACTAACAGTATGAATTAGAGCCGTTTAGAAAGTGTAATTAGTTTGAAAAAACTTAGGCCTTCAGATAAAAAAACAAGAATTTCAAATTTGAATATAATCGTATAATTTTTTCTCACCTACATCAATTTATCCCATTTCATTTTTTTTTCTTATTCATCTTTGTTATTTTTTCTTTATGTTTAGACCTTGTCCACATACATTTTCAAATAAATTTCAACAATTCTCTCTTCTTTTTCATTTTATTACGCAGTCGGTGTTAAAAAACTTTTGGATCGAGATACAAAGGTGGGTCTCCCCCTAACTGTTTCATAAACATAATAGTGATCATGACTCCCGATTAGTGTGACACCTGCATACTCTCTTGGCACTCATTACACCTTAGTCGTTAGGACCCTTAAAGGATAACTAGATAAGCATGAGTAACCTACATATCCGAATGGAATATAACTAGATGGACTCATGCAATGAACATTTGCTTCATAAAATTACGCTACCAAACAATGTCATGCTACTAATATCTCATTTCTCATTGATGGTTTTCTCGTTTATGTAGTTAAACTCTTAGGATATATTACAAAATGATTTAACTTTTAAGGAAAATGTCATACAATAATAACCAAGTTTCAAAAGCGTTCTAGTTTAGTCACTCATGCATATTTTTCTCAAATTGGACCTCCAAACGATCAAATCGTGTCCATTACCAAATTTTATTATGACAAGGAAGTAATGATGGAAAAGACATGGGAGTTAGAATTTTCAATATGTAAAATTATATTGAAAAATAAAAAAAACATGTTAATTATGAAAAAAATAAAAAAAATGTTTAAAATTTACGTCAACGTTCTATATCAGCATCAAAAGATAGAAAAAAATATTTTCTAACTGAATCTAAAAGTATAACATGCTAAAAAATATGTTATGACTTTTAATTTGTATAAAATATAAAAATGAGTGATCTGATTGGAACACTTTTGAAACTTGAGTTATTTAATTGGAACACTTTTGAAAGTTGGTTACTATTTTACAAAGTTACCCCTGACTTTTATATAATAAATTGTACTGGATTCTTATAATATACTAGTGTTATATTCTCAAGATTGTTATTACATCTTTTATTATATTCAATATAGAATATTGATAAACAAGTTTAAATCAAAATATAATAATTTAGTAAATTCAAAGTTAGAAAATGATGAATATGATCAATACACACTATATACACACACAAACAAACAGAGACAATTTACATTGATGTCAACAGTAGTCTATTTTTAGTAAAAATTATTTTTCTTTTAGTTTTAATATCTTAAAACTAATATTACCTTTAATTATCTTTTGTTTTTTTTATAATTTTTAACTTTGATTACCCTAAATATGAACCCTTGAACTCTAAGAGTGGAGAAAGCTATCAATGAAGCTGATGATCTTTAAGACGATGAATGAGAGAACATGCAGACGAGGATGAGCAATTCGGGAAAGATTTTAGGGTTGGATTAGGAAAGAAAGCGCGAGTCAAGTAATGAAATTAGGTATTCGTTAATTAGTAATTGGGTCAAAAAAATTGGGCGGTAAAATATTTGACAAAGTAAATGAGAGGGTGACAAATGGCAATCAATGTAATCATTTATTAATATAAAGATTAATATTTGTTGAAATATAAACAAACTAGTTTTAGTAAACTCGTGTATTACACGGGTTAAATAGATAAAATATTACTATAATAAATTTATTAATTATAAAATAATATTTTAAGATATGACATAACTTAAATTACGTATGAGAAATTACTATAAATAATAAAATATTAATATCAACTTTTTAAAATATTATATTTAATTTTTTTAAATAAACATTTTGTTTTAAAACAAACCGTATAAAATTACATTTTTAAAACATTTCTTATTACAACTCCCAATTTTGCTTAATTTTGTTTTTAAAAAACTTAACTTTTTAAAAGTATTAATTTATTTAGAAATAAACTTAATAAATAGATTTATTTCATAATTTATTAAATATTAAAATAATATTATTAGTAATTAAGGTAATTATTAATAGATGAGAGAGGCGATAAAATTTTGGTGAGGAGAATTGTGATGATAATATGTGTCATTTCATTTATTATTTTATTAGAGTAAGAAGATGATCAGTTAATCACTATGTTTATAGTTAATTTTTTTATGAACAACAACTCATACATCTATTTAAATGGTTGTTTGGCAACATTTGAATTAGTCTCTTAATTATTCAGATTTTGAATGCTTTAGCATTTAATAATTTAGATTGTTTGTTTCGCGATAAATTATGTCTGAATGGTTAAATATTATACTAATACTGAATGGTTAAAACATCTTATTTAAATTTGTCATACATTTAACCTTTGAATAGTTAAGCGATATACTAACTATATATTAACTCTTAATGGTTCAATACTTAATAGTTCAAACATTTTATTGGTTCAACATCTAATTATTTAAAAATTATCAAACAACCCATAATACTCTTAATTTTTCAAAAATTATCAAACAACCCATAATACTCTTAATTTTAGGCTACAACTAAATTACACCAATCCATTTTCAAGTGAAACTCAAATCATTAACATTAAGAAAAACATCACTACTACCTTTAATGCATTTCTTCTTATAGTCCAACCCCATCCTCATTTAGAGGTAGGCAAAAAAGCCGGCAAAGAAAACCATATCGGTTTAAGAAGAAAACGGTATTAGCTAAACCGGTTTCAACCCGATTTAAACCACCGGCTAATATATCGGTTTGGTAGCCCAACACGTAAAATTGGTTAAAAAAAGGTGATTAAACCTATAAAAAAGCCGGTTCAAAAACCGATCCAAACTAGTTTGAGAGGTTTGTGTATTTAGTTATGAAAACCCGTTTAGAAACTGAAGAAAAACGGTTGATCACAAAACAAAAAACTGGCCCCGTTTAAAAACCGAATCGGTTTGAAATAAAAAACCGGTTTGTACATCTCCGAGCTCATATTCCATTGAACTTTTGAAAACAATAATATACTAATGGGCCTATTGATAGGCCGAACCAATTGACAAGTTGCTCTCGGCCCAAAATTCAGAGCAAAAAGCCATGACCTTAAAAGTTAAAACCCTAGCAGCTGAAAAGCTCGAAGTGGTGAGGGTTTAATTCGTGTGTTGGTGTTCAAGAAGAGAAGACGATAACATACCAACAGCAAGACAACAGGCAGCCGTTGCTTGCTACTTGAAAGTGTTCTTCAAACATGCCCAAATCCAAAAGAGATCGAGCAGGTATTATTATTACTATTCGATTTCAAATTCGACATAATCGCTTTGATTTCGATTGTCAAAAGGAAATCGATACAGCGAAATCTTTGAATCAATATTCCTGAGATCTGAATGTGTTTCTACTCGTATGATTCAAATGTTTTTGCTGTTTTTTTCTGAATCGAAGTTTTTTAGGGTTTGTTTGAAGATTCTGCATCGATTACACTTGCTTTAGTTATTTCAGAATTTGTGTTTATATTAACTGTTAAATGTGTAGTGACGTTGTCAAAAACGAAGAAGAAAGGGAGGGAGCATAAAGAGAGCATTGTCAATTCAATCAGAGATGCTGTTGAGAAGTATAATTCCATATATGTTTTCAGCTTTGAGAACATGAGGAACCTCAAGTTTAAGCAGTTCAGAGAGCAGCTCAAATCCACCAGCAGGTGCTTAAGTGTTGATTAAATGGTTTTTACTAGATAACATGTTAACTAGGGGTGTCAATTGTGTTGGGTTAGTGAGCTAAATTGATGAACTTGAATATGACACGAGCTAAATTCATGAACACCAACATGACCTATATATTCATTCGTGTTGAATACATCAACAAATACCTTTAAAATTGTGTAAACGAACATTGCATGAGCTCATGGCAACTTATATATCTAAACGAGTCAAATGGGTTAACAAGTTACATGAACTTCTTTCAAGTTGTAAATGGGTTGGTGGATTGTAAAGGAATGTTTGAAATGGATTGGTGAAGTGACTTTATAATTTGGTTTTTATATCTTTTGTCCTTGTAATTTTAAATGGATGGTTCAAGAGGTAAACACCAACATGACCTGTTTAAATAAGAGGGCTAAACAGGTCAACCTAAAGACAGCCTTGATTATTAACGCGTTGAGGAAATACCAACTGAAAATCTGATTATATTTATTTCATGTTGGTGTTGTGTTTTGGGTCTAGTCAGGAAGTGATGGATATGATTTTAAGCTATTAATTTATGTATGTTTTGTTACATTTTGATGTTTCAGGTTTTTTCTAGGATCAAACAAAGTCATGCAGGTAGCTTTAGGCCGGTCTGATGCGGATGAGATGAGACCAGGCTCCACAAGGTTTCTAAGGTAAGCAGATTACATTAATACTGTGGCTAAAGAAACTGTAGTGTTTTTTTTCCTGCTTGCATGCTAAATTTAGCCATATTTGCATGCAGCTTCTTCGAGGCGATTCTGGTCTTTGTTTAACCAACATGCCTGTAGAAGAAGCCCAAAGGTTAATACTAAAACCCATGTGTTGCTTGTATCATTGCACTTGAATCATCGCACCTTGCAGTAGCTATGTTTTTATTGATTTTCTAATCTTTATTTTTTTATTTACTCAATTATTTACATGATAATATATGCCAGTAAATCAAATTTGATCTGATTCGGTATAAACCTGCAGTAAAAGATGACCTGTTTCAACCTGAATATGTTACCCCACACAACACTCTGGTCACCTCTAGCTAGATCTATGCTTACGTGTCATGTTGCACACACGTTCAATTCCACAATATGATGTAACTTTGGTGTATATGGTTCTCTGGGTGCTTTGCTGTTATATATTTCTAATTAATTTGCCACTGCGTCCACTTGTTTGACAGACTATTTAATGAGTATGAAGACTATGACTTTGCTAGGACTGGAAGTATTGCCACAGAAACGGTTAGTAGATTCATGTAATTTGTATTCACACACAAATATTGATGAATGTATTGATTTTAAATTTGTATTCTATATTGAGTAACATTTGAGTCTTCAGGTGGAACTTAAAGAAGGTCCTCTAGATCAGTTCACACATGAGATGGAACCTTCTTGAGGAAGCAAGGGATGCCAGTGCGGTTAAATAAAGGTTGGCATTCTCTTTTAATCTTATTTAACTCGCTCATTATTTGCACAAAAAAAACTTGAAAAAGTGTAATAGAACGTGGTTAATGTATAAAATTGCCTGTTATGTGGGATGTGCATGCCATTGTTATCTTACCTCTAACAATGATGTACTGCTTCTTATGTTGCTCTTTTGATGTGGAATAGGGGTGGTAGAGCTTGTTGGAGATTTTGTTGTGTGTGAGGAGGGTAATCCCATATCACCTGAGGCGTCTCGCATACTGGTTAGTAGCACGCCTTTTTGATATTATCTTTTCTTATATTTTTTTTGTCATCAGGGATTTGTTATTTTCATATTGCAATTTAGTTATTATCATTTCATTGTATCTGATCTTGAGTTTGATGTGGATGCAGCGTTTGATGGGGATCAAGATGGCTACATTTAAGCTTCACTTGATATGCAGATGGAGCCCTGAGGATTTTGAAGTCTATCAAGAAGGTTTGCAAGGTTCAGATATTGAGTCCGCATAAGATGTATTAATTTATATGCTTTTGGTTTAAAGCTCGCTACCAAACTGAACAGTCATATCACAAGTTTTCGTGAGATGTTGTGAAGAATTTTGACACCTTTTTCTTACTAGAAGTCTGTAATGGATTATTGAAAGTTTACTGAAATTTATTGTGGTTCTATTGCATGTTCTTTCGCATCATATTCTAAGATTTTGGTACCAAGTTATACGTTCAATGTCCAGCGACAATTCTTGGCATGGCTTGAAACAAAATGCAAAGAAGCAAAGGTAGTTAGGCTTTGGGTTGTCATATGTAACACACTTCTAGACCCTATTTCATGAGTGACATTTTAACCGAGTATGCTTGTTTGTTTTGTTATATGTGTCTATGTTTTGAGTTGATCGTTTTAATTTAAGAAGTTTTTGTATTGACGAAACAAGTCAACCTGTTTGTGATCCTTTTGCGTGTTTATTATAAGTTTACAATGTCCCAACCGTGTATGATCCATTTAACATATCTTTATTTGTATTACGAGCAAATACCATAAAAAGCGTACTTTTAGTTTTTTCTTATAAAAATCTCAAAATAATTTTTTACACGTAAAATATAAATATATCTTTTGTTTAGTCTTATAAAAGTCCCTAAATAATATTTACACATACAAACCAATATACTTGTTTTTTCATAAAAAACCCCTAAACATAAAATTCTTTAAACAATTTTTTATATGTAAAAAACTAGTATTTTTTGTTGAGGGTCTTTTATGTGAAAAAACAAAAGATATATTGGATTTTTATGTGCAAAAGTTTTAAGGGATTTTTATGGGATAAATTTTTTTTTGTTGGTTTTTAAGTGTAAAATCTGATACATGGATTTTTATGAGAATTAACTAAAAGTATATTAAAGTATTTTCCTTTTCATTGTCTAACTAGAAGTATCATTCCTTAAATTTATTTTTAATCTTTGTTTATGTTGAAAATCCTCACACTTAATATCTTATAACCCATATGTATCTCTCTAAGTTTTAATTACTTTTATCTTTCTCTCATTTACTATCTTTACAACTAATTACTTTTTTCATCACTACACATAGATCAGAAAATGAAAAATGATGCTAAATCTTTATAAACACATGAAAGATCAGAAAATGAAAGATCAGAAAATGAAAATATGAGGCTAAATCTTTATAAACAAATGAAAGATCAGAAAATAAAAAATGAGGCTAAATCTTTATAAACACATGAACATCAACAAAGAAACAAAAGAAATCAAGATTTATATCAAAATTTAACTAAACCCAAAAAGAAAGAAAAAGAAAGTCCAACAAACAAATAACGTAAGCAGTAACAGAAAAATGCAAAAGAATCAAGGGTTTCAACAAATCATCAAAGCGAAAATATGTTTGAGTTAGATTTGTTGCTTCAATGTCATCCCTGGTTTGAGAGTGTAAGTTACTATCTTGATCCCCAATTTGAAGTTATCAGTGATGCTTTGAGAGAGTAGGGGGAGAATAACATGTGTGGGAGAATCACATGTGAATCTACAATGAGTCTTCAAATACTGGGAACTTTTATAGCTCTCATAAATCTGATCTCTATTTTGAGGACTTTGGTGGAGCTTGTTAACCAGAGAAACGAACGAACGTATGTGTTTCTTTATCAAAAAAATAAACTTGTTCATGAACATTTACCAAACAAGTTTTTTGTTCACGTTTGTTCATTTTAAAAGATAAAGTTGTTCATGAAGTGTTCACGTATACGAAAAAACACAAACAAATGCTTATCAAATAAACAAATGTTTATCAAATAAACAAATGTTTATCAACATACATGAATACAACTGATCATACATATATGTGTTAGAAGTTTGCCAAGCTTTAAGGGATATAGAAATTATCATAAACACAACTAGTACAAAGATGCAAGAAGTTTATCAAATCTTAATTGAAACTAAAACTGAAATGATAAACAGAGAATGTTGGAGGAATCGAATAGTATAACTAGAGTTTCGTATTTTGAAATTTAAGTCAATAAATGAAAAGATAATATATAAAAAACTTTAAATGGACGGAAATAAATGAAAACAAACGGACACATTATCCAAAAGTTCACGAGCATTAATGATCGAACACGACATTTGTTTATGTTCGTTCTTTTAACCTAAGAACAAAGTTTCTTGTTTGTATTGGTTAATTATTAAACGAACAAACTTCTCGTTGAACGGTTTTGGGGACTATTCGCTAAACGTTCGATTCGTTTGCAGGTTTAATAAATTTCTAAAATTTACCCTATTATTTAGAGATGAGGTGTGGATACATACACCATGGGGGATGATCTTAGACAAACAAAAACAAGGTTATTTGGATCTAATGATGAAAATTATATATAAAATATATAAACAAACAACTTCCATTTGTAATCTAGTTATTGTTTGGTCCGGAGATGGCATACAACTCAAGCAAGAATTTTTTTTCAAAAGAGACGACTCTTATTGAGAATTATGACTCGTTGATAAATAATAATGCAAATTGTATACAATGATATAACTTACAAAAAAGCTTATAGCATCTACGTTATAATTTTTATCCTTATCTTTATAATTTAACTAAAAACACATTTATCTTAAGAATTTAAAGATATTTAAATAAACCACCATATATCATTTCTTATCTCTATCTTTAAAATTATTTTTATTATTTATTTCTTTTGTCTTATTATCTTTTTTCTTTTAAAATTATTTTTTAATTAGGGAAAATAAGGACAGGGACAAATGTGTAGGCAAAATTGTAGAAACAAACCAAGGCAAAACTAAGTCATGACAAGCAGAAGTATAAGAACAAACTATGACAACAGAAGTGTAGAGATGATAAAAGACAAAGTCAAGATAAAATTCAAGTAAAACAAAAAAAGATGTATAAAACAAGCCAAGTCCCTAGACATTATACATATGATTTCTAAAGTCCTTTAAAATTCAATTTTGACCGACTATCAGCCAGCACCTCCAATTTGATGAAATCGAATCGGCTAACCTTCGATTAGCGACTAACCGACGACTAATCGGAGGCTAGTCGCGATTTTTGCAACACCGCCTCTAACTAGATAATTGTTACTATATTTTCACTTTATCAATTGATACTTTAATCAATGCTTTTTATTATTATTATAATTTATATATATCTTACAAAAGAAAGTTGGTATGTGTGTTTTGTGTAGAATACATGACCTTTAAGCTATTATACCAGATAAAATACTGCTTTTCCTATAATAAGAAGTTGCATCAAGAACTACAACCACAACCATGGTCCTCTTCATGCCAAACCCCCATGTTCGTGGACCATACCATAGAGGCGCACTATTTCACTGTTCCCACATTCCAATCCACAGGCGCGACATTTTTTTATCAATCTAATAACACAATATAGCGAAAGTCTTAACATTTAAGATCACAAAAGCTAGATTGAATTAAAACTTAATAGTGCATACAGAATCCACATGTCCATTTTGTTCAAACTACAAAATACAAATCAAAGCACTGTCCCACACAGACTTTATCCATTATAATCTACTACATGAAGATCTTATTCAACTCTAATCGGTAAGTCTTCACGACCTAGCTAATGCTTCCTACACCTTTTGTTCCTGCATAACGAGTTAAAACACATCAACAACAATGTTGTTGGTGAGTCATAACCAATGGCTCTAAAACGGGTTAGACAATATAATCATGTGTACAAGTAATTTGTTTATCAAATCACGTTAGGGAACTGTCCGTCAACATATATACCATTCTAGGTTTTACAAACACGAGGCTGGAGTATGTTAAAGAAGCTCCGCCCAACTGCATCCCAACGCTTCACAACATCTGAGTAACAAAAACCCTTAGGGACCTTGCACTCTAACCTATCCTGAAGGATTGCAATCCCTGGTGATCGGTGACTTAGTCTAGCGTCTATTCTCACACCAAACATGCGAGTGTGGCCCTCCTACCTAGATGGCTCCAACTGAGTGCATATATGCCATGATGTAAGACAATCCTCACTCCATGTGACGACTTGCCATCGTTCCCGGCGTCTCTCCACGCGCCTACCTTTCACTTTCCTTAATGATTTGCCTATGACTAACAGTGACCAATGTTAGACGCACCTAAGCTATGGTATGCTAATCCATAAGAGATAATTTAAGTTGCAACCGCATTTACATCAAAGCATTTCATCAAAACATTTAGCCCACTTATATACAACCCAAAAGAAATTAAGAAAAGAGGACATTTAGACTCATAATGATGAGCTTCTGAGAGTGCCCACACACAATGGTTGGTGAGTATCAATGAACGTATTGTGGTCCTTGAATACACATATGCACACATAAAGTTATCGTAACTTCAAACGTGTATATTGGATTCCCCACCCGAGTAAATTAACCTGATCGACCCTAGTCATGACAATGACCTAAGGTTAGGTCTCCACAACCTCTGGGTTTCGTCTCCCATCACTGATCAAGATGAACACATGTCGAAGAGCTAGGGTTTATGCACATATTTAACACTAATCAGATGGACTCAACTTGCCACCACACGAAATCCCTAACGTCTGTGTTCTTGTGACAACCTCATGTTTATGAAACAACATCTCATTATCCATTCTATATTCAAACGAGATCTTGTCTATGACAAATACATTTTACCAAAACATGGTTATTTCTCTTATCGTATCAATGATATGCATCTTAACCATTAGACACCGCTTTGGGTCGTTCCAAAACCCTGTTTTACCCCAATATCCATTATAATGCACAATGTGAAGGTTTAGAACCTTACCACAACATATATGGAGCAATCAAATGCTTTCAAACAACTAAAGATCCACTATCGAGTGATTGAACACATAAATAAGGTTTCACAACGTCACTTTCTAGTTCATTCACGTATAATCCATATTCAAATGATTACGGGAGAAATCGAGAGATTCCGAGCATGAGATTAAGCAAAACAACATCCGCGAAAACAAATACGACCTTCGATCCCTTCACCAGGCCTCCAAATCGTCATACGACTTAGAGTGAGAGCATAGTCGGTTAGAGAGAGAGTGTGTGAGAGAGAGAGGGAAAATGAGTCGATGAGGTAAAATGATAAAATCTAGAGTTTTTGGGTTTTTTATTCTATCTTACTAATCTGGGTCCTTAGGCAGACCGATACGCCAGTCTTGGCTGTTCGTTACCGACCTACCTTGGGAATATTTGCATCTTCCAAATGAGATATTCACATCTTACCAAGGGATATTTCTCGTAGACCGTTATGCTTTCCCCATGGCGGTTCGCGACCACCTTGGAAAATCGTTACCATCTATCATGGCGGTTCGCAATGAAATCACTTCACCCAACTTAGAATTTTTTTCTTTTGGCGGACCATAATGGCCAACCTATATGACCCATAGTGGTTCGATGTGGTCCGTTATGGTCTGATATGGTCCAATATCCCTAAATCATCCAATATCCCTAAATCCTTAGAAACCGTCCATTCTCAATCACTCCATTCACGATTCTGAACCGTTAAATTCACTTGACAACCTATTCATTAGGCCGACGGATCACAATGGGCATCACGAAAGACCAAACTATATGGTCTGAGTAACTCACAATTCATATTTCATTCTTAATTAGCTAAGTAAAATTGGCTTGTACTTGAGTTTGAGCTAGTTTGGTTCAAGCTACTTGACTTGTATAACTTCCAACTAAACTAATATCTAGTTAAAAATATTTTACTTTCTTGATTTTTTTTTGAAAATTGATAGTTTGAGGGTGGTAATTGTAAGGTTTCATATAAGGTTGATGCAGTCCAAAACATCCAAACAATCTGTCTTGCATGCATGCATAAAGTGCTGAAGTAGAATGCTTTGAAAGTTTCACATTCTTCATTAGAGAATATTCTAAGTGTGAAATATTCCGAAGCCAAGACCAATATCTTCCAAAGCCAAACATGAAGTCTTCCGAAGCTTCAGAGATAAAGTTTTCTAAATTCAGTTTATGAAGACATATTTCTTTTGAATACTTTTGAGTACATGCTTTATCTGATATACCTTTTACCATAAAGTTGGACCACCTTTCCGCTACGACTCTGTTTGACTCACTAACTTTCACAAGTTGGTGAAAAGGTCCATCCATGCTTTTGGTAAACTATACATTGAGGTCTTGAGTCTGTTTCTTTCTACTTTATGTACTTTTATCCTTTTTGTAATATATTAGGATGTGAGCTATGGCATGTCATTGTCACTAGTTAAAAGGCAATATGCCTTTTGACTCTACATTGATTTTGTTGTTGTCTAGATCATGTATTCAGCTGACATTCAAAGTATGGCCGGCTGTAGGATGTAGTATAAAGTATCTCTGGTCCTTTGTACCTTAATGTATGCTTGTAACACTTGTAAGGAACTAGAGAGTAATATACAACATTGTTGAAAACCAAACACTTGTGTATTTTGTTCTTGTTCTGTCTCTTATTTACTTGTGTTTCTTGGTATCATTGTAACTGGTTACTAGTTCCCTATTTGATCTGTTAAGTGTTCTAAATCAATCTTTCCTCATTGTGTGTTATGTTGTAAGTGACCAAACCCCCCTCAAATGATCTTGTAATTGGTATCAGAGCATTCCAGGCTCTTGTTAGTAAGATCTTACCATCTTAAGCTCCCTCACACACAAAATACTTAACATCTCAAATGGCAGCTATGATAAAGCTGATATAGGAAATGGAACCATGACAAAGTCCCCATTGATCACTCTTGAAGATTTTGATACTTGGTGGCAAAGAATGAAAGGTTTCATCAAGTCTCAAGATTCCAGGATGTGGGAATCAGCTGTCTCATGACCTTACATACCAAGCACCTCTTCAACTACTACTGGAGGTGGTATGATTCCAAAGGTTGTGGATGACTACTCTGATGAAGATAGAAAGAGAGTAGATGTTAGGGATCATGTACTCGACGAATACTGACAGATTTACGCGTATACCGAATCAAATAGTGCAGAATCCTATTTGATTGGCGATCCAATCAGTGAGAACGCACGTAGAATCAATTAAAGATTGAATCTAAACGTTAAGAACGATTAGAAATCGATCTACTACGATCTTTGAAGTTGGAACAGGTTTCTAGAGGTCTCTGGACGGCTAGGGTATGTCTGGGTATCAAGATATTCGAAGTGTCTTGTTTTTCCACGAATTAAGTGGTATTTATAGGTTTAGGTTTCTCATTCGGGCGACCGAACCATTTTCATTGTTCAGTTGTGCGATTGAGTCATGCGGTTGATCCATTCGCACGACTGAGTGTTCTGTCGTGCGACTGAGCCAATCTCATGTTTCAATCATGCGACTGATCCAGTCTCCTGGTTCATTCGTACGACTGGTTCATTAGCATGAAGTTGTTCATGCGTATGGTCCATTAGCATGGGCCAATCGCATGTGAACTTCACATGATATAGTTTGAATATGTTTCATAGTCATTAATTAATTTAGATAATATTCAAACAACCACAACCTATATAGTCAAGTCAATAAGCATTATTACATACCAACCAATGAAATATTCAACATTAAGCACAACCACATATTGTATTTCATAAAGTACCCATACAATTACAATTACATAAGTGTAAGACAATACAAAGATATTACATTAAGATCAGAAACTAGGAACATATGTATCCACAAACTCCCCCTTGGACCTAGTTTCTTCTAATGTCTTACATCCTTCATAAGTTCCTCAAACTTCTTGTACTTCTCTTCTCTAGTGAATCTAGCGTGTATCTAAAAAGCAAAACAAAGTCTTATAATGTTCTGGAATTTTAGAGCTTGTACAATATCTTGAGAGTCATAGAATAATGGCCACTTGTACAATGTATAAACATCATCTGCAGACAAGTTTGTAAGCCACATAGGGTCGAACACCCTTATGGTTTCCATAACACCATTCTTATTCAAAACTATGACTGCCTCTCCTGTCCTCCAATCATAGTACCACCATGTGAAGTGTGGAGTGAAGTCCTGTGGCATCTCCCGTAGAGGGATCTTTGACATTGTTCGCGGAGGACTCCACTTCAGCACTATTTTTGGTTTTCCAGTAATGGGATCAACCTCAGACCGTCTAAGATACCTTGTTGGCTGTTGAGGTTTGAAGTTGACCCATCTGGTGTGGTACTCTCTTTTAAGAGCAGTCTCAAACCAGCCTGACATTTTCCTTGGGTCAACGTATAGCAATTTTAACTTTGCTAACTGGTTCAACTCAAATCCAGGAAGAGTCTTTAAGTCATGTGGGAACCTGAAATACTCAATCCCTTTCTCACGTTTAACTGCATAAACATTGAGATCTTCAACTCAAATCCATGCTATTATTCTGCGCGACACCTTTTGATGTTTCTTCACTTTATACAGCTTGGTGTAGGCAGTTGACGTTGAAGCACCACGTTGGGCTCTTATTTCTTCAAAGCAAGTAGCCCACTCAGCCTTTCTGATATTAACTTCAGCTTCCGAGGCTTGGGCTGTGTCTTCTTTCTTGTCAGACTCTGCTTCCATTCTATCCAGAGTCTCAAAAGTTTCACAGATAAGGTTGTCGCCCAGATTGGGAACGACATTACCTTCAATGTCAATGTACTCTAGATAGTGTTGGTTTGTGACATCTTCTATCTCAATCTCATCAATGTCGTTGAGCTCATCGTCACTTTCAACTTGGACTGTTGGAGCATCTTTCACGATCTCATTTGGATTGAGTCGAAAGATTTCTGCAAGTTGCTCGTCTGTGAGATCATGAATTATCTCTCCTTCTTCAGGCGTGTAATTCACTGATCTCCTGACAATACCCTGCAGATCAAGAATCATCGTGAGCTGAGTCTTGATCTGTTGGAGGGGAGCAACATCATACTCATCTCTCTAGTAGTTTGGATCTGCTTGATTTAAAACATGTAACACAACAATCATTAGTTAATAATCAAAACAGAAAACATCAACATTAAATATAAATATTTATTACATTAATTTGATACAAGATTCAAATACATATGATTTAAATTACATAAACAACTAAGTATTACTCTTGTCTTGTATCATATGCTCCTCTGCTAACGGGGCTGAAGTGGAGGCACCTTGTCTTGAGTCCTTTTGCTCCTCCTTTCAATTGCAGATATGGCACCTGCAGCAGATGTATCCTCATCATCATCATCAATATCATCATCAGCACCATCACCAGCATCAGTATCATCTCCTTGCTCATCACCATCATCATCATCATCATCATCATCACTGTCATCATCATCACCATCATCACCATCTCCCTCTTTGATCTTTAGTGGCTCCTCTTTAGATCCTTGAACCTCAGCATGATGGTCTTGTTGGTAGTCTCCAACTCCGCTATCCTTTTGGCTGATTGGACATGTTTCTCTTGGAGTTGAGACACCTCTGAGCTCTGTGCAACAATCTGTTGTGCCTGCTGCTCAATCAACTGAGCCTGCTGAGATATCTGCTGAGATTGTGCAGCAGTAAGATCTACTACCTGACGAATCTGGGCAGTCTTCTCATCGTCGGCTGCCAACAGCTTCAGCACCATTCGGTTAAGTGCCGAGAGCTGTTCCTCTACCCCACTAGGAGGTAGAGAGGATCCAGATGGGAAGGATGGGTAAGATGACGGTCCAGCTGGATGGCTAGTGGTAGTAATGGTGGCAGTGGTGAAGATTAGGGGTGGTATAGATGAAGGTGGTGGTGTAATGGTGAAGATTGGGGGTGGTATAAATGAAGGTGGTGGTGGAGTGGTGAGGATTGGGGGTGGTATAGATGAAGTAGATACTGTGGTGGATGGGATGGTAGTAGTGGGTGGAGTGGTGGAAGAGGTGGTAGTAGTGGTGGTGGTTATGAAGATCATCCTCCTCTTCTTCTTCTTCAACCCGTGGGGCTGAGCCATCCTTTTCTTCCTCGATCCCCTCGAGGTGGATGCTCCCCCTGGAACACTGCTGGACTGATCAGGAGCATACGTAGGATTAGTGTTAGCTTCCCTAGATTCGCCAGGGCATCCACCAACCTCCCGAATACCTCGGTTGGTGGAAACCACCTGACTCCCCACAGTGTGGGTTAGGGGCTCCTCATCCGTATCCTCTTCCTCATCAAGACGAAAGTCCTGATGGAACCCTGCAGCCTCTGCTCCACCTTGGGTTGATACTGGAGATGCTATATCAGTAGTGGGGGCCCTCGGTTGAGTGGGCCTTGCATCTCCACCATCACCTCTGTCGTCGTCGTCAGAGTCATCTTCAGGTAGCTCTAGCTGCTCGACATCCAAATCACTGTCTACGTGACGCCATTTACGCCTCCCTGGTGCCACGTAGTCCACCTTGGCTAGATGGCCTATAAGTCTCTTTACCGGGGGCTTGACTTGCTTTCCCCAATATACCTTCATACGACCCAGCGTCGTATCATCCATAATCTCTAATGCCACAGCGTCGTGGCACTCCTTTGGCAGTGTGGGCAGCTTCTCATCAAATATCATCTGTAAGAACCTAGGGTATATGCAGAAAGCCTCTTTGCCCTTCGCCTCCAAGTTCTCTATTAGATAGGAGAAGATCATGCTAGAAAAGCTGAAAGGGTGGTTCAGCACCAGTGCCACGTAGGCATTTTGAATCTGGTCTGATAGGTCATCGAACCCACCCCTTCGCGACGCCAGGCTCTTGAGGATGACATGTGCCAAGTACTTGTACTGGGGACACAGGTTGCTCTTGTTGAGCACCCCTACATTTATATCTCCAGCGTACTTCATCCTCATGAAGCACCCTCTCACCGTCAGTGGGTGAAGTCTGGTGGGATGGTCTGTATCATCTCCCAACCCAAGTACACACTGAATGTCTTCAGCCATGATCTCTATGTCCAAACCAAAGATAGAACTCCTTATGCAGTACGGCTCACGGGATCGATCAACCGATGCATTCTCCCAGAAGGCCTGTTGTATAGACCTATAAGGGGTGCATGGTGTAGATATCGCCTTGTGGATCCTTGATCGCTTGAGGAAAGCGATGATCCCTGCAAACTCGGCACCATTCCATGTTGTGGAGTCTAAGTGAGCACAGATGTTGTGCTTGGGGTTGATGGACCACTTCTCTGCCATCAGTCTATAACACAAAACACATAAACATTAGCCCACCACACAACACAAATCAATTCTAATTAACTTGGTTGAATTCATTCTGGTTCATTCATGCGATTGAACCATGCGACTGTGTTCAGTCAGTTGACTTGGCATGCGACTGGATACAGTCGGGTGACTGAGTATGCGAATGAGTTCAATCGGTTGACTGAACCTGCGATTGGTTCAGTCGGCCGACTGAGCTCATCCGTATGATCCATTCGGTCGATTGAGCCATTCGACCAACTCAATCGTGCGATTGGAGTTCATCCTGGTGTCTAGTCGCATGACCCACTGTTCGGTCGACTGAGATTCGATTTTAAACCAATTCTTGAAATTAAACTTTGTGGAATGGTTCTTTAGACTCGCAATCACTTAACTAATAACCTTATAACTTTAATTTCAACATTTTACTCAGTTTAGTTAGGTTATTAGTCCATTAAACGGTCCGGTTCTTGTTTGGTCAAATTTCTTGATTTTGGAGCCCAATCGATGGAGTTTTTGGCATGGGCACACCGCATTTTACCTATATAATCAACAACGAAGGTCAGAATATGCGAATAATCAACTAATTTGGGTTGGATGAAAATCTGGCAGAGTAACGGTAAAAAGTGCGATTTTAGGGCGATTAGGGGGTGATGAGTTGAATGCGATCGACTGTGACCCTATTTACACTGGATCTGATTTCATTCGGCCAACTGGGCCCATTTGCTCGGTTCATTCGGATGAATGGACCTCATTCGTGCGATTGGCTCAGTCAACTACATTCAGTCAGCCGATTGGATTTCAGTCGGCGACTGATTCATTCGTACACTTCCATTCGGTTGAATAGTTCATACTGATAAGCCATTCGGGTGAATGGTCCATACTCATGTGCCATTCGGCTGTTTAGTGCATGAGTATGGTTCATTCGCACGGTTGGTCCATACTCATGGTCCATTCGTGCGATTGGATCATACTCATGATTTTGAATTTTTGACCATTTCTCACTTAACCCCTTTTAACTTTTGATTAAACTTTATGTGCATTTGATCATCTCAGACATGATCATTTTAACTCGAAAAACTTTTGACCACCTTAGACGTGATCCTTTTAAACAACTTTGTCACCTCAGACGTGACTGATTTTACCTTGAAGACACGTGTGGTCACCTCACACGTGACCCTTTTAAATGATTAACTCCCTTACTGAATTCTATGACGTAGTCCGATATTAAACAAACTGAATTGACTTAATTGAAATAAAATAAAATACTTAAACTGAAATACAAAACTGAACTTGTTTTTGACTTTTTAGGTGAGGTATAAATACTAAGATAGACATCTAATGGATTGGTTCCGGAATAGGCAGCTTCAATTACTGTTGACCATAACTGGACCAATTCAAATTGGAATCATACAGGCAAGTCAAATCATTGGGACATTGTTATCAACACCTTTTGATGCTCAATTCTTGTTTTTCATCTAGAGTCATTAGCAAATTTAGGAAATCATACTAGTACTATTAGATCCCACCTTGATTTGGACTTTCAAGAATTGCAGCCATGATGATTGTCAGTATACTGGTCCTCTTAAATCCATACACAGAATTTTGACACAGATTGGTGACAGTTTAGGTTTGATTATTTCAATAGGATTTGTGGATCCCACACTTATATGGTAATCAACATTCCTCGGGAGATTTTTGAGCGGTCTCAGGGTAATTTTCAAGAAGAAACTATTCTTAGAACTTTCAGAGAGAAGCCAATCCTCAGGTCAGTGCCACTGCACAACAAAGAGGCGGCAAAAAACAGTGAAGTCTAGAATATATAGGTTATGCTTATCCTCAGGTCAGTGTCACCGCACAGCAGAGAGGCGCATAACCTATCTTCTTGTTGAGAAATTTTAATCTTTTTGCACAGTTCTCACCAACAACATAAGTTATTAGTTTGATTGCTTTTGCTCATATTTTGGTCTTTCGCACACATTTGTGGCGTTTAATCTGCTCGTCACCCCTTATTGGAATTTGTTGATTGTGTTAACCATGGATAATTTGTTAACCCACAGCTTGTTAGACAACTTAGTTTGTTCTTGAGATCACCAATAAGGTCTAATCGTCTATTGTGTTGAATCTACCGACATATCCTCTGTGGTCTAACAACCTCTAGGTCTACTTTCTTTGTGTTACCTTAGTAGTAGCTAGTCTTGCTATTATTTTTCCTTTTATATTGCTCAGACTACACAGACTTATATTTTGAACATTGCATTTTGTTTTATTTAAACTTTTAAAGTCTCAAGTGATTTGTACCTGTGTACTATCATTTTCCAAAGTCATTGAATCGGTATCACAGATACGATCTACTTTCTATCAGCCAGCCTCTCCTTCTTCTACGTTTTTTGTTAATGTTACTAACTCACCTATTCTCCCCCTAAAATTCTAAAACCATGACCGATTTACACTTTTTTGGATTTTAATAGGCAACCGAATAACATTAATGTAATTAAGCTACTTAAACAAAATATAAAAATAAAAATAAAAATAAAAATAAAATTAAAAGACAAATGGACAATACGCATCGGACTACACATGGTCATCATCAGGAATTGCATCACGTTTCTTTTTAACGCCGTTGACCTCTAACAGATATAGAAAACGTGGTTTGTCAAAAGCCTTTGTATAGAGGTCAGCGCGTTGAAAATCAGTATTTATTTTAATCACATGGATTAGGTTCTTTTCAAAGCAATCATGTATAAAGTGATATTTTATTCCGATGTGTTTGTCTTAGGATGTTGGACCGGATTTTTTGTTACTGCAATTGTAGCAGATTTATCAACAAAAATAGGAGTAGAAGAAAATTTCGAACCGTAGTCCCGCATTTGCTGTTGAATCCATATGATTTGTGAACAGCAACTTGCAGCAGCAACGTATTCGGCTTCACAGGTTGACAAGCAACCGAGGTCTGCTTCTTACACTACCATGTCACTTATCTCCTCCCAAAGAATTGACATCCCGCTGATGTAGACTTGTAGTTCATCTTGCAGCCACCGTAATCTGAGTCACTATACGCTGTCAGCTCGAAGTCATCATCATGAGGATACCACAAGCCAAGTGTTGGAGTACCCTTCAGATAACGAAAGATCCTTTTGACCCCTATCAGATGGTTAACTTTTGGCTTTGCCTGATATCTTGAACATAAGCACGTTGCGTACATGATATCAGGTCTTGAGGCAGTGAGGTACATGAGAGATCCAATCATACCTCAGTACATAGTGGCATCGACCAGATCACCATTCTCATTGGGTGCTACATCATGGTTTGTATCAAGTGGAGTCCTAGCTGCGGAAGCATTCTCCATGTCAAACCGACTGAGGATATCTCCTACATACTTGGTCTGATGTATCCCTTTTGGTGTCTGATCCACCTGTAACTCGAGAAAAAATTTCATCTCTCCCATGGCACTCATCTCAAACTCAGCCTTCATTACTACTTCAAACTCTTACATAGATCTTCATTCTTTGAACTGAAGATTGTCATCGACATAGATTTGAACAAGCAGTAAATCTCCATCCTTTTCTTTTATGAACAGTGTACAGTCAACGACCCCTCTGCGAAAATCATGTTTCACAAGGTGAGTTGAGAGTTTCTCATACCAGGCTCTGGGAGCTTGATGAAGTCCATATAGAGCCTTGTCGAGTTTGTAAACTCTGTCCCGATGATATGGATCCTCAAATCCCTCGAGTTGACTAACATACACTGTCTCTCTTATTTCACCATGAAGGAAAGCACTCTTCAAATCAAGTTGATAAACTTTAATCTTCATGTAAGATGCATAGGCAAGGAAGATGCGGATTGCTTCCATTCTTGCCATGGGTGCAAACACTTTATTGTAATCAATGCCCTCGACTTGTCGAAATCCTTGGACAACAAGTCGAGCCTTGTTTCAGATGATCACGCCTTGATCATCTTTCTTGCATTTCAAGACCTATTTTGTGCCAATGACCTTAGCACCTTTAGGTCTATCCACTAGAGTCCATACACCTAACTTCTTGAATTGAAGAAGTTCTTCTTCCATGGCACTCACCCATGCCTCATCATTCAGGGCTTCACTAACATACTTTGGCTGAAACTGAGACACAAAGCAACGATATGCACCATCATGAATGTAACCTTTTTCCATCACTGAGGCATAATCAGCTGAATACAACTGAATTCTGGTTTGAACTCCTGATCTCACATCTCCAATGACATTATCCAAAGGATGATAGACATTTAGTTGTGAACCAGGAGTGGTTGGAATAACTACCTCAGAATCAAGATTATGAACATTCGGTTCAGTATTTGAGGCAGTAGGAGTCTGAGGTTCCGAAGACGCAGAGGCATCAATGTCAGATGCTTGTGGACTTTCTGAAGGAGGAACCTGTTGCTACTGGTTGTTCTGATCAGTCTCCACAGCTTCTTCATCAGAGGAAGAGTCACTATCTTCAAGTGCTCCCCCTGAGTTGGTAGATTAATCACCTTGTACATTGGATGATATAGATTCCTGAGCTGGTGTGTTTAGAACATCATACATCATCTTTGTAGCTAACTCATCATCAGAAGTGGAGAATGGTATGTTGAAGTACTTGAAGAATCCATCATAGTCGAAAAAAAAGCGGGTCCTTTTCCAGCAGGTGGTGTGGTGTATCTCTGAACATCAACATTACACCATACTTCTACCTGACTCGTTGAGTTGTTGTAGACCCTCTTGTTTGGTATGTTGTATCCTAGAAAGATGCCTTCATCAGCTTTCTCGCTGAATTTCCCTTCCTGAGTGTTCTTCAGTAGGTTGCATGGAGCGCCAAACGGCTCGAGATACTCTAGATTTGGTTTACGTCGTTGTAGTAACTCATAGCAGTCTTTCCATGGAGTTTAACTACCAAAACTCTATTTAGTGTATAACATGCATTTGCAACTGCTTCATTGCAGAATTGGATAGGCAGTTTTGAGTCTGCTAGCATTGTCCGTGCCGTCTCTATCAAGCTGCGATTCTTCCTTTCAACAACTCCGTTCATCTGAGGAGTGTATGCAGAATTGAACTGATGCACAATTCCCTTTTCCTTGCAGTAAGCCTCCATCCATTGATTCTTGAACTCGATTCCGTTGTCTGAGCGCATTTGACGTACCTTCAACTTGTATAGGGACTCCAGAGTAGTTACTAACTCCTTGAATGACTCAAAGGTTTCTGATTTGGATTTCAGAAACATCACCCAAGTGAATCTTGAGTAGTCATCAGTAACTACATAGCAGTACAAGTCGTCTGCAATGCTTCTTGTACTGACTGGACCAAACATATCCAATTGAAGAAGTTCAAGAGGAAGTTCGATAGAGTGAAATTTCTTTTCCTTATGAGACTTCTTCGTCTGTTTGCCTCTCTTGCACGCAACATCGAAATCCAGAAGTTGGAAGTTTTTGACGTTAACTCCTCTCACTAGATCATTCTGGATCAAGTAATTCATCTTCCATGGATTAATGTGTCCTATTCTCTTATGCCAAGAGATGGATTCCTTCTCAGTAGCTTTTGACAAGAAGCACTGAACCTCATGATCCGTTGTGGAGGCCTTCGATAGATCCAAAACGTAAAGGTCCTTATATCTTGAGGCAGACATTAATACTTGATCCTCCGGGATGACATAGTCCTTCTTCAGGACATAGCACTTCTTGTTGTCAAACAATACCTTAAAGTCTTTATCACAAATTTAAGAAACAGAAAGCAAGTTATTCTAAAGTTGTTGAACGTAGTTTACCTTGTCAAACTTCACTTTTTGATTACCTACTTCCCCTTGAGCTGTGATTTACCCACCTTTGTTTCCAGCAAACGAAACGTGCCCTCCTTTTATCTGTTTGAAGTTTGATAAGAGATCCTTGTTCCCTGTCATGTGTCTGGATGCTCCGCTGTCTATAATCCACGTGTTGGTTTCAACACTATATTGATCACCCTACACATTTAGTTTGAAAACATTAGTTCAGGTTAGGAACCCAAGCCTTCACTGGCTTGGGTTTCCCAGAGGCATCACACATCATAAATGTTACCCATTGACCGTTCGAGGGTGAGGGAAGCTCAGATGTCTTTTTGTTCTCATTATCAGATAATGAGGTTGATTTCTTCTTCCATAGACCAGCTTTGTGTAAGGCCTGTTTATGATAAACAGACGACTGGCTGATGTGTTGAACTTTAGGTTCACTATCTCTTTTAGGTGGCGTCACTGAGTTCCTCTTAAAAGAGCTAGTTTTTTGTTCAGGGAGTTCAACTTTCCTCCTCGGTGTCTGATAATAAGGATAGTGGGACGCAATGTGTCCATACTCTCCACAACTGTAGCAAGCTCTGCCTTCGACTTTATGAGTTAACTGTTTTTGTGGAGATGTATGTGACACCGGGTGACCCTACTTTATTTGGGTTTCGTCTCTGATTGTTTAGATGTTTTTTCTGATTTAACAAAGTTAATTGCTTTAACAGTTTTAACATCCTTTTCTTTTCTATTTTCTGGACTTTGACATGACGCACGTGATTGGTTAACATTATTGGTGCTTTTAGGTTCAGATTTGACAATTTTTGAACCAGACTTAATACTAACCTGTTCAAACTCTTTGTCCAGATTAATACAAGGAATTTTACCTTTTTCCTTTGAAGTGGCCTCCTTTTGTTTAGTGCCAGATTCATTTGATGAACATGTGAAATCTGAATCACTTACAAGAGGAGTGGACACCACATGACCCTTGATTGGATTATCATTAATTGGTTTACATTTTGTGTTCATCAAGATCTCATGTGGTGGTGGAACCACTTTATAACCCAATCCCTCCCCATTGTTTCTCTCTCTCACTAAGTTTTGGACTATGTGTGAAGAACTAGTCCAACTATGCAGTTTTTGTTTTAGGAAATTAACTTCTACTTCTAAAACTGCCTTTTGTTTCTTAGTGTCATCTAGGGAGTTAAGATAGCACCTAATATCATTTTCTTAGTTAAAGGCTACAACTTCAGTTTCCCTAAGCTGTTTGTTCAAAAGGTCTATCTTTTCTTTATAACTATGCTCATTTTGTTTTAAAACTCTGTTAGCCTCAGTGCATAGTTCTAGGTCCTTTACTAAGTTATCATTATGATCTAATAACCTAGCAAATTTTAAATTAATGCTTTCCTTAAATTTATTACAATCAGAACAAGCATGATTATTCAAGAGTTGGTCAGTAGTACTTACCTGAGTGGTTTCTGAAGAATCAGCCATCAATGCAGAATCTAATGTTTCTAGAGTTGGTGATTCTGACGTTGTAGTAGTTTTCCCGTCTTCAGGCAGGTAGGCGACCACTGGTGTAGTTTCTTCTAATGTTGACATCGCAAGTTCGACTGCTATATCTCCTTCACTGGTAGGGTCATCATCGATATCCTCCACATTAGCGATATTGGATTCTCCCGGTGAGAAAAAAACCGAAAGCTCCAGTCCTGTCCTTCATCATCATGAGCAGTCAAGGCTTTGGGATCCTTGCTTGATGAAGTAGGACTGCATGTGGGTTTCTCCTAACGATTGAAGGAGGAGAAAGGATTCTTATTGCCAGTCTTCTTTGGCTTCACGAACTCCCTTTTGAAGTGCCCTTTCTCACCGCAGTTGAAGCAGGTTACCTTGGATTTGTCAAAGCCGAAGGTAGTGTCCTTAGTATCGATCAAATTTTGTCTGGTCTTTTTAACAAACTTCTTAGCTCTCTGGACTGCACTTGTTAGGGCCCACATTATATCCATCCTCTCCAGCTCTGTCTCATCCACATGCTCATAGTCCTTATCTACCAGGTGGCAGTTCCCAATCTTTCCAGAAATTAGTCTATCATAGGAGTGGACTACCGCAGCTAAGAGATCCATGTGCTCTTTAGCTACCTCAACTGTCACATTGCCGAAGTTCTCGGTCTTCAGCTTTGCTACATTGGCTTCAGGTGCAATATATGGGGTACCAGACGACCCTAACGTTTCTGACCCTGAAGTAGAGGCTGGTGAGGGACCAGACGAGCTTGATAAAAAAGCTGTCTGAAGAGGTGCTCCAGATGTCTTGGCTTGGGGAGTCGCATTGTACAACGCTGGATTCTGATCATATGAAGACTTTTGAGCTCTGTACTTCATCCCCAGTTCTTCTTCTCTCAATTTCAAAATAAAGTCATTGATATCTAACTTAGTTAGCATACCATTCTGTCTGAGATTGGAGACAAACGACACCTATTTCTCCAACAACCCGTCTGCAAAATTTGACACTTTGTCCTCCATGGATGTCGATACTCCATGAGTGTGCATCTCACTCATCAAGTGGTAGAATCTATCGATCACATCATCTAGGCTTTCTTTACCCATCGAGGAGAAGTTGTCAAACTCCTTCTTTAAAGCCTTAGCCTTTATGGCCTTCAATGATGCGTTTCCGTCATACCGTTTCTCCAATGCATCCCAGAGCTTCTTTGCTTGTGTATATTTCGAGAATTGATGAAAAATATCCTTCGGAATTGACTAAGTAAGAAAAGTATAAACTTTCTTCTCTGCATTGTATTTCACCTTTTGTCCGTTAGTCATGCCACCAAGTGTGAGTTTGACACCATCAGCTCCTACAGGCATGCTGTACCCCTACTCTATAGACTCCCACAGATTGAGATCTACTCCATTTAAGTAGATCTCGAAACGTTGTTTCCATTGTGGATATTCGTCTAATATGATCAGCTTTGGGGGTTTGTTGTGATTCCCCACCTCATTCTCCAGTAGCAGTAAATTTTGTATACGTGAGTCTCTCCCTACTGTAAAGGCTGAATATTGGTCTTCCATTGCTATTAACTTTAACTTTAAACCAACCTTTTGTATTAGTGCGAATGAAGTTATGCGATTGGGCTCTTCGGGCGATTGAACTATGCGGATGGTTCAATCGTGCGACTAAACAAATGCGGATCACTCAGTCGTGCAAATGAACTAATGCGGATGAGCAATGCGAATAGTCTCAGTCAGACGAATGGAAGTACGGCTGAGTCCAATCGTGCGTATGGAGAATGCGTATGACCTCAGTCGTGCGATTGAGTCAATCGTGCCACTGAACCTGCTGGTTTTCGAAAATTTCTAGGTTTAAGGTGTTTGACCGCAAAAACTCGAAATTTTGCTAACCCTAATTGCCATATGCCAGAAAAAACTTACTTTATGATCAGGAGACGTCTAAAACCCGATTTGACACACAAGATTGCATTTTTGAGCTTAAAAACACAGTTTTTATATCAAAACGATTGAATCACACGTAAATCTAGAGCCAAAGCTCTGATACCACTTGTTAGGGATCGTGTACTCGACGAATACTAACAGATTTACGCGTATACCGAATCAAATAGTGTGGAATCCTATTTAATTGGCAATCCAATTAGTGAGAATGCACGTAGAATCAATTAAAGATTGAATCTAAACGTTAAGAACGATTAGCAATCGATCTACTGCGATCTTTGAAGTTGGAACAGGTTTTTAGAGGTCTCTGGACGGCTAGGGTACGTCTGGGTATCAAGATATTCGAAGTGTCTCGTTTTTCCACGAATTAAGTGGTATTTATAGGTTTAGGTTTCTCATTCAGGCGACTGAACCATTTTCATGGTTCAGTCGTGCGATTGAGTCATGCGGTTGATCCATTCACACGACTGAGTATTCTGTCGTGCGACTGAGCCAATCTCATGTTTCAATCATGCGACTAATCCAGTCTCCTGGTTCATTCGTACGACTGGTTCATTAGCATGAAGTTGTTCATGTGTATGGTCCATTAGCATGGGCCAATCGCATGTGAACTTCACATGATATAGTTGAATATGTTTCATAGTCATTAATTGATTTAGATAATATTCAAACAACCACAACCTATATAGTCAAGTCAATAAGCATTATTACATACCAACCAATGAAATATTCAACATTAAGCACAACCACATATTGTATTTCATTAAGTACCCATACAATTACAATTACATAAGTGTAAGACAATACAAAGATATTACATTAAGATCAGAAACTAGGGACACATGTATCTACAGTAGAAATTGATTAAAAAGCCATGACCAGCCTTCAAATTGATCTTCCAAACTTTGTATATAGAGGTTTCAAGAAATGTAAAATAGCTAAGCAGCTGTGGGATGCATTGAAACTAATGTATGTGGGTTCTACTAAAGCCAAGGAGAACAAGAAGGATCTCCTGAAGCAGCAGTTTGAAAATTTCATATTTAAAACAGGTAAAACCATGACTCAACAATACTTTAGGTATGTTGAGATTGTGGACACTCTAGTGGATGTTAGAGTGACTTTTGAAAACAGGGACATTGTAAGGAAGTTCATGTCCTCTCTTACTAGGTAATGGACATATTATTGTGTTGTTATCAAGAGGACTGAGAACCTTAAGACTTTAATTTGACTAAGTGGTATTGTATTCTCAGTAGATACCAAATCGAGATGAACATGCAAGGTTCATCTGGTAACTCCAGCAATCAAATGAGTTCAGCCCTACATATGACTGAAAGGGATAGCATAGAACCTCAACATCATCTAATATGCTACCTTGACAACTCATAAAAGGGTCACCTTCCCGGAGACACCAAGAGAAAGTTACCCTCAAGGAAGCCTATTCCAAGAGATAAGTTTTTCACATGCCTTTGTGTCTTTTGATGAAAGCTCAGGCAACTTTCTACTCCCTCTTGAAGACCTAAACTGTATCCATCTAGATGACCTGGAGTACATGGAGATAGTCTAGTAGATGGCTCTTCTCACTCACAGAGCCAAGAAGTTCTATGAAGAGGACATGAAAGAAATTTCCTGGCAATACAGCCAGTGGAAATTTTAGGCTGGATAAAAGCAAAGTCAAGTGTTACAACTGTAACCAAATGGGTCACTTTGCGAGGGAATGCAAGGCACCAATGGAAAATGGTGACCAAGCACAAACCAGACCAAAATACATTGAGAAAGCCACACAGAATGAGAAGCCAAAGCAACAAGCTGCAGTTGCTGTTGTAGAAGGAGGCTTTGACTGGAGTTTTCAGGTGGAAGATGCATCTCCAAACAAAGCTCTAATGGCTGACCATGATAAAGCAAAGGTATTGGAACATCTCTGTACGCCTGAATGTATTACTAAAGTTAATAGATACAAGTCTTACAACTTAGAAATGAGATCTGATCTTGAGTCCTTGAATATCTTAAAATCTGATTTCAAAAGATCTGAAAATGACTATAAGTTAACGATAGAGGACTTAGAGAAAACCATTTCTGTTCTTAAACATGAACACACCAACTACATGACTCAGATCAAAGATCTAATAACCAAGTTGACTGAATGCTAGGCTGAGCTTGTGATCAGCAAAGCCAGGGCAGAAAAATGTGTTCTTGAAGAAAAGTCCTTCAAGAACATTATATCCTCATCTTTGCATGCAAAAGTTTTTTATCAAAGTAAGCAGGGACTGGGATCTAGTGAGATAGCTCCTCCACACATAATCTTGCTTGTAAGATCTGCTAGGTGTGGAACTTGTGAAGATGAGGTTCCTCTCATAGAACCCTTGACTAAAGAGGATGAAGAAGTGATAGTGGAGAATGCCTCTGAGAAGAGTGAAGAAAAGGATTCTAAGAAGGGTCACTATCCTTCTAAGGAGAGTGAGAAGCCTATGATAATCAACTCTATGAGAAAGAGAAAAGCAAAGAAGGCTCAGGAAATCAAGGCCACTTTTGACTCTAAGCGGAAACAAGTCTTCATTTCTGTAGGGTTTGAAGTGGTTAAGACTGATTTGGTAACTGGAATGCCAGAAAAAATTTACACAGTATACAATCTCAAAACCAAGATTGTTAAAGAGTCAGCCAATGTGACTTCAATGAACACACACCCAGTGTAACTGGTTCTAGTCCTGATTGGCTATTTGATATTGATTTAGTTACCAACTATTTTAAAAAATCTTGTGAGAATGTTTCAGGGTCTATAGATATTCTATCAACAGGTGATCCTGATCCAAGATTTTAGTTGACAAGACCTTCAAGCTATACAACTTCAGCTTTAGTTGTAACTGATTCTGCAAATGAAGTTTATATCAGCATCATAATGACCAATTCAGCTGATACATCTAAGATGCCTTCAAATTCCAGCTCAGAGGCTCAACAACCAGATAAAGAAGCTTCAAATGTAGAAGACCATTGTAACATCCGCAATTTTTCGAGTTAAAACCCAAAATCCGAACTCAATTTGAATTTCCATTACTATTTTAATGATTTTAATGGATTAAATACAACTTTCATTGTGAATTATTATTTTTATTTAAAATAACTTATAATAATTTATGGATTGTAAATAATTCTTTTTAAAGTTATAAAGTTTTATTATACATTTTACAACAAGTAACTAAATGGAAAAGACTTATTAAAATTTATAAGGTATTAAATGGATTTTAATTAACTTACAAAGTTTTACTAGTAATTATAAATTTTAAATATTAGAAATGAATAATCAAATTATAAAATTTACAAGTTTTACAAAAGTAATGAAGATTAGTAAATAATTAATTTGATATATTATTCAAATTAGTTTTATGAGTCTAAGGTTTATTTTATAATTTCTAAAATTTAATCTAAAAGTTTTTACATAAGATGATAACCTATTAAACTACAGGGACCAAAAGTGTAAATAGTAATAAAAAACCAAACTTTTACCCCACCGTCGTCCTCCCCATCCCCCGTCAGATCTTTCACCTCCGACCAAGTCTCCGGCGAGCCCTAAGCATTCAAAACGCTCAATTAAAATGCAATCAAATCGAATATTAACTATTTTGCATCAGTTTCGAATTTAAAACTCTGTTAAATTGAAATTACTCGACCATTAACACAAGAAAATCAAAACCGAAAACCTCAATTCAAATCAATAACTCGTTTGAAACGAAACTGATCGAATTGAACCTTTTGAGCAAGGGAAAACGTTCCAATTAACCTCTTAAAGCTCTCTGTAACATCAATTTCATGTACAACACACGCAAACACATCAGAGTAGAACACCATAATCATCGAACTTGCAGTTTAGCCGAAATCAACCTTCTGGACTTCAATAATCGAAATTGGTTGAGGGTTATTGACTCTAATCCTCTGTGGAATCTATGAACATCATCAATTGAAGGTAATCAACATCAAATCGTCGAATCCATGTTCAACCCGATCATGACTTCATCCGTCATCAATTCATCCCCATTTCAGTTCAAAACTGGTTAATTAAACACCTTCATACACTCGAAATTACATGGGGAACAAAAGTCCCATGATTACAGGTTCTTACATAATCGAATTAAGGTTCAATTTTGGAATTGTCGAATTAGGATTCATAGAGAATTGGGGTTTTCTTTCTATTTATGTTTTAAGATTTTAAAACCAAGTTAAACCATGGCCACGACCCTGGTTTACTGGTCACCCACATGCATACCAACCTTGAGGTCCCGGGTTCGAACCCGGGCACCCTCAAACATATTTTAAGGCTTTTTAGCCCTTAAATTAATTATAGAAATTTTTTAATAAATAAAAAAATGGTTTTGTAAACTTTAAATATTTAAAGACACCAAATAATTTTCTGTAATTTTTCTAATTTTAAATAATTAATAATCTTTTTAATAAAATATTTCAAAGATTATTCTTGGGTTATTTATATTAAAATGGATAATAATTAATAAATTATTATTGGTCCAAACGTTTCCTTTAAATATTCATCGTTTAAATCACGTTATTTTAATTGGAGATTATTTGAAACATTATAAATCAATATGTTAAATGAATAATTATTTAAATAGTTATTTAAATATTTATTTAAATAATTAGTTATTCACCTTTTCATTTAACCATCTTATATATAATTAGTTAATAAATTTATTCTTTAACTTTTATTTAAACTCTTGAAACGAATAAAACATATAACTTTCTATTATTCTTTATTCTTATTTTAAGTTTTGGATATTATAAAAATCATTCAAAGGTTTAAAAACTTTATAAAATAATTTAAATAATTTTAAGTTATCTTACAAGTTATTCAAATTAAGTATTCAAGAACCTTTACCAAATTTTAAATAATTAATTATTATTTATTTCATTTCGCGCATCATATTTAATCTTTATTACATCAATAAATTAAACTATTGAATCATTCACTATAATTTTTATTGGTTCATACCATCTTCATTGAATCAAAACATAATTAATTGCGTTACTATATTTTATTTAACTTAAATATTAAAACCCCCAAATTCCAAATGAAACCCTATATCATGTTTACTCTTGAACTATATCTTTATTTTAATCCTGAGACACTAAATCTTAGGTTGAATCATGAAGAAAACATTAGGTTACTTTTATCTTCTTATTGTTATCTTAAGTGCACTTTAGCATGTGAGTCTTCCATGTGAGTATTTCTATACCTCCGTTTTATATTTTTACACTTTGGTATGAAACATGTTACATTATAACCATTGTACTTGTAAAATGTTTGATTCTTGTAAACTTATAGAAATTCACTTGTATGTTGTGGTTAGTTGATCTTAGTAATTACCATGTATTGACGATTATATATACAATCATTAACTATTGCTAGCCTGTCGACGTCATAGACCTATGGGCCTGACAATCCTGCTTGGTTGATCCAAGTACACTTAGCTAATCATATAAACTTGTAAACGTTGAGACTTGTAAAACTGTAAAGGTTTGATTGTGCATTCTGTCTTACATCCCTAGTTACTTTGTTCTCTAACTTATAACATGAATTGCCATCTTTTATATACTTATGTATTGAAAACTATAGAAATCTCACCAACATTATCGTTGACCTTTTATTTTTAACATGTTTCAGGTTTTCTACTTGTGGATCTCTTCTTGCTCATATAGGACTTGGACTTAGATAAATTAAACATCTTATGTTGTTGTTTATATTTTTGTGTATTGTAATGACTTAATTGACTTGTATTGTTCAATGAAAAATGGTATTTAATATTATTCCAACTAATTTAGTTCCATGTGCTATGAACAATTGTTTCACATTCGTCCACTCCGATGATTCTGCCGTCGGTCGGGGTGTGACAACCATGATGGTGATCATAGTGATCAAGAATTTCTTGATTCTGACAACCACTCCATTGAAGACAACATCAATGATGTCACACACTCAATAGATCAAGTCTCTCTCAGCAACTTACTGTGATCCTTCAAGGGTAAGAACAAGAGGACAAACCCATGATGCAAATGTTTGTCTTCACTCTTTTTTCCTATCTCAGATAGAGCCTAAGAAAATTGATGAGGTTCTAAAGGATGGAAGTTAGGTTGAAGCTATGCAAGAGGAGCTGCTTCAATTCAAAATCCAAAAGGTTTGGAACCTATGTCCTCTTCCTCATCGGAAGACTACTATAGGAACCAAATGGGGTTTTACGAATAAGAAGGATGATAGAGGACTTGTCATAAAAAACAAAGGTATACTCAAAAAGAAGAAATTGACTACACAAATATCTTTACTCCTGTAGAAAGATTAGAAGCTATTAGGATATTATTGGCATTTACCGCATCCAAGAACTTCAAGGTCTATCAATTTGATGCCAAGTGTGCTTTTCTCTATGGAGTGATTGATGAAGAGGTGTATGTCCAACAACCACGTGGCTTTGAAGATCTTGATAATCCTGATTATGTCTGTAGGCTTGACTAGGTTCTTTATGGACTGTAGCAAGCAACAAGAAAGTGGTATGAGACTCTATCTCAGTATCTCTGCAAGCATGGATACAAAAGAGGTACTATAGATGGAACTCTCTTCATCAAAAGAACATGAAATGACTTGATGCTAGTTCAAGTATATGTAGATGACATCATCTTTGGTTTAACTAATCCAAAGCTCTACAAAAACTTTGAGAAGCTGATGAAGGATAGATTTCAAATGAGTGCCATGAGGGAACTTAATTTTTTCTGGGAATTCAAGTGAAGCAAGTTGAAGATTGCATCTTCATAAGTTAGTCAAAGTATGTTCAGGACATGCTAAGAGGTTCAACATGACTAATTGCAAGGTTGCTAAGACTCCCATAGCAAGAAAACGCTCCCTTGGACCTGACCTTGAGGGGGAGTGTATGGATGAACATCTCTACACGGCTATGATTGGGTCTCTTATGTACCTTAGTGATAGCAGGCCTGATATCATGTTTGCCATATATATGTGTGCAAGATATCAAGCCAAACCTAAGATGTCACACCTTATCACTATCAAAAGAATTTTAAGATATCTCAAAGGTGCCTCAATACTTGGCCTTTGGTATCCAAAAAATCCTGACTTTAATCTGTATGCATATACAGATAGTGATTATGGTGGATGCAATATGACTGCAAAGTCTACATTAGGGAGATGTTAGTTTTTTGGTGGAAGGGTTGTCTCTTGGAAATGTAAAAAGCAATCCTGTGTCTCTGCATCAACTATTGAAGCTAATACATTGTTGCTGCAAGCTGCTATGCTCAAGTATTTTGGATTCAGAATCAGATGTTGGACTATGGGTTCAACTTTAAAGAGACTCCTATTCAAATAGACAACAATAGTGTCATTTCTATTACAGAGAATCTTGTGTAACACTTAAGGACTAAACACATCAATATCATGTATCATTTGATTAGAGATAACTTTGAAAATGCCTTGATCAAACTAGTCAAGGTTAAAACAAATGAACAATATACTGATTTGTTCACTAAAGCATTTGACGAGCAGAGATTTAAATATCTCATATCAGCTATTGAGATGATTTACCTTGAGTAGTTTTTTCTTAAAACTAATTCATATTATTTCTAAAACTTATGTGTCCTAAGTTGTCTATTTCATCATCTTCATAAGCTCCTGTTTTCTTTGGAAGAAAATCTTTTTAAAAGATTTTCCTTAAAATTTTGAAAATCTTGATTTTTCTGTCTTTCGAAAGATATGGTTTTATATTCCAAAGAAACTTATGCCTTTAAAACAAACAACTGCTTAAGTAAAATTGCCTTCGGAAGAAATTTCTAAAATATCTTCCGAAGCTTAATATTTTCCTTAAGCATTTGAATGTTTTCAAGGACAACTTTCTTCCTAAACAAAATTTTCAAAACTCTTAGGAAATTTTTTCGAAGTCATTTTGGCTTCGAAAGCTTTTTTATTAAAACTTTCGAAGACAATTTACCTTCGGAAGATTTTCGACTTCCAAGAAAACTACCTTTTGAGCAAAAAGCAAACTACCTTTTCAGAGGTGGGATCGACATTCGGATCTCAAAGTTTATCCTCTTTCATTAACTTTGTCTTAAATCCATTTCACATATAAACCCAACGGTTCCCCCTCTCTCTTTATCATCTTCATCTTCTTACAGACCTAAATTATCAAACTTCTTTTTAGAACCGTCTTTGTTCTTCTTTTCCTTCACCACTAAGCTTTCTCAAATGGCCAACCTCAATCGCAGAAATGACCCAGACTTTTCCATGCAGTTACACAGGCAACACAATCAGGTTACTCTGTTAAACTTTGAGAAAGATCTACATTTCTTAGAGGTTTGTCGATTCTTGACTCTATCAAACTACTTCACCTACCTTACCATTGATGCTGTTTTTTATGAGGATCATTTGCTTTATTTCTGGAAGACCTGTCAAGAGATCATCCTAGATGGGGAGAAGGCACTGTCTGCTATAGTGTAGGGGAGGACAATCTTCATCACTCCAGCCATCATAAACACCCATCTTTAGCTAGATGATAAGAAATGTGAATTGTACTTTCTCAAAGAAGCTGTCAACCAATCCTTTCAGCAAATGGGCTATGATGGGGATTTCTTTGTAAAGACCTTCAGGAAAGGGAAGGTCTCATGCCAGTGGAAGTACTTACTAAATGTGGTCTCCACAACTTGTCCAACAAGCGTGGGGGTTGGGACCAGATTCATAAAGATCTATCCTTCATAGTGCGTGGAATGGTTCAGGGGGTCAAGTTCAGGTACTCTGTTAGGATCAGTGATCTATGTTTGATTGATTAGAGAGTATAGCAGCGGAAATCGAACAATGAATTAGCCAATTCACAAGAACGAAACGATATTCAATGAAGAACAAAGACGGTTATAGAGAGAGAATTTCTGCAAATATATTTCATTCAATATTCGCTTTCGTGGTAACAGAATGTCACGCTTACAATTAGGTCGACACCTCTTATATAAGAGATGTGACGTCTGCTGATGTCACTTGATAGTGACATCTAACAGATTTATTACAACTGAAACACAACTACTGAAGATGTCAAAACAACTGACATCTCCTTACAAAAATGCTAAGTGTTATCAGTTTTTATAACTACTGAAAAACATAAAACTACTGAAACTACAACGACTGAAAAACAAGCTCTTCAGTCGTTTTACAAAACTACTGAAAGTAAAAATATAAAACTACTGATATCACAACTACTGAAGAAGTACTCTTCAGCTGTTGTGACAAACTACTGAAACTTCAGTACTTGATCTTCAGACTTGAACTTCAGATGTTTCATCAGCTGATGACTTCAGTAGATATCATCAGCTGATGTCTTCAGTATTTGTCTTCAGACTATGTACATTAGTTGTTGATCTTCAGCACTTGTAAACTCTTCAGCTGTTGTACTTTAGTACTTTGAACTTCAGCTTCAGCACTTGTGTTCTTCAGCTGTTCAGCTTCAGTACTTGTGTTCTTCAGTTGTTGTACTTCAGCACTTTAGTTCTTCAGCTGTTGAAGTCTTCAGCACTTGATCTTCAGCTGTTGAAGTTTTCAGTACTTGTCAAACTGCTGAAGAAGCTTTCAGCAGTTGTTGTGATATCATGTGCGACTTAGAGGTTTTCTGATCTTGGCTCATTGGTTCTTTTGGTCCAACAAACTCTCCCTGAACCAATGCAGCCAAAACGTCTAATTTATTTATTATCCCACTTATTGTTGGCAAAAGGTTGGTCTTTTTCCTTCTTGATCAGTAGAGAAGATGACCCATATAAGCTCCGGCCTGGGAAGAAGTCTCTGATATTTGTTTGGCCAGATATGAATGGGAACTCTGTTTTGGGGAACTGGACACAGAGTTGTTATCCCATTCATGAGATCTACTTCCCGTGTATGAGCCTGTAGGATTCTCTGGTGTAGGCTCTGAGAAACATGATTTGTTCTTCCATGGTCAGGTTCTCGCTTCACCATCAAACAATCCTTCTCGCCCATACAGCTCTGAGATGTACTTGGCCTGTTTTCCATTTTTGAGCTCAACTGTTGTAATTTGTCTGTATGCAAACTCATCAGGATGATTCCCTTCGAGTAACAGACTGAGCTCATTTTGTTTGAAGTTCTCAAGCCTCTTGTAGACTAACCCCTTTTTAATAATCTTGTTCTCTAGCATCTTCTGGGGTGGTTGTTTAGTCTCGTAGGCTTTCTTGAAATCTTCGACAATCTCCCAGGGTGATACTACAAGGGCCACTGTGATCTCTTCATCTACGATCCTCTTGACTTGACCCTTGTATCTCGAAGGAATGTCTTTCTTTACAATCCTGTGAGCCACCCTCGGATCAGGCCATACTCTCACCCTTTCCTTCTGATATTGAAATGTGTTGGCGAGAGTGTACAACCTCAGAGCTTCTTTCTTCATGCTGATAATTGATGATGAAGCAGCATAAGTTTTGTCAATGCTTTTCAGCATTTCATCATCATGAAGCTTTTGCTGCTCCTCTTCTTCAATCTTTACTCTCACAGCATCCATTTGTGAGGTGGGAGTGATGGGCATAGGTTTGGCTTTCGCCAATGTTAGGACTGCAGACAGAGGCATCCTATCTTCTTCCACATCATCCTCTTCTTCTTCTTCTTCTAGCCTCAACACCCTTCTCTTCTTCTTCTTGGGTGCATCATCGGCTGTTGGTTTAGATGGTGAGGGAGTTGGTTTTGTGGGTTGAGGTTGTGGTTGTTTGGATTTGGGCTTTGAGATTGGTTTGGAGATTTGAGGGGTAGGCTGTTTTTGAGTGGGTGGAAGGGAAGGTTGTTCCAGCATCTTGGTTGTGAGTTTAGCCTTTGTAAGTCTTGCCATTTCAAACCTTTTTCCAGCCCCAGCCTCATCAAGGGCTTCAATGATAATCCCCTTGTGGAATTGCTCAGACAGACAGATTCTGGTGGCTATAGCCAGAATACTGTCTCTGGTCCACGCACGAATCTCCATCAAAGATCTTCCTAAGTATTTGGCAATGAAACGGATCATGATCTCCAATCTCTCCTTTTCAAGTGCATCATACCCAGCCCATCGGGTTTGAATCTCCTCCACTTCCAACTTCCTGATTTCACTATCTAATGTGGATGTATCAAAACCTTGCCTGAAGAGTTGCTCAATAATTTTATCCATGGATCGGCTGTGTGTATCATCAGCATCTTTTACCAGCTCTTCCAAGGATTTTTCTTCAGCAGTAGGTGATCATCAACACTTTTCTTTCGTTTATAGGTGATCAGTTGTTGCTTTTCTTTTTCCAACTCCTGGGCTTGCTCTGGGCCTTCTCATCCTCTGTTCTTTTCCTCTTCTTTTCTTTCACTGCAGTACTCTCCCCCTTTTTGGATGCATTGGAGGTAGGGGTTTGTACCGCAGAAAGTGTCTTTTGCACAGCAACATCAATCAATGGTTGTAAAGTTGAGGAAATCATCTCATCAATGGCTTTAGTCACAATGTCAGTGATTATGGGTGTGATGAGAGGGAGGGAATTTTGAAGGAAAGCAACTATTTGCTCAGGAGGGTTCTGTTCCTGAGAAATAGTGCCAGAAGTAGAGGCAGGTGGCTTAGTTGTTGGGAGTGGCTCAGTGTTTGGAAGACCTTCATATGAAGGTGCCATCTGTGGGTTGGTGGAGGCAGATGGTCTTTCTCTTTGAGAGAGTTGGTCAAGTAGGTTTTGCAGCCTACTGACTTCCTCCTCAAGGATTGTGTTCTGGGCAAAAACATCGTAGAAAAAGCCCAGGTCATCATCAGCAGAAGCTGAATCACCTGACCTCCTGCTTGGAGCAGGATGTACATGCACTGGGTGTAGACCAGTTGTAGCATGTGCTCCTTTGTCTTGGTACTGGGGACTTCCAGCCTCAGGACTATGTCCATCATCAGCTGTTGCCTCTAGTGAGGTCTTAGCAATGTTACCAGCCTCATTCTGATCATGTGCTGATGCAGAAGAGGTGGCAGCCTCACTAGATATTCTAATCTCCCTATCTACACCAGGAGATAGAAGTGGTAAACCCCTATGCTGTGGGTTCTCAATTGCACTTTGGTCCTCCCCCTCAATGGTAGAGGTGTTCCCAGTAGTAATTGGTATCTGGGGAGGGGGTGAGGAGTGCAACTGAGTCAGCACTGTGCAACAAGCAATGTAGGGCTTTGGGGGGCGGTTGCATGGGGGGAAGGGATAGAAGCAGTGTGCACCTGGGGAGGATGGTGCTCTTCAATGGCAATCCCCTCAAGTGAGGAAGATTCCAGATGTGTGGGTACCCCTTGTGTGGTTGCTGCAGGCTCCTGTTGAGAGGAATCCTGAGCGGCTATGGCTGGAAGAGTCCTTATATCCACTAGGGGGTTATAGCCAGTGGATATATCCTGCGTTTGGTTGCAGGGGCATCCTCAGGGGACTCATTTCCCTGAGTAGCCGTTTTGGTTTCTTTTGGTGGGTTTGGTGGGGACTTTTGATTGGAGGTGGTGGCTGTGGGTTCCAGCTGCGTGGGTTTGCGCAGCTTGGCAGCCATTTTGAGTGAGTGTGGTCAGAGTTGTGCCGGGAGTATACTTCAGGCAAAACAGCCATAGCAGGGACTCCCAGGCCAACAAGTCCCTCAGCTTGAAGCTGGTTTGTAATTATGGCCATTATGAACCGTGGATATAATATCAACGGTTAGCAGTTAGTTTTTGAGCCATATCCTTGAGCTCTGAAAATATTATTTCTGAAAAATTTAAAGGCTGTTGCTCAAGAATAGAATACATTACCTGCTGCCACTTTGTAGACATTTGATCCCAAGACGAAGTCTTAGGAGCCAACAGACATTTACCATGTGAAAGTTAGGCGTTCAGCGTCATGGAAATGTTTCTTCATTATAGTGGAGGCACTAAGGTTGCCCGATATCCATGAGGGCAAAGGATAAATCAGTTGTGCCCTTGGGATATCCAGCAGGAGAAATGGCATCATCCAGATGGAGTTTGGCGAAGTATTTCGGAGAAGTATTTCGGAGTGATGATCACTTCTTGTTGTTGACGACCGACCGGAGAGATGCTGTGTTGTTCCCCAGTGGTGATGGTGACGTTCATCCAAAACTGTGTGAGGGATTCGGCATGAAGGATGGGATTGAGAAGAAATGCCGTTTTGTATTGTGACTGGACCATAAGATCGATAGCAGTATCGAACTTAGCCCAGAATGGCGATTTAGTAAGGTAAGCTACACAGTTGTGTCGTGGTTTGATTTGCATGGACGCCATTTAGAAGAGAGAAGTTTTGGAGAGGAACTTTAGGTTTGAAGAAGATGAAGCTTTGAAGGATTAGGTCAGGGATATTATAGGGTACGGGTTAGAAAACGACTGAAGGATTTGGTGTTAGTCATCAGTAGTTTTGAACGACTGTTGACATGGTATTACCCTTTCAGACGTTGAAACAGCTGAAGTCGTGGTGTTAGGCATCAGTAGTTAGAAAACTACTGAAAGCCGCGGTTTGACTTCAGATGATGAAACAACTGAGGACTTGGTGTTTGTCATCAGTAGTTGTGAAACTACTGAAGACAGTGGTTTTGTCATCAGTTGTTGTAAACAGCTGAAGACTTGGTATTAGTCATCAGTAGTTATAAAAACTACTGAAGACATGGTTTTGCTTCAGTTGTTTAGAATGAAACAGCAGTTGTTGAAACAACTGAAGAGAAAGTTCTCGTCAGTAGTTTTCGTCAATTCATAGCCTTTCAGCTGTTTCATACTGTCCTCAACACTTACTCATCAGACTTTGCATCTGCTTTTCAGGTGTTTCATAGGACGTCAGTACGTATCTGGTTTTACTGATTTCAGTAGTTGTAACTACATCAGTAGTTGTAATACATCAGTAGTTTGGAACAGATAAAGTACTTCAGTACTTGTGAGGCATTTAGCCATCAGTAGTTATAAAAACTACTGAAGGTGAAAGGACTCATCAGTACTTATATATGACATGGGTACCAATGATCACCAGTAATGATTACTGAAATCATCAGTAGTTGTCACTTATTCTAGCTGCAGCATACCAAGCCTTAACACAAGGTTTTGGAAAGTAGAACTATCCAAAGGCTTAGTAAAAATATCTGCAAGCTCATCAGCACTAGGCACAAACTTAGGATCAATCAGACCTTTTTCAAAGCAATCCCAAATAAAATGATGTCTGATCTCTTATGTTTGGTCCTAGAGTGTTGGACTGGATTTTTGACAATACACAGAGCTGAAGCACTATCCATTAATAATGGAGTCTTAGTCTCTGTAATGCCATAATCCAGAAGCTGGTTCTGAAGCCAGAGTACCTGAGAGTGCAACTTGTAGCAGCAATGTACTCGGCCTCAGCAGTTGATGTAGCAACAGATGTTTGTTTCTTACTCTACCAAGAAATCAAACAGTTGCCTAGGAAATGACAACCACCAGAAGTTGACTTTCTAGTTAACTTGCACCCTGCATAGTCACTATCTGAAAAAGCAACTATTTGCAAGAGTGTCCAGTGGAATACCATAAACCCAGAGATTGTGTACCTTGCAAATATCTAAAGATTCTCTTGACTGCAATCAAATGAGACTCTTTAGGGCAGCCTGAAATCTAGCACAGACACATGTAGCAAACATAATATCTGGTCTAGAAGCTGTTAAATACATCAAGGACCCAATCATACATCTGTAAAGTGTTTCATCAACAGCTTTACCTTTCTGATCAGCATCCAGTTGTGTGGTGTTGCACATGGGAGTAGAACAGGGCTTACAGTTTTGTAAATCAAACTTATTCAAAAGATTTTGTATATTTTGACTGATGAATAAAGGTTCCATCAGCCTTTTGTTTGATTTGCAAGCCTAGAAAGAACTTTAATTCTCCCATTGCACTCATTTCAAACCTCTTTTTCATTAATGTTGTAAAATCATCACACAACTGGGGATCAGAGGATGCAAAAATAATATCATCAACATAAATCAGAACAAGTAGCTTATGCTAATCCACCTTCTTAATAAACAGAGTTTTATCAATGGAGCCTCTAGTGAAATTATTCTTAAGAAGAAAAGTAGAGAGTGTCTCATACCAGGCTCTAGGAGCTTGTTTCAACCCATAAAGAGCCTATCAAGTTTATACACCCATTCAGGATGTTTATTATCCTCAAAGCCTGGTGGTTGACACATATAAACTTCTTCCTTTATTTTACCATAAAAAATGCACTTTTGACATCCATTTGAAAAACTTTAAGATTGTGGAATGCAGCATAGGCTAAAAACAATCTGATTGCCTCTAGTCTGGCTACAGGGGCAAAGGTTCATCATAGTCAATACCTTCTTCTTGTGAAAACCCCTATACAACCAGTCTAGCCTTGTTCTTAACAATAAGCCCATTTTCATCAGTTTTGTTCCTAAACACCCATTTAGTGCCTATTGCACACTACCTGGGGGAAGAGGAACCAGTTCCCACACTTGCTGTTTCTTGAACTGAAGTAGCTCAAGCTGCATAGCTTCAACCCATCCATTGTCTCTCAAAGCAACATGGTAGTTCTTTGGCTCTAGCTGACTGATGAAGAGAGCATAGAAGCAGAAGTTAGACAATTGGCTTCTTGTTGAAACACCAGCATTGATATCACCAATAATCTGGGACATGGGTGATTCTTCAGTTCTTGATAAACAATGAGATCTGTGCAAGTGTTTGTAGAACCTTCAGCAGCAGCAGATGTTGATGTAGACTCTTGAAACCAAGAATTAGATGGTAACTCAAAAGATGTAGAGGAAACAGAGATCTCATCAGCATTTGTTGTGGATGGAACTGCTGAAGCTACAGGAACATCAAATTTAGCAGACACAGGCAGTTGGTCACTAAACTTGAATAGGTGAATATTGATATTATCATCATCATCATCAATACCACCAGGTGGAAGACATGCTGCAGAAGATGATTTATCCACAGGATCTGCAACAGCTGGAGGTTGATAAGGAACATATTGCAGTATGTCCAAATCAAACAACTCCACAGGGTTTTGTGGAATCTTGTCCAAAGGAGATTCATTAAACTTCACATGCAAAGTCTCTTCAACTATCTTTGTTCTGCAGTTGAAAACTCTGTATGCCTTGCAAGTAGATGAATAACCAACAAAATACCCTGCATCCACCTTAGGATCAAATTTATGGAGTTGATCCTTTGTGTTGAGAATAAAACAGGGACACCCAAATGCTTTGAAGAATGAAATTAGAGGAGCCAAGTGATGGAGAACTTCATATGGAGTCTTCATCAACCTCTGATTTACTAAAACTCTATTCTGCACATAGCAAGCTATGTTGACAGCTTCAGCCCAAAAGGTCAGTGGCAAACCAGAGTCAGCCAGCATGGACCTTGCAGCTTCAATTAGGGTCCTGTTCTTTCTCTCCACTACTCCATTTTGTTCTGGAGTCCTTGGGATGCTAAACTGCCTTTTGATTCCCTTTGAGAGATAGAAGTCATCAAGTGTATGGTTTCTGAATTCAGTTCCATTATCACTCCTGATACACTTGACTGGAAGGGAATACTGCTTCTCAATATACAACACAAAGTTAATAACCTTCTGAGCAACCTCATCCTTTGAATGTAGAAAGAAAGTCCATACAAATCTGGAGTAATCATCCACATTTACCAGACAGTATTTCTTCTTTTCCATACTCATCACTCTCACAGGACCAAATAGATCCATATGCAGTAATTGTAAGCAGGCAGTGGACTTAGGCTCTTCTATAGGAGGGAATGAGACTTTGTGTTGTTTTCCTTTTAAACAAGCAGTGCAGGTTTCATCACAGTGGAACTCCTTTATTGGTAAGCCTCTGACTAAACTATTGTGGATAAGCTGATTCATGTTTTTGAAATTAACATGACCCAGCCTTCTGTGCCACAGTTTAGATTCTTGAGAAGAGGCTTTGGAAAATAGGCAAGGATTGCCTCTGAGATCTATTTTCTTGGAAAGATCTAAGGCATACACTCTTCCTGTCCTGTTGGCTCTCAGGAGAGTGTGATCATCCAACACCTTGTCAATCAAATGCAGAACTTTGGATGACAGAATCCTACAGTTCTGACTGGTGAAAAGAGCAACATGGCCTTTATCACACATTTGACTAACACTCAAGAGATTGTACTTGAGATTTTCCACATGATTAACATCATCAAACTTGATTTCTCCATTGGAGACAAAGCCATTTCCAATGATGTAACCTCTAGCATCATTGCCAAAAGAAACAAAACCCTTCTTTCCTTGAGAGTAGTCATGAAGAAGAGAGCTATTCCCAGTCATGTGCATAGATCCCCCACTGTCTACATACCAGATGCTACTTGGCATGTTGGAGAACCCTGCAATAATAAACAATCAGTTAGTTTTGGAGACCCAAACCTTTTTGGTTTTGGGCCTGGTCTCATCAATAGATGGTAAACTAACAGGTTTATTTGAAATAACAGCCTGAGAGGAAGAAGATGGTGAAGAAGAGGAATCCTTTGGCTTGGATCTCCTTTTCTGTGGTTTCAACATAGGAGCATCTAATTGGTTAACTCTACCCAACAAATGTTGAACCATCATCACCAGCTGTGTCTGATTTTGTGATAAAGCTTTCAGCTCATCAGACACATTGCCAGTGGAGTTTGATAATTTCCTATGTTGCACCTTCTTCTTCTGAGCACTCTCAGCTGTCACCTGTTTAACCCCTTCCTTTTTGGATTTCTTTGAGGACATAAGGGTTACAGGATTTGATGTTGCTGAAACAAATGTGGTCTCAAACTCAGTTTTCATTTTTACCATTTTCTTTTTAATTTCTTCTTTATGTTTGAGTTTGGAACCTCTTTTGTACCAGCAATCATCTGTAAGATGATTGAACAAACCACATACTTCACATGGTTTCTTCTTCATCTTAGGTTGATCATCAACTAAAGAGGGTGAAGCAACTGAAGACTTGTTCTTCAGTGCTTTGGAAGCATTGTTTGCTTTCTTGACTTCCTCTTTAGTAGCCTTCAAACTCTTTCTACTGACAGTTTTCTTCCTTTCAGTACTGACAGTAGTGGGAGTTTGATCTTTAGGTGTTAAATCCTGCTCTCTAGTCCTTTCAGGACTTTCAGAATTAACTCCTGAGTCGATCAACTCATTGATCATGTGAGTGTCAGCATTTGAACCATCAACATCAGCTGATAGGTTCTGAGAGGGCTTGATGCTGACTTTTACTTCTGATTGTGCTGTATCAGAAAGTAGATCACATGATGAGATGGATTGGTTATTACTCTCACCATCAGATTCTACCTCTGCTCTTGGAGTAAAATCTGTAGGTGGAGCAGTGTGATTGTAACCAATGCCAAACTTCACATTGGAAGCAGATTGCTTACTAAGAAGCATTTCAAAACCTTTGCATGATTGTACCCATCTATCACACTCTACCTGAGTAACTACAAGGGTTTCTTTGAGATCTTTATACTTCTCTAGAAGTATCTCTTCCCTAGCCTTATCATCAGTTATTTGGCATTTCAGTTTGTAAATCTCATCATTTTTATCATTAAGTACAGACTCAAATTCAACTTTGCTTTTGGAAATTATTTGTTCTAGCTCAATGTTCTTGTTGATTAAAGCTACATTTGCTTCTCTGATAGATGCAAATGCCGCTATGCATGTTTCAGAACATAATTTGGCTTTTGCCTCAGAGGATACCTGTGATACCTTTGGTGTAGAGGCATTAGAGGATGAAGTATCAGCAGAATCCAAAGCCATAAGAGCTAGATTTCCAAAAGAACTTTCACCACCATGTTGACCAGCACCTGAGAATAGTTGTTCATGACCAGACAAGTCATCTGGTAAACTGCTCCAGTCAACAACTCCTAGTGTGAAGAAGCTGTGTTGTTGAGGTTGAGTTTGTTGATGAGATTGAGAAGGTTGTGGTTCAGGCAATGCTTGTGGTTGTTGTGCAATTGGAGCTTGAACAGGATTTGGTTGAGGCATATAATAGCAGGGATAAGGATATGACATTTGACCCTGGGGAACAAAGTATGCAGGAGATCTAGGATGTGAATGATGACCAGAACCAGCAGGATGTTGCTCTCTGTTTTGTGGACTAGTACTAGGAAAAGTCACAAAGGGTGCAGAAGAGTTAGATCCAGTTGATGTACACTCTCTTGCAAAGTGTCCTAGCCTTTGGCATTTGTGACACCTCAACTTACTCTTGTCAAAACCAACTTTGGTTTTGCCAGAGAGTCCAGGAAATTTCCTGCCAGTTCTCTTATAGAACTTCTGAGATCTGATATTAATCAGTGCCATTTGGCTCAGAATATCCATCTCTTCTAGATCATCATCAGCAATTCCTTTCAGATCATCCATAATGAAGCATAGATTGTCACTATTACTGCCAGAATGACTCTCAATACCAACAAATGCATGATCAGAACTATTTGAAGAGAAATCAATATGCTCATCATAATTGCTTTCAGATGCAGCATATTCTGACTCATGACCAACCAAGGCAGTATTCCCTGGTACAAAGTCATCAGTGAGCTTTCCTGATGAGGACAGTTTCCTCTTCTGCTCTATCTCTCTTTCAAATGTAAGCAGTTTCCCATGAAGTTGGGTGAGAGATAGGCCATCCAGATTTGCACTGGAGAGTAGGACAATAGTGTATGTGTCCCATCTCTCAGGCAGTGATCTGAGGAATCTGTTGTTCATCTGGCTATTGGTGTATTCCTGTTTCACCATTTTCAGCTCAGATATCAAGCAGGAAAAACGCTCAAACTGTTGAGTCAGCGTCTCACCCTTTCTATGAGAGAATGTCTCATATTGTTGGGCAAGGATTTCTCTATTGTTTGCTAAGACCTCATCTGTGCCACCGAATTGTTCCTTCAGGGCATTCCAGAGATCATGAGCGGTTTCATGATGCATAAGCCCAGAATAGATTTCATTAGGCAGTGCCATGGCCAGAATTCCATGGGCTTTAGCATCAATCTCAATAGTTTCCGATCTTCATCAGAGTATTGTTCCTTCTTCTTCGGAACCATTTGATTGGTTTCCGGATTGTTCACCATAGGCTTATGTGGTCCATGTACCACAGATGTCCAACAACCTGAACTGTTAACAGACAGGTGATGAAGCATTCTTCGTTGCCATATGTTATACTCGGTCCTAACCAGCATCGGAGGCTTGGTTGAGGAACCGATATTGTGAGGATCATTAGAAGGAGTCGTCATCTCAGATTCAATCAAATTCGGTTAAGCTAAAACAGATTTAGAATAAACACAACAACCAATTGAACCAAAAGAGATCTCAAAGTAAATAAACGAAAGCGACAGAAATTCAATAATCTATAACCAGTTCTTGCGAATACGCTAATTCAATCAAACACAGATATCAATTAGCAGTTTCAATGATCAATTGTTAGATCGATCAATGATTAACCATTCTCTGATACCACTTGTTAGGATCAGTGATCTATGTTTGATTGATTAGAGAGTATAGCAGCGGAAATCGAACAATGAATTAGCCATTCACAAGAACGAAACGATATTCAATGAAGAACAAAGACGGTTATAGAGAGAGAATTTCTGCAAATATATTTCATTCAATATTCGCTTTCGTGGTAACAGAATGTCACGCTTACAATTAGGTCGACACCTCTTATATAAGAGATGTGACGTCTGCTGATGTCACTTGATAGTGACATCTAACAGATTTATTACAACTGAAACACAACTACTGAAGATGTCAAAACAGCTGACATCTCCTTACAAAAATGCTAAGTGTTATCAGTTTTTATAACTACTAAAAAACATAAAACTACTGAAACTACAACGACTGAAGAACAAGCTCTTCAGTCGTTTTACAAAACTACTGAAAGTAAAAATAAAACTACTGATATCACAACTACTGAAGAAGTACTCTTCAGCTGTTGTGACAAACTACTGAAACTTCAGTACTTGATCTTCAGACTTGAACTTCAGATGTTTCATCAGCTAATGACTTCAGTAGATATCATCAGCTGATGTCTTCAGTCTTTGTCTTCAGACTTTGTACATCAGTTGTTGATCTTCAGCACTTGTAAACTCTTCAGCTGTTGTACTTCAGTACTTTGAACTTCAGCTTCAGCACTTGTGTTCTTCAGCTGTTCAGCTTCAGTACTTGTGTTCTTCAGCTGTTGTATTTCAGCACTTTAGTTCTTCAGCTGTTGAAGTCTTCAGCACTTGATCTTCAGCTGTTGAAGTCTTCAGTACTTGTCAAACTGCTGAAGAAGCTTTCAGCAGTTGTTGTGATATCATGTGGGACTTAGAGGTTTTCTGATCTTGGCTCATTGGTTCTTTTGGTCCAACATACTCTCAGTTTGTTTATACAATTTGTTTGCTAACTTGGACTCTTTAGAGTACTATATATTTTCTATATATGTTTAATACATTCTCAACTGTGAACTTTGTTGCACCCTGAAGGATCGTACATGCCAACTCAATGGGTGATTTGATGATTGCTCTGCTGAAATCCCTTAAGTCCAAGAAGAAATGCGGATGAAATTCTGCTAAGGAAAAGAACAAGTGTTGTCTTCTGCATTTGTCAAGGCGGAAGACATAATCCCAATGCGGACAAGTATTTCCTCTTCCGCATTGACTAATGCGGAAGACTAAAAGTTAATGCTGACAAGACTTTGCTAATCCGCATTTGACAAATGCGGATGGCCGAACAAATGCGCATAAGTTTTTGTTCATCCGCATTAACCAATGCGGATGACCAACATACTAATGCGGATGATCAAGTGGAAATGCTGATCAAGTTAACTCATCCGCATTTGTCAATGCGGATGAACAAGCAAAGATGCGGATGAGGACTTAGACTAGTTCTGATGTAATAGGTCAGGGGTAGTTTAGTCATTTTGTAAAAGGCATCTTGTCTGCCTATAAATAGAATAGATACCTCGTACATGAGGTGACGGCTGATAGATAGAGAATCTTTGTTGTAATTATTCTCTGTATTTTTCAGCTTTCATATATACAATACAAAAGCATTTATGAGTAATTTTCTTGCATTGAATGTTCTTTGATTGTTTGTTTCCGCCATTCAATCACTGACTTGATTACCATATTCGATTCATAGTAAGAATCTCACTCTTACTCAACCCCAGTCAATTGGTATCAGAGCTTTGGCTCTCGATTCTCTTTCAGATCTGCTCAAGAACTGAATAGAATTTGATTGATCTGGTAATCAAGTTGCTAGTAGACTATATCATATTCTCTACTTAGTAAACAACAGAAACTACTCTTGTCAACACATACTTACAACAGCAAGAAACTCAATACCATCACAGATCTGGTTCTGAATTCCATTTGAACTGTTTGGACTAGTTGGACTAATCAATTCTAAAAATCATCTAAATCTATATTATACCAGTTAAACACATATTTAAAATGGATTCTAACAGCTACTCGGAACTTGGTCATACACCTAAACCTCCAATGCTTAAACATAAATCTAAGTTTAAACAACGAAAAATCAGGTTTAGGAATTACATCACAGGTGTAGATCTTGATTTTTGGATATCAATATGCAAGGGGCCACACATCCCTGTTACTCTGTCTGCAGATCAAGCTGCAATATACAGAACTGCTAGAATACCCATTGAAGATCTGACCTTAGATGAAGAAGACTACAAGAAAATCAAGATAGACCTCAAAGCCTACTCAATTTTGACTCAAGCACTCAAGATGGATGTGCTGAAAAGATTGGAGAAGTATGGAACTGCAAAAGTTGTGTGGGATGCACTCAAAATCATGTGTGAAGGAAGCAGTGAGGTGGCTAAAATCAACAAAGACAAGCTTGTTAATCAGTATGAAAGATTCCATCACACCAAGGGAGAATCAATATCTAAACAACTGCATAGATTTATATAGTTCGTAAATGATTTGGAAATCATGGGAGTCACTTACAAGATTAAGAATTAAACAAAAAGATGCTTCACAGTCTCCCTAAAAGCTAAAAACAGAATGTAACCATGCTAAAAAATACTGTTGACCTGAGAGTACTACTTTAGACATCATGATAGCCAAAATTGAAGCCTTAGAACTTGATGAAAGAAATAGAAATCTTGGTGGACCTAAAGTGATTGAGGCTTACAAATTTCCATCAGAATCTCATTCTGTGGAAAATGCCTTCATCACTGAGGAGGATGATTTTATCTCATCAAGGGATCAAATGAACAACACTGGGTTCATTGCAACTCCACCAATCAATCATCCTTCAACCTTATCTCAACCTCCTAGAGTCACTGCCGCTCCTCAAACTTCCAAAGTCAATGTTGTTCCTCAAACCAGTCCTGAAGACTCAAGATCAGAAGAACAAAAGGCAACTTACAATGCATTTGTTGCAAGCTTTGAAGCCTACTTGGGAGGAAGACTCACTTCTGCTCATCTCATTCAAGAAGATCTGGAGGAAATGGATCCAGATGATGTGGAAGAAATGGATCTACAATGGCAAATAGCCATGATTGCAATGAGAGCTAAGAAATTCTTTAGAAAAGGAAGAAAGTTGAGCCTGAATGAAAATACAAAACTTGGATATAATAAATCCAAGGTGAAATGCTTCAATTGTGGCATGGCTGGCCACTTCTCAAGAGAGTGCAATGCCCCTAAGAGAAACAACTATCAAAGGAACACTCCAGGCCAATCATCCTCAAAGCCTAACTCAAGCTTTCACTCAAACAACCAACAACAGCAGTATCATCAACACCAATCATATCAGAATCCACCCCAACTGAAAAATCAAGCTCATGGAAGCAGTCAGACTTCAGCCAGTGCTCTAGTGATAAAGCAAGATGGAGTATGTGATTGGAGTGTGTATGTAGAGGAAGTCGAGCCTCAATTTCAAAATCATGCTCTTATGGCTCACATCAATGATGGATCATCTCTAATGCCTACTGAGGTAAAATCTAACCTTTGTAGTGAAAAATGCATTAATGAATTGCAAGGGTATAGGGAGCATAATCACAAACTGGCTGATAAAATCAAAGAAGAAAAGGTGAAATCAGAGATGGTGAAGACAGAAATAAAACACTTTGAAATCAAAATTAAATCTCTCATCTTTGACATAGAAAAACTGCATGGTGAGAAGTATAGTCTTGCAGCTGAGAATGAGCTACTTACTGAAAAGTTAGCTCAATCTAAGGCTTAACAATCTATGAAGGAAGTGAAACTTGAAAAGTTTCAAATGTCTTCAGTCAAGCTGCAAGAGATGCTTGATTCCCAAAAGGATCCAAAGGACATGAAAGAGATTGGGTATAATTCATGTCCTCCACCATACAATGACAACTACACTGTCATGCCTGAATCTGTCTCACTCTCTGAAGCAATTGAACCTAAAACTATGGAACCTAAATCTATAGTGACATAGGTGACCAATCCTCAAAACAAACCTGATGTTTATATTGAAACGAATGAGGATAAAATCAAGCTAGGTCACCCAATCAAAATCAAAGAGTGTTCAGACAAGACAGTGAGTGTCGTGAAACCATCAAGCCCTGTAAAAGCAATTGTACCTTTTATAAAATTCATACCATATGTTTTACAAGGCAAAAAGAAATATGTCAAGACAGTGAAACCCACTAATGAGAGTAGTTCTGATAATGAGATTATATCTCCACAAAATTCAAGCAAATCAGAAAAGGTTTCACTGCAAAAGAAACAAACTATAACATTAAGTTTAACACATCAAACATCATCAGACCCTCAGTCTTCAAGATTAAGGCAGGGAGTTGGGTTTGATATCTGTAACAAGGAACATGTTGACCAGCTTGAGAAAGAAGTAAGAAATAGGTTGAAGAAACAGAAACAACCCAGACAATTAAACAAAAGTAGTGTTGTGAAGCAAACTACTAAAAGGGTTGATTCTGATTCATCACCTAAAGAAAAGAAAGTGACTCATTAAAGAAAATATCAGTTGAGTCACACAAGAAAAAATCTGATTCAAAAAACAAACAAATGTATTGTGACATTTGTGAAATGTTCAATCACAAGACAGATAAATGCTTCTTCAATCAATATTGTTCTATCTGTGATATGAACAATCACTCCACCAAAAATTGCTATTTCAACAAGTATTGTTTAATCTGTGACATGAACAATCACAATACATCTGATTGTTACTTCAATCAGAAGGGTTTGAGAATTCCACAACACAAGCCCATCTCAAAAACATCCACTGTGATGCATTCTATCAGACCTCATTTTCATAATACTCAATCTAGGACACCTAGATCAACAAATGACAGGAATTGAGGAAGAATCAAAGAAATCATCTCAAAATGAAACACAAACTTGACCTTCCTAAGCAAAAACCTACTTTTGATAATGAAAAACGAGCTAATTTTTTACAAAGAAATTGAGAACAATGATTTCATTATTCATCTGAATCCTTAGTAGATGTTGATGAGATGACTCAACCCATTCATTACCAAAAATCTCCCAGGACACCTCCATCCAAATCACAATTTAGAGGGAAATACTAGGAGGTCACTATCATGAATAAGAACGGGAAAACCAAGACCATATGGCTTAGGTTCCTTATGCTTGCAGGTTCATCCACACAGGTCTAATAGCCTATGGTACGTAGACAGTGGATGCTCCTGACACATGACTAGAGATCGTTCCCTTCTTCAGGACTTCAAGCACATACAGGGAACTAGTGTGGCATTCGGTGGAGATTCAAAAAGTGGTAGAATTACAGGAGAAGGATCTGTGACAAACGGGATGCTGAGCTTTGACAGGGTGAACTACTGTGAACAACTAAATTTCAATCTGCTAAGCGTGTCTCAGATCTGCGACAAAAAATATTCCACTCACTTTACAGACACTCATTGCTACATTCTAAAACCTGGATTTTAGATCCCTGAAGAATGGGTTGTCTTAAAGACTCCGAGGAAGAATAATACATATGTCTTAAACCTGTGTTCTGCATCACCTAAGGAAGAAACATGTCTTTTGTTTAAAGCATCATTTGATGAGTCACAGCTTTGGCATAGACGTTGGGGGCACACTAACTTTAAAAATATGAACAAGTTAGTCAAAGGAAACCATGTCATTGGTCTTCCTAAAAAAGAATTCAATTTTATTGATCAATGTTTAGCATGCCTCAAAGGAAAACAACACAAATCGTCTCACAAAACCAAGTTGGTGAACACTAACAATACTCCATTGAAGCTACTTCACATGGATCTATTTGGACCAACTCATATAATGAGTATGGGAAAGAAACAATATTGTTTAGTGATCATTGATGACTTTTGTTAGGATCAGTGATTTAAGTTTGATTAATTAGAGTAGATTGCAGCGGAATTCGAACAATGAATTAGCAAATTTAGCAAGAACTCAATTGATATTCAATGGAATTGTACACGGTTATAGAGCGAGAGAGAATTCTGCGAAAGGAATATTTCATTCAAATGCTTTCGTGGTGGCTGAAAGTCACACGTTACAATTAGGTCAACATTCCTTATATAAGGAATGTGACGTCTGCTGATGTCACTTGATAGTGACATCTAACAGAATTATACAAACAACTGAAACTATGCAAACTACAGAGAATGTTCTCAACAACTGATCACATCTCAGAGAATGCTAAGTACAAGAACATAAAACTACTGAACTAAAACTACTGAAAGTATAAACTACTGAAAGGTAAATTACAAGTACTGAAAAGGAAAACCATCACGACTACTAAAGTTAATAACTTCAGCTGTTGTGACAACTACTGATCACTCTGGTCTTTAGTCTTTGTCTTCAGTCTTTGTTCTTCAGACTTTTATTTCAGACGTTGTCTTCAGCTGATAGCTTCAGACTTTGTCTTCAGTACTTCACTTTCAGACTTTGTCTTCAGTACTTTACTTTCAGACTTTGTCTTCAGTAGAAATCTTCAGATCTTGTCTAATTGCCTCCAGTCTGGCTACAGGGGCAAAGGTTTTATCATAATCAATACCTTCTTCTTGTGAAAACCCCTGTACAACCAGTCTAGCCTTGTTCTTGACAATAAACCCATTTACATCAGTTTTATTCCTAAACACCCACTTAGTGCCTATTGCACACTTACCTGGGGGTAGAGGAACCAGTTCCCACACTTGTTGCTTTTTGAACTGAAGTAACTCAAGTTGCATGGCTTCAACCCATCCATTGTCTCTTAAAGCAACATGATAGTTCTTTGGCTCTAGCTGACTGATGAGGAGAGCATAGAATTAGAAGTTGGACAATTGACTTCTGGTTGAGACACCAGCATTGATATCACCAATGATTTGAGACATGGGGTGATTCTTCAGCTCTTGGTACATTATAAGATCAGTGCAAGTGTTTGTAGCAGGTTCAGCAGCAATAGATGTTGATCCAGACTCTTGAAACCAAGTATGAGATGGCAATTCAAATGATGTAGAGGAGTCAGAAATCTCATCAGCATTTGTTGTGGATGGAGCTGCTGAAGCTACAGGAACATCAAATTTAGTGGACTCAGGCAGTTGATCACTAAACTTGAAAAGGTGAGTACTGATATCATCATCATCTTCAGTACCACCAGGTGGAAGACTTGCTGCAGAAGATGATTTATTCACATGATATGCAACAGCTGGAGGTTGATAAGGAACATATTGCAGTATATCCAGATCAAACAACTCCACAGGGTTTTGTGGAACTTTATCCTTAGGAGATTCATTGAACTTCACATGCAAGGTTTCTTCAACTATCTTTGTTCTGCAGTTGAAGACTCTGTAAGCCTTGCATGTGGATGAATATCCTACAAAATACCCTGCATCCACCTTAGGATCAAATTTGTGGAGTTGATCCTTTGTGTTGAGAATGAAACAAGGACACCCAAAGGCTTTGAAGAATGAAATTAGAGGAGCCAAATGATGTAGAACTTCATATGGAGTCTTCATCAACCTCTGATTTACTAAAACTCTATTCTGCACATAGCATGCTTATGTTGACAGCTTCAGCCCAAAGGTCAATGGCAAACCAGAGTCAGCCAACATGGACCTTGCAGCTTCAATTAGGGTCTTGTTCTTTCTCTCCATTACTCCATTTTGTTCTGGATCCTTGGGATGCTAAACTGCCTCTTGATTCCTTTGAGAGATAAAAATCATCAAGTGTATGGTTTCTGAATTCTGTTCCATTATCACTCCTTATACACTTGACTAATAGGGAATACTGCTTCTCAACATACAACACAAAGTTTACAATCGTCTGAGTAACCTCATCCTTTGAATGCAAGAAGAAAGTCCATACAAATCTAGAGTAATCATCCACAATTACTAGACAGTATTTCTTCTTTGCCATGCTCATCACACTCACAGGACCAAATAGATCCATGTGCAGTAACTGCAAGCAGGCAGTGGACTTAGGTTCTTCAATAGGAGGGAATGAGACTTTGTGTTGTTTTCCTTTCAAACAAGCAGTGCAGGTTTCATCACAGTGGAACTCCTTTATTGGTAGACCTCTCACTAAACTATTGTGGATCAGCTGATTCATGTTTTTGAGATTTACATGACCCAGCCTTCTGTGCCACAGGTTAGATTCCTGAGGAGAGGCTTTGGAGAACAAGTAAGGATGACCCTTCAAATCAATCTTCTTTGACAAATCTAGGGCATATACTCTTCCAATCATGTTGGCCTTCGGGAGAGTATGTTCATCCAATACCTTGTCAATCAGCCTCATAACTGTGGAAGACAGAATCCTGCAGTTCTGGCTTGTGAAAAGTGCAACATGCCCTTTATCACATATCCGACTGACACTCAGTAGATTATACTTGAGATTCTCCACATGGTTAACATCATCAAATTTGATTTCTCCATTAGACACATATCCTTTCCCGATGATGTAACCCTTAGCATCATTTCCAAATGAAACAAATCCCTTCTTTCCTTGAGAGTAGTCATTAAGAAGAGAACTGCTCCCTGTCATATGCATAGATCCTCCACTATCTACATACCAGATGCTTCTTTGGCATGCTGAAGAACCCTGCATTCATCACAAGGAACTAGTTAGGTTTTGAGACCCAAACCTTTGTGGTTTTGGGTCTGTTTTCATCAACAGATTTAACCATAACTTGTTTCTCATGATTAATAGCTGATGAAGGTGGAGATGATGCTGAAATGAATTCCTTGGATTTGGGCTTGGAATACCTTTTTAGTGGTTTGATCACAAGTGCATCTAGTTGGTTAACTCTCCCCAACAAATGCTGAACCATAATAACAAGTTGTGTTTGATTTGTAGCTAAAGCTTTTAGCTCTTGTGACACATCAGTACTTGTTTTTGATTGTGGCCCACCATTTCCCCTTGAAATTCACAGACTTAGTCTGATTTTTATCATGAGGAACACTATCAGCTGTTTTATGATAAACCCTATCCTTCTTTTTGGATTTGGGTGAAGCCTTGGGTTTATCAATTTGGGATGACTGTGGTACAAACTTGGTCTCAAACTCATTTTTCATTTATCCATCTGCATTTTAATGAGCTTATCTCTGTTGAGTTTGGAACCCTTTTTGTACCAACATTCATCAGAAAGATGATTGAATTTACCATATGTCACATGGCTTATTCTTCATCTTGGATTGATCAACTGCTGAATGGAAACTATTGAAGGTGCGATCTTCAGTACTTTCCTCCTTTCAGTACTTGTGTTAAGTACAGAAGGATCTGTAACAACTGAAGACTTGTTCTTCAGCTGTTCTCTATCCGTCCTAAAAGACCGTATGATAGATTCCTCAGCAATTGTTAATCCTTTTATTTCAGTTGATTTGAAATGCTTTTCAGATGTTGTGACTTGCCCTTCAGTACTTGAGGTACTTTAAGGACAACATCTGAAGTACTCAGCTTCATGTGCTTATCAGTAGTTAACCCATCAGGCAATTGATTTGCTGAGGTATCAACACTGATTTCATCTTCTGATTTTGGGTATCTCTTGAGGATGATACACATGATGATGTGGTTTGGAAATTACTTTCACCTTCAGGTTTTACTATTAATTTTGGAGTAAAATCTGTAGGTGGTGCAATGTGATTGTAACCTATTCCAAACTTCACATTCGAAGCTGTTTGCTTGCAGAGAAGCATTTCAAATCCCTTGCAGGATGATACCCAGTGGTCACACTCAACTTGGGTAGCTGCAAGTGTTTCTTTGAGATCTCTTTAGTTCTCAAGAATGACCTCAAGCTTAGCCTTTTCATCATTTAATTGGCATTTAAGCTTATAAATCTCATCATCTTTATCTTTAAGGACAGACTCATACTCAACTTTTCTTTTGGAAAGGGTTTGCTCAAGCTCAAGATTTTGATTTATTAAAGCTACATTTGCCTCTCTAATAGAGATAAATGCAGCTATGCAAGATTTAGAACATAGCTTGGCCTTAGCCTCAGAGGATACCTGGGTTACCTGTCATGAAGATGCATTGGAGCATGAACCCTCAGTAGACTCTAGGGCCATGAGAGCAAGATTCCCAAAAGGATATTCACCACCATGTTGACCATCACTAGCAAATAATTGCTCATTACCAGAAAGATCATCTGGTAAACTGCTCCAGTCAACAGCACCAGGGGTGAAGAAGCTATGATGAGGTTGTGATTGAGATGGTTGAGATAGTTGAGGCTCAGGTAAGGCTTGAGGTTGTTGTGCAATAGGAACTTGAACTTGATTTGGCTGTGGCATGTAATAGCAGGGATATGGATATGGCATTGGACCCTAAGGGACAAAATATGTAGGAGATAGAGGTTGTGAGTGATAACCAGAACTAGCAGGATGTTGCCCTCTGTTTTGTGAACTATTGCTTGGAAAAGTCACAAAGGGTGCAGAGGAGTTAGATCTACACTCTCTTGCAAAGTGCCCAAGCCTGTGGCATTTGTGACACCTCAACTTACTCTTGTCAAAACCAACTTTGGTTTTGCCAGAGAGTCCTGGAAATTTCCTACCAGTTCTCTTGTAGAACTTTTGAGATCTGATATTAATCAAGGCCATTTGGCTCAGAATATCCATCTCTTCTAAGTCATCATCAGCAATACCTTTCAAATCATCCATAATGAAGCACAAATTGTCACTATTATAGCCTGACTGACGATCAACACTAACAAATAATGATCAGAACTGTTTGAAGAGAAATATATATGCTCATCATAATGGCTTTCTGATGCAACATATTCTGACTCATGACCAACCAAGGCATTGTTCCCTGGTACAAAGTCATCAGTGAGCTTTCCTGATGATGCCAGTTTCCTTTTCTGCTCTATCTCTCTTTCAAATGTAAGCAGTTTCCCATGGAGTTGGGTGAGAGATAGGCTATCCAGATTTGCACTGGAGTGTAGGACAATGGTATATGTGTCCCATCTCTCAGACAGTGATCTGAGGAATCTGTTGTTCATCTGGCTATTAGTGTATTCATGTTTGACCATTTTCAGCTCAGAGATCAAACAGGAAAAACGCTCAAACTATTGAGTCAGTGTCTCACCCTTCCTATGAGAGAATGTCTCATATTGTTAGGCAAGGATTTCTCTGTTGTTTGCTAAGACCTCATCTGTTCCACCAAATTGTTCTTTCAATGCATTCCAGAGGTCATGAGCAGTTTCATGATGCATAAGCCCAGAATAGATTTCATTTGGCAGTGCCATGACCAGAATTCCATGGGCTTTAGCATCAATCTCAAACAGTTTTCAATCCTCATCTGAGTATTGTTCCTTCTTCTTCGGAACCATTTGGTTGGTTTCCGGATTATTCACCATAGGCTTGTGTGGACCATGTACCACAGATGTCCAACAACCTAAACTGTTAACAGACAGGTGATGGAGCATTCTTCGTTGCCATATGTTATACTCAGTCCTAACAAGCATCGGAGGCTTGGTTGAGGAGCCAGTATTGTGAGGGTCATTAGAAGGAGTAGTCATTCTTAGATTCAATCAAATTCAATTAATTTTTAACCGATTTAGTGCAAAACACAACAAACTCAATACGAACCAAGAGAAATCTCAAAGCAAATAACCGAAAGCAGCAGGAATTCAATCTCTATAACCAATTCTTGCAAATATGCTAATTCGATCAAACTTAGATATCGAAATAGCAGTTTTAATGATCAATTGTTAGATCGATCAATGATTAACCTGCTCTGATACCATTGGTTAGGATCAGTGATTTAAGTTTGATTAATTAGAGTAGATTGCAGTGGAATTCGAACAATGAATTAGACAATTTAGCAAGAACTCAATTGATATTCAATGGAATAGTACACGGTTATAGAGAGAGAGAGAATTCTGCAAAAGGAATATTTCATTCAAATGCTTTCGTGGTGGCTGAAAGTCACACGTTACAATTAGGTCAACATTCCTTATATAAGGAATGTGACGTCTGCTGATGTCACTTGATAGTGACATCTAACAGAATTATACAAACAACTAAAACTATGCAAACTACTGAGAATGTTCTCAACAACTGATCACATCTCAGAGAATGCTAAGTACAAGAACATAAAACTACTGAACTAAAACTACTGAAACTATAAACTATTGAAAGGTAAATTACAAGTACTGAAAAGGAAAACCATCACAACTACTGAAGTTAATAACTTCAGCTGTTGTGACAACTACTGATCACTCTGGTCTTCAGTCTTTGTTCTTCAGACTTTTATTTCAGACGTTGTCTTCAGCTGATAGCTTCAGACTTTGTCTTCAGTACTTCACTTTCAGACTTTGTCTTCAGTACTTTACTTTCAGACTTTGTCTTCAGTAGAAATCATCAGATCTTGTCTTCAGACTTTGTCTTCAGACCTTGTAATCATCTGATGTCTTCAGCTGTTGTGATCTTCTTCAGCAGTTGTAATGTCTATGGGACTTGGAGGTTTTTTTGATCAAGCTCATTGGTTCTTTTGGTCTAAAAACTTTTCACGATTTACATGGGTGTTCTTCCTACTTCATAAAAATGAAGCATCCCAAATCATTCAAGAATTTATCACTAAAATTGAAAATCAACTTGATCTTAAGGTCAAAATAATAAGAAGTGATAATGGTACTGAATTCAAAAATGAAAATATGAGTTCCTTTTGTGCAACCAAAGGCATTGCTCATCAATTCAGTGTAGCTAGAACTCCTCAACAAAATGGGTTAGCTGAAAGGCGAAATAGAACACTGATTGAAGCAGCAAGAACGATGCTAGCCGATGCTAAACTGCCAATCACCTTCTGGGCAGAAGCAGTTAACACATCATGCTTTGTGCAAAATCGAACTCTGATTGTTAAAGAAAGTAACATGACACCTTATGAACTGATCTTTCATAGGAAACCATTTATTGGATTCCTCAAATCATTTGGTTGTCCAGTCTTAATATTAAACACCCGAGACCATTTGGGAAAATTTTCATCCAAGTCTGATGAAGGATTCTTTGTAGGTTATTCTTCTGTTTCAAAGGCTTATGGAGTGTTCAATCCTAGATTGAACATTATTGATGAATCTACAAATATTCAATTCAAGGAACATTCGTTTCCCAAATCTACAAATGGTCCTGACTGGTTGTTTGATATTGACATGTTTACAAAATTATTTGACCAATTTCACTTGTCTGATGCAGGAAATATACATTCAAGTGATACTTCATCAGCTGTAGAAAGAAGAGATAATTATCCATTGATTTCACCTACATTTGATGAACACATGAATGAAGATGTTCCTTTTCAAGCTGATCCCATCAGACAACTGTCACAAAACCTTAGTGTTTCTTCTGAAGAAGGTCCCAGCCCGATACCATCTCACTCAAATGAGTTGTCAAATGAGATCAGAAATAAAAAACAGGCTTCTCATCCAGTTGAAACACAAGGTACATCAAATGATGCAAAAAATCTCAGTGCTGCTGAAGATGTAGCAGTTACTGAAACAGAAGTTGACAATCTTCATAATTCAACAACAATACAAGATGAATGTGCCTCTGACCATAATGAACTGAATGTCTCCAATCTTGATGTAACTATTGCTGGTGACACCATTCCAACCACAAGAATATACAAGAATCATCCAGTTGAACCCATTATTGGTGATCTTAATGAGAGGGTGACAAGAAGCAAGTCCAGTATTGCAAACATCTGTTTGTTCTCATGCTTTCTATGTCAAACAGTACCCAAAAACATCAAAGAGGCATTTCAAGACAATATTTGGATTGGAGCAATGTAGGAAGAATTGCTCCAATTAAAGAAGCAAGAAGTATGGCAGCTGGTAGATCTTCCCGAAGGACAACACCCTATCGGTACCAGATGGCTGTACAGGAAAAAGACTGATGATAAAAGGATCGTCATCAGAAACAAAGCAAGACTAGTGGCACAGGGATACACTCAAGAAGAAGGAATCGACTACGACGAAGTGTTTGCACCTGTTGCCAGACTAGAAGCAATCAGAATCTTTCTTGCATATTCTGCGTCCATGAAATTTATTGTTTATCAAAGGGATGTAAAGTGTGCCTTCCTATATGGAAAGATTGCTGAAGAAGTCTATGTGAGTCAACCACCTGGCTTTGAAGATCCAGATTTCCCTCACAGAGTTTACAAGCTTGACAAAGCTCTGTATGGTCTTCATCAAGCACCAAGAAAGTGGTATGAGACTCTATCATCCTTTCTTCTTGAACATGGGTATGAAAAAGGAAAGATTGATCAGACTCTCTTTAGAAGAATAAGAGGAAAAGACATGTTGTTAGTCTAGATCTACGTGGATGACATTATATTTGGCTCGACAAACAAGCAACTCTGCAAAGAATTTGAAGACCTTATGCACTCAAAGTTCTAAATGAGTGCTATGGGGGAACTCACCTTCTTTCTAGGGGTGCAAGTCCAATAGGTAGCAGATGGAATCTTCATCAACCAATCAAAATATGTAGAAACCATATTGAAGAAATTTCACTTTGCTGACTGTCAGTCTATCAGAACTCTTGTGGATACTAAAGTGAAGATTGGACCTGACCCTGAAGGCAAATTAGTGGATCAGACTCACTATCGATCAATGATAGGTTCACTTATGTATCTAACAGCCAGTAGGCCTGACATTATGTTTGGTGTTTGTGTGTGTGCCAGATATCAAGCTGATCCAAAAGAATCACATGTGAACGCAGTCAAGAGGATATTCAGATATCTGAAGGGCAAATCAGCTCTTGGGTTATGGTATCCAAAGGAAGGAGAATTTAATCTCTATGCCTACACAGACAGTGATTATGGAGGATGCAACTTCAACAGAAAATCCACTTCTGGCGGTTGTTAATTTCTTGGTCCCAGACTAGTATCCTGGCAATGCAAGAAGCAGACAAATGTATCTGTGTCCACAGCAGAAGCTGAGTATATTGTTGCATCAGCATGTTGCTCTCAAGTTCTCTGGATTCAAAACCAGATGCTTGATTATGGTTTTAACTTCTTGCACACACCAATTTCTATTGACAAAACAGCTGCTGTCTTTATAACTAATAATCCAGTTCAGCATTCAAAATCAAAAACATATTGAGATTAGATATCACTTTTTGAGAGACTGTGCTGAAAAAGGTTTAATCAAATTGATTCAAGTACCAACTGAAAATCAATTAGCTGATTTGTTTACCAAGGCATTTGAACCTAGTAGGTTTGAATTTCTAGTTCAGTCAATTAGCATGATTAACCTTGAGTAAAAACCATAAAAAATATCAAAAACAATTAATAAACATCAGAAAACCACAAAAGAAATAAGTTTGATGAAGAAAAGAATTCTATGGGAAATGATATAATTACAGTCATTATATCATTCACTGGGCTTAATTTCAAAATGTGAAAGACTGAAATGACTTACCAGATATGTTGGTAGGCTTAACTTGAAAGAAAAGATACATGCAGTGATGAATTAAAGACTTATTCAATTATGAAACACTCATCATAAAGTACAGGTATGTATTGGCTTATCTGAATGCATGTATGTGTAGTAGCCTAAACACACCAGGTAATGATACTTTATGAATCTCTTTCACCATATCATGTTTTATCTTTGTTTTGCTGAGCAAAGACCTGATGAAACTTGCACATAGTGCAGATGTTATGATCCAAAAGATTCCCAATGTGAAACACATCCAAAATTGGATGAATCAACAAAGTAATACATTCCAAGTGAATGAACAAAAGAATCCTATCATGGATCACCTTCCAAAGTGAAGTGAAAAGAATCCTAATATGGATCAACATGAAAAAGGATCAAATTAAAAGAATCCCAATAAGGATCAGTGAAAATAAGATTTCATAACTTAAGTAACCTAGTAAGAAAAGATGTGAAAAAGTTCTACCATGCATTGTATAAGGAGGGTTGATCATTCCATGCTTATGTGTGTGAGGTACATATTGAATAATTAAATCAACCAAAACATGATAAAAGTCATTTGCATCAAAATATCAACCAGGTATGAGTTTAAGAGGACAAACATACCTTCAATCTTCAAGTTCATGATCATGTCCATTTAATCATAAAGGATGCACAAGTGTAATGTAATACTGATATGATCCTAACAAAGAGATAATTCTCTTCATTATTAATAATCAAAATAATAGTCAAAAGATTTTAAATCTTTAAAGTTTCTATCCAAATGTGGATATAAACTTTAGGGGGAGTAATTTAAAATTTTTGAGTAAGTCCAAATTTTTGTTTGTTAACTTAACTTTGAAAAACAAAACAAAAAGAATTCTGGTTGGTGTTGTTGCAATAAGTCATACCATTATATCTCAGCTTATGTAGATTCTTAGAAGCATGATAAGTCCAAGATCTGTCAAATTTGGGAAACTTGTATCAATTGTGACATACAAGTGAATCCAAGCAAGAATTGACAACTACAACAGTCAACTTCATAAGAAAAATCAATCAAGGACAAATCTTCATAAGATGAATAATCAATTCAATCACATTAACTTTTGATTAAGTTCAAAAGCTAATGCAGGTAAGTGCATTGGTTAATGCGGGTGAAGGTAACCCATGCATATAACTAATGCGGGTAACAGTATATTTTCAAGTGCAACTAATGCGGACAATGATTTTACTCTACCGCATTAGTGTGTGAAGTAAATGTGGATTTTATTCTACCGCATTTGCTACAGGATTCAAATGTGGATGAACATCTCGCTCGTATTTGCTACAGTGCAATGCTGACCAAGTGTTGTCAACCGCATTTGTTGTAGTCGCACAAATGCTGATTGACTTTGTTCTATCGCATTTGCTACTGTGTACGAATACGGATAGAATGAAACAAGTAACAACTCTACCGCATTTGTTATAGTGAATGCTGATGAACATAATCACAAGTTATTCTTCCGTATTACTATAGCACAAATGCGGATAGTCAAAGGTTTCAAGTTCTAACTTTCGTATTTGCAACAGTACACAAATGCGGAAAGAAAAAAAATAAGAAACAAAACTTCCGCATTTACAACAGTAGCCAAATGTGGACAGTCAAAGTCAAAAGTTTGTCATTCGTATTTGCTACAGTTAACAAATGCAGATGACCAAAAGTCAAAAAATTAACGCTTCTGCATTTGCTACAGTGGTGACCGTATTTGCTCTTAAACTTGTAAAATCTTTCAAAACGTATTATTTGACTATTTAAAGGAATTCAAACGGGTCATTTAATACTTTTCAAATTTGAGAGACTTTATAGTGAGACGAGCGCAAACGTACAGTACACCATCTCGATCATCTTCATCATAAACAATCAAAGATTTTCGTGTGATTATACTCAATCGACTCTTGTTATCGATTCTGAAACCACATTCATATCTGAAACAAGGTGAAACTTCCATAAAAATTTTAATTAAGACCTAAGTTTCAGAATGTTAAACCTAAATCAGTCAATGAACCAACTGATAATGAAGAACTCAAAAACATGTCTTATTGATGTAACATAATACACCTTTTCGACTTCAATGAGCATGCAAACCAACAGAAATTCTTATCATCATGAAAACCTTGATATTCATGTTTGTTGTAAGAAAAGGGCATGTTGAAAAAATGAAATATTTGAAACAAATCAATGAAACAATATCTCATTAATGGTTCAAACATAGAAACTGTGATTGTTAAATGACAAACTCATCATTTGCTATGACAACAATGCAACAGAAATGACAAGCAGTCATCCTTGTCCATTTAAAGTCAAACTGATAACTAACACACATGTCTCTTGTGCAGATTACATGGCAAATCTTACATGGAGCAAGCTTCATAATGTCAGCGGTTATTTAAACCCTCATGTGCCTGAAGCTGAAGGACTTAGAGATATGATTAGATTCTTATCTTTCACAAGGGTAGCCTATGCCATCACTGTGAGACCCACAATCTATGAGAATCTCATCAGGTCCTTCTGCGACTCAGTTGAGGTAGTTGAAGCTGATGGGGTTAGAACACTAACTGGGAGAATCAACAATGAGCTCACTTTGAGTATCACTGAAGATTCTGTTAGAAGATGCTTACAATTTGGTGATGATGCTAATGATCCTCTCGAGCTAGATGATGAAGAAATGACCACATTTTTTGCTGAAATTGGTTATGAAGAAGGATATGAAGCAAAACAGATTGTTAAAGGATTAGTGGATCTACCTTGGAGATTCCTAATTCATATGTTCCAACACTGTCTGTCCAAAAGAAAAACAGGATGGAATGACATTCATGTCCTCACATCCTCTGCAATTTGTGCTCTCTGCACTAACAGGCCATTTAATATGTCTGCATATGTTTTCAATGGCCTGATTTCAAATATCCAAGAAGGGAGAAGATACAAGTTCCTGATGTATCCAAGATTCATTCAATGCCTAATCAATGAATCATTCCCTGACATTGTTAATGAAGGACCAGTGCTTGATATTCCTCACTATGATGCAAGATCCAACAAATACATTAAGAAGAGGGACCCAAGAAACTTTTACAGTGGTGCTTACTCACCTCTTCTTTCTTGGATGATTCAGCAATTAAATCAAGAAGGTCAAGCACAACCACAACCATCACCACAACAATCACCACAACCAGCACCATAACAATCACCTCAACCATCACCACAACCAACTCCACAACCATCACCTCAACCATCACCACAACTAACTCCACAACCATCACATCAACCATCACCACAACCAACTCCACAACCATCACCACAACCATCACCACAACCAGAACCACAAACAACCCCTCAACCTTCACCAATATCACCACCACATCAATCACCTATGTCACCATACCAACCTTTGCCATCATCCCATGATCACCCTACTGAAGTTGAAGGATCAACTAGTGCTTCTAAATCATCCAAATCATCTTCTGATGAGGAGGATCACCATGATCAAATCCCTGCAAAAAAAGCAACTTTTGAGGCTGCTCCTTTAGAGAGCTATGCTGAATCTAATATCAACAGGCCTGATGAAAAGGATGAACTAATATCTGAGCTCTTACAGAAAGTGGAAAGGATGGAAAGGACTTTAAATAGGAGAGCTATAATAATTAATGATAGAATTTTAGAGCTTGATGAGAAAGAAAATGAACTGAAAGAGCTGAAAGAAAAATATGAAGCTGAAAGAAAAGAAAAGGACAAAGAAATTGAGTACTTAAAAGCTTCACTAAACCATTCCAGAGAATAAGTCAGTGGTCATGTTGACACTCTTGCTATTCAAACCATAGCAATGGAGGAACAAGAGAATATCATTGAGGAACAAGCAGAATTCATTTCTAGTCTTGAAAAAGAGCTTCAAAGATAAAACAAAAGGATCTCTGAACTTGAGCGGGTAATAGAGATTCAAAGAAATGCTGCTTCTAATGAAATGAAAAATGAACAAGAAAAGGATGAAAATGATGAAAATTAGGCTGTATCTGAGAATGAAGAACAAGTAGAAGATACAAGTCAAACAATGAATGAGGAACAAAGTCTAGAGATGGTAATCTACTCTAGAAACACAGATGATTCTCACACTAAGAAAGCTGAATTTGAGGAAATTTTTAGTGCATTAGATAGTTTTTCATCTGAAAAATTCAGTATAGATGATGACTTTTGGGAATTTGTAAACAATCAAAGGACTAATTCAGAGCCTATTGTATTCATCCCTAAGTCACCAGTTCCTTTAGAGAAGGAGTTGACCATGCAGATTTTCCCTGTTGTGTCTTTATCTGAAGAATAGAAAGAAGCAATAAGAGAGATGTATGAAAAGGAAAAAGAAACAGAAAAGAAAGAGGAGGAGAAAATTGAACTTAATGATCAAGAGCCAATCACACCTGAAAAAGTACCTGAAGTGGTAGAAAAAGCTGAAACTTCAAGCCCACAACTTCAAACTTACTCAAGAAAAAGAAAATATTTAGCTGAAAAGGCTAAGGGTAAGAGACCAGTCGTTGAAGAAGAAACATTTAAGAAACAAAAAGATGACCCCAGAAGCCTGGCAGCAATTGCTGAATTTCTTGAAGAGCATGAGCAGGCTGAAGCTCAATTGAAGAAATTAGCTGGTGTACTTGATTTAGAAGAAGGAGAGATTGCTGGAGGATATGATGTTACACAGGATGTTGATATGGATAGTCCAGTAAAGCCTGAAAAACCATTGAAGAAATGGTGTCCAAAGCTGAAACTGATGATTTAATGATTAAAGCCATGTTCTTGATCAATCATGGATATGATCCAGATGAAGTGTTTGGCATGACATATGAAGGAATGAAGGAAGAAGAAGAAAAGGTTAACAAGCTGCCAGATCCAAGTGTTGAGACTGAGTATGAGAAATCAGCACTTAAAAAGGATTCTACACCAAAATTGCCTCCTATGAAGAAATCTACTGAGTATGAAAGATCTTTTTCAAGGAAAGCTCATGTGCCTAAACTGTCATCCATGAAGAAATCTTCCCTAACACCTGAACCACTATTTCCTAATCCTTATAGTATGTCAGATAAGGAAATGAAGGACTATCTTTCAAGTCAAGTGTTCACAAGAAGGAAGATTGGGAACATGAAAACCAACTCATTAAGGGCTGCAACTCTTCAACTGATTAATGAGAAGAAAGAAAAACTTAAGAAGCTAGAAGAAGAATTATCAAGCACTAAGCCAAGAAATAGAGTATCAGCTGAAGACATGATGCTGAATCAAAAAGACCAAGAACTACTGGCTCATGTACTACACAAGTACCCTGAATGGTTTGCAGAACCATCTCAGTTGAAACTGCAAGAAGGATTGACCACGTCAGAGCTGATTAGAGGGGTGTCTACTCCCAAGGGCAAAGTTAATCAAAAGATAATTGCTTGGAAGTATGACAGTACATGGAATATGTTCATGGTGAAAAGGATCTCAGGGCTAGTACAATTCTTTATAGAGTATTCTGCTCTTGTAAATGCCCTGGAGATTCATGATTTAAAAGAACTAGCTCAACTTGAACTGGTCAATCATACAGCTATGTTCAAGGGATATGAATTTGAGAACATACTTAAGATGTTGAGAAGAACAGACAACTTCAATTCATTAAAGACAATATGCATGAGAAAAGATAAAACATTTGTCAATCCCCTTGAGAAGAAGAAAAAGATGCAAGCAGAAGAGATTGTATTCCCTGAGCTGAAGGTGAAGCCAACATAATCACTAAAGAGGAAAATGGTGTCTGGTACTTATTCCTCCACACCCATCTCAAATGTGTACTATGATGAGAAAACTTATGAGATGGTGATTGAAAGGAAGTGGGGAGGAAAGGAGGGAGTTGAATTAAGATTATTCAGTGGGTATGAGGTTAGATTGCTTGATGAATCATACATCCACTACATATACACCAGACACTTTAGGTAATGAAATAATAAATTGGGAGAATTAGATATGCATTTTTTTCTAAAGTGCATCAAGCTGCTAAAGTTGGCCTATGATCAGATAAGAGCTAAAAGAGACAAAAGAAAGAAGAAGAAGACACCATTGCAGCTTGGGAATATTGTAAAACTTGAGGTAGATGTGGGGGGAGCTTACTGATTCATAGAGATGGTCTTTCTACAATTTCTATTTGGGAGCCTATTCACTGAAGAAGCAGCCAATGGAAGCCATCTACAACATGAGCAAGATGAAGATTCATGTGTTAAGCAGAGACAGGATGTCAGAAGCAACAGATTTTGTGAATATGATAAAAGCTATCCTGGATCCTACTAAAGTTGCATTCATTTTACCCCCAGAAGACCCAGCAGAATCCTCACAACATCAATCACCTCCCAAACATTGAAGAAAACTAGGCTGTATAATCCTTAGGGGGGTATTGTTGCACCCTGAAAGGATCATACATGCCAACTCAATGGGTGATTTGATGATTGCTCTGCTGAAATCCCTTAAGTCCAAGAAAAAATGCGGATGAAATTCTGCTAAGGAAAAGAACAAGTGTTGTCTTTCGTATTTGTTAATGCGGAAGACATAATGCCAATGCGGACAAGTATTTACTCTTCCGCATTGACTAATGCGGAAGACTAAAAGTTAATGTGGACAAGACTTTGCTCATCCGCATTTGACAAATGCGGATGGCCGAACAATGCGCATAAGTATTTGTCCATCCGCATTAACCAATGTAGATGACCAACATACTAATGCGGATGATCAAGTGGAAATGCTGATCAAGTTAACTCATCCGCATTTGTCAATGCGGATGAACAAGCAAAGATGCGGATGAAGACTTAGACTAGTTCTGATGTAATAAGTCAGGGGTAGTTTAGTCATTTTGTAAAAGGCATCTTGTCTACTTATAAATAGAATAGATACCTCGTACATGAGGTGACGGCTGATAGATAGAGAATCTTTGTTGTAATTATTCTCTGTAATTTATCAACTTTCATATATACAATACAAAAGCATTTATGAGTAATTTTCTTGCATTGAATGTTCTTTGATTGTTTGTTTCTGCCATTCAATCACTGACTTGATTACCATATTCGATTCACAGTAAGAATCTCACTCTTACTCAACCCCAGTCAAACTTATGGAGCATATATAGTCATATATAGGGTGTCTGTCGCTTGTCGAATAGTCTAGGCTTAATGTAATACACCTGATATGTTGTAAACACATGAAACTAGGTCATTCGCAGGAGCATATGCGAATGAGACTCAATTGTATGACTGAGCCATGCTAATGGACCAGCCGTGCGACTGAGAGATGAGATTGGGACATTCGTAAGACTGAACCATAAGTATGGTCCAGTCGTACGATTGAACCATATGCATGGTCCAATCATACGATTGAACCATACGCATGGTCCAATCACACGAATGGGCCAGTCGCATCTAATATGGGCTGGGGCCTATATATACCAGTTTCAATGTGTAGAGAGAAAAAGGGTTTGGAGAGGAGTCTGCCTAGAGCCTAGGGCTGCCGGATGAGAGGGGAGATCATGCTCGATCTCCCCTTGCTAAGAGTCTTGATTCTTATGTTTTAACGAGCTTGTAATCGTTAGGTTTTATCAATGAAACCATTAAATTATAGTTCGTGTTATTGATTGTCTCTTGGTTTTTGCTGTTGTTTATCCTTCCGTCAAGAACACGCTCGGATGTCTACCGATCCAGTGACTTCACAGAACTAGGCTCACAGTTGAGGGAAACAAATAATATTCTTAAATCGAGACAGATGAAGCCCGACATCTTCAAAATTTTGAAGAAGCCAACTGTTGCCTTCTCTGGGGTAGAAACAACCATTGTCCCCAAAATGTTAGAGCTCATTGCTTAAGGTGACAACCTAGCAACACAAGCTAGTGTTAAACCCACATCTTCAACCTCTCAACCACCAAAAAACCCACAAATCACCCTCACCTACAAAAGAAAATCCAAACAAACCCCTACACAAGTTACTCAGTTTGTGCAGGCCCCCATACTACTACCCACACAGGAGGAAGTGGACTCTGGAGCTCTCACTTCTCCTATGGAACAAACCACTCCCATTACTTTAACTATCAGTCTTAAGGTTCCTCATGCTCAGACTGATGAGCGCATTAGCCCAACAACCTTAAGCCTTCACTCTGAGTCTCAACACTCTAGTAAACAACCTTCAGGGGAAAGTTACCATCCCCAGCCTTTAGATCTTAAGCAACCAATCCCTAGCCTTGATTTCTATGATGATTAATACTTAGGATTCATTGAGTATCATGAGTTTCTCTTCTCTTCCCCCACTCAAAGAGAGATGAATGCTCCTACTTCTTCTTTGTCTAGCCCACATCATCTACCCACTACTGAGGTGGATGTTCCTGACTCTGCTCAGGAAGTCCATATGGAAAAGGCTCTCACTTCTGCAAGTGATTACATATTTAAGACCTCAACCATGGCAACTCAACCCACTGATACTCCATCTGAAGTAGTCAGTGAGCATAGGAAAACCAGCAGCCAAGAACATCATGCTAGTTGTGAGACTGAGGACTTTGATCCAATTATCTCATCCCCCAATGAATCTTCTGATGAAGAAGAAGGGAATCTAAGACTAAAGGTGCAAAAACTATCAAAAACATGCACCTATCTAGTCTGTAAGGTTAGTCACTTGGAATCTCAGGTGATTACCTTACACAACAGTGTTAATAATCAACAACTTGAGATTTCTTATCTCAAGGAGAAACTAGCTGGGAGACCTTTAAGAAGAGCTCAACCAGGAACACAAGAACCTGTGAATGTGATTGACCTAACTCCTAGCTCACCTATGCAAGAGGGTGATGCTACCAAAAAGGAGGAGAAAGTCATTACAATTACAAAACCTGGGAGTTCTTCACAGAGCATGGACTTTGAAGACTCACCATCTTCACTTGCAACTGTCCATACTCAATAACTTCCTCAAGTTCTTATTGATGTTGACTCTATAGACTCCTTCATCGGAGTCTTGTTGAGTAATGCATTCCTAGGACTGTGTCATCTCCATCTCAAGGAACTTCAAATTACATCATAGGGTGGATGTATGATACCAACAGAAGAGCCCTCATTCTTCAAATAGTTCAAGGGCAACAAAAAGTATTCAATTTTCAGACCTTGAACTACTATGAAGGTCTTGACCTTGTTAACATGTCACTTGTCAATCCAAGCCAATCTTGACAAGCAGACAAGTTGGCTCAAAGGATTAAAGACAAGATTACTAAAGAGTTCAGCCTCAGAAAGAAAACAAAGGCAATCAGGTATGTCAATGGTCAACTGGATGTTGGGGCAAACCCTGAGATTAGCTTTAAAGGGAAAACCTTGACTAAAGGCCCAGTGATTGAACCTGGGAGTCCTGTCACACCTACAACTGCTTCAGAAGTCCATTCCCTTGATGAGACACCTGCTGGTGAAGGTGTATCTCAGCCTCTCTCTGGCCAGAGCTTGGATGCTACACTAAGCAATGAAGGCCAACGCTTTCTCCACCCTGAGTCACTCTGTGAGTGATTAAGGGAAAAAGAAAATGAATCTTAAGGAGATTGAGGAGGAGGATAGAGAGAGAGAAAAAGGAAGTTAAATGGAGAAAGTTCCTTTGTTGGGTCTAGTGGCTTCATGGAAGCTGCAATTAGGGTTGCTCACAGACCAAACACTCAGAATGATGAGTTGAGGGCAGTCAGGATTGCCTACTTATAAACCAGGAACTATGATATTGATAATATCATCTCCCTTCCCTTAGAGGAACTAAATAAACTGGCTGAAATGGAAATGTCAATAGAAAGGAAGGAGGCAGAGGATGCAAGATTGCTTTTCCAAATAAAGGAAAAAAAGAGACTGAAAAGGCTCTACAAACATGTTCCTACCCTTTCACTAGTTCAAGGAAGTCCTGAACAAGAGCCTGTGGCTCCACAAGAACCTCAAGTAGACAAAAAAAACTGATAGGATCAATATGATCAACTACCTGAGTGCCATAAACCTATATCAGGCAGGTGCACTTCTTCCCTTTTTTCTTTGAGTATATAGAGTTTGAGTATCTCAAACAGCTAGAACTTGAAGTACTCAAAGAGAGAAAAACGACAAAGAGAAAGATAAGAGAAGAAGCTACAAAGGAGAGCCATCATCCAAAAGAGCATGAATAAGTCTACTGATAGACAGAGGATGATGAGCTTCTTAAAGCTGTATGGATTCTCTGGAAGGAGACTTGGCCCTATGTCTCTATCTACCATGGATGAGCACATTAGGGTGATCAAGCAGAATATCAAAAGAGGAGAACTTGTTGACTTACACTCCCTACCAAGTCAGGTCCCTCAAGAAGTGGAGGTTAAGGTTGAACCTTTTGAGACAACACAACCCGGACCTCCTACTAAATATCACCAAGCTTCATCTTCTAATCCACAGCAGGGTTCTGTCCCCTCTCAATCTAAACCTGTGAGAGAGATAAACCCAACTGAGCAAGACAAAGATGATCAACAAGGTGTTGCAGGTCATTTTTCTCAGTTAAAAAGTTCAAAGAGTAGAAAAAGGATGGTTTCTAGACCAAAGTCAAAGAAGAAGAAGAAAGAGGCATCCATCTCCAAACCTCAAGATGAGTCAAAACACCCTGAGGATGTGCAACAAGAGGTAGCCCAACCAACTTCAATCCAAGTACCTCCTCTAGCATCAGGAATTCCTATCTTGTTCTTGACTTACTCTACAAATCCGAAAAGATGACATGTCATCAGAGATCAAGGTGTTGTAGATGTTCACACATGGCAAGACATGTTCAATCTACCTTTGCATGATCTTTTTGAGATGAGAAGATATTTTTAGACTTTGAATGATCCTGACCATCTTTATGAAAAAGCATGGTCATTATCATAATAAGGACTATTAATATCTGAAGTATTCAAAGGTTTTGTTAGCATCGGCCTAGGAGGAGTTTGTAAGGTTTTATATAAGGTTGATGCAATCTAAAACATCCAAACAGTCTGTCTTGGATGCATCAAAAAGTGTTGAAGTAGAATGCTTCAAAAATTTCACATTCTGCATTAGAAAATATTCTAAGTGTGAAATCTTCTTAAGCCAAGACCAATATCTTCCGTAGCCAAACATGAAGTCTTCCGAAACTTTAGAGACAAAGTCTTCCGAAGCCAGTTTATGAAGATAGATTTCTTTCGAAGACTTTTGAGTACATGCTTTATCTTATGTATCTTTTACCATAAAGCTGGACCACCTTTTTTGCTGTGACTCTGTTTGCCTCACCAACTTTCACAAGTTGGTGAAAAGATCCATGCTTTTGGTAAACTGTACATTGAGGTCTTGAGTCTGTTTTCTTTCTACATTATGTATTTTTATCCTTTTTGTAATATATTAAGATATGATCTATGGCATGTCATAGTCACTAGTCAAAAGACAATCTGTCTTTTAACTCTACATTGATTTTGTTTTTATCTAGATCATGTATCCAGCAAGCCTTCAACGTATGACCAGCTGTATGATATAATATAAAATATCTCTAGTCCTTTGTATCTTAATGTATGCTTTGTAACACTTGAAAGAAACTACAAAGCAATATACATCATTTTTGAAAACCAAACACTGTGTATTTTGTTCTTTTTCTGTCTCTCATTTACTTGTGTTTTTTAATATCATTGTAACTATACTAGTTTCACATTTAATCTGTTAAAGTGTTCTAAATTAATCTCTCCTTATTGTGTATTGTGTTGTAAGAACCAAACCCCCTCATGAAACAACAGTTAAGGTTGCTCCTTTATAACTTTAAAAGCTATGGGTTCAAACCATGGGAAACAACCTCTACAAGAAAGTGTAACATTACACCATGTACATCAAATCACAAAGTGCACAACCCTATGCTAAGTGAGTGCTAAATCAAACACCGGATATGCTCAGTTTTGTAATTTTATATTGATTTTAAGTTAATAATATAAGAGTTGCATAAAAAACACAAGCTAACACACTATGCCACAAGCTGGCTCAAGTTCAATACGCACCAGATTGTATTTTACAAGCCAAGCCAACTCTCTTTCTGGATCATATTGTTGGAAGCTCTACGCGAGTTGATTCTAGCTCAGCTAGTTGAACTTTCTGGCCCTGAACTCAAAAACTCAGTTTTAACTTGTTATCCAACCTCTCATTTTGCTATCACCTGAGTACAGTCTAGGAAGCAATTGTTTAACTCTAAGGTTCAGAAACCATACAAACTAAGAAATAGATGGAGGTGAAAGAAACCATAAATGAATTCAACATTTAGGTCTTCTTCACATGAAAGCAATTCCGAATTTTTACATATTAGCCTGACTTTTGTTCTCAAATGCAAATCTAAAATCTTAATAAAACAAACCAGAAAGAAAAAACAATAAGCTGTGTTATACAACAGCTTCCAGAGAAGCCTTTTTTTCCTCCAATAGCTTCAATTCTTGTCGCCAATCGTCCAATTTTGCTACCTTTTCCAATTGCTCTGGTTTCAGATCATTTCCTGTTTTTTGTTGTTGACCCTCCGTCAACCGGATCTGCAACCAAATTTTATGTCAAATCAATTCAAAGGTGACAATTTTGACCCGTTTACTTGATGGGTCAAGAAGGTTGTAAATCGTACAAAATTGCAAATAAACTCCTAAATCATTCTATTCATAAATATACAAATATTATTGTAATAATACAGTTTCTGTTATTATATTTGACGCAATATAGTGTGTAGAATGGACATGAAAGCGTTTGTGGTCAACTCAATCCAACATACCCGTGTTGCCATCTTTACAGATCATCATAATTGATATTAAGCCATGTATATGGGACTCAACAGCATAATTATCTCATTTTGTCTCCCAACATAAATGCATGAAAAGGCAAAGAAAGTATATGAGCTTATGAAAGCTGCAATTCAGTAAATTCGTAAGATTTTAAAAAATTTTATAAATAATTTTATGGCATGACTTGCATATTTTAGAGTCCACAATGAACTAAGGGGCCTGATTATCATATTTAGCCCGAATAGAAACACACAAGGATGAGAGAAAGCATAGGACTTATGAATCCATGAAGGCTGCAACTTAACATATGTTACTTCCTACTACCCATGACAATCAGAAACTTTCTTTCAGGAATGGTGCATGAAGATTGCAACACTTCCTTAGTTTGAAAGTAGTAGTGTAAGAATGTACTATTTTCCATTTTCATCACACCAAAAAATGACGCCGTTGACTTGAGACTCAAGATTCAAAGGGTAATTTAGATAATGACATATCGTCAGACATGGCTGTAAATTCCTGTGACAAGTCCAAGTGATTTGAAACACATTTGGGCAATCTTGTCAACTGGAAGCGGCAATTTCAAACCATTAACTTAAAAATGGGCGAGTTGGGTTGTGTATCATCTCAAGCAAGTCGAAGGAAAAAAACAAGCTAAAAAGAGAATGGGCCCAATGGGTTGAAACTTGAATATCACCCGAAGTCTCTTTAATGCAAAAGCTTTCAGTTATTACTAGAACAATATTATTTTTGTATTACTAGTCATCATAGGATTAGTCGTCATTAGGGTTAGCCCATCAGCTTAGCCGGTTAGGATTAGGGTATTGTAGATACATAGTTGAAGGACAAACCTAAAAAAGACGAGTCTCATATGCATAATTCTGACATTCTGTAGCAAGCAACAAGCTTAAGAAATTTACCTTCTTTTTAAGTGCTCGAATTTTTTTATCAATATCAGGAACATGATCTCCCGTTGCTGAATTTAAGGGAGGGCTAGCAACGAAGAGTTTCCAGAAATAGTAATTTCGTTCATCTGAGACACTACTAATTCAATAGGTTCTGATGCTCGATCTATATCATCGTTAGATGAAACCTCACTTTTTCCCTTGTCAAGAGAAGCCTGCTTCAACAAATAAAATACATATACTAGGAATTAAAAAACAAATCAACTCAAACAAAAGAAAATAATAATATACACAAATTAATTTAATCTAAATGGTCATAATAAAACAAATAATACTTCACAAATAGATTCAGCAAGAAAAGTTCAGATACAACAATGAAGATAACAGGTGGAAAGCGATTAATACAATACTAGTCTTTAGAGACCTATAACTTGTTTCTTATGAATTTGAAGAAATTTTCCTTGGTTTTCTAATGAAAGATAGATCTGTCACCTTAAAGATATCCATTGGCATTTCATGTGTAAAGCAGTAGTGGGTATTTAACAATTGACAAAAAACATGTTGTACTTTGTGTAATGGCACCTAGCAAAAATGAACTCTTTTGGTTTCACTCGCGTAAACCTAAGATGCCATTATCAAACTTGGAAGAACTTTTAAACCCTATTAATGACTACATTCAGATTCAAATCAAACATAATTCTCTTGAATCCAGTAATATTGACTATCATATTCAAATTTTACCACAAATGTTGCATCCTACATTCCTAACAGCTCCACCATCTTAAAGCTAGGGTTTTGCAGAAGGGAATTTCAATCAAAAAACAAACATGTATAACATGTATCCTCTTTCAACAATCTTGAACCTTCTTTCACACAAATCCAAAAAAACCCTTTTAACAACTTCATCATAGGCCTTCAGTGTTAACAACAAACAGACAATAATTCTAATACTTAAAACCATAAGAGTGCTAAATGATAACAAACCTGCAAGCGTTTCTCCTTCTTCCTTTCATTCCTCTTAGCCGATTTGCTTTTAGGTTTACTAACAACATCCACTTCAGGATCATAACCGGAGGCACAGTTTCCAACGCCTCCATCTCCTGCTTCATCTGTCCACCATCATCACAAACCACACACATGACAACAAACACCATTCATAAACATACTCAAATCAATTGAAATAACGCGTAAGAATGTGATAATCCATATACATACTAGAGCTCCTTTAGATTTGTAAATGGCGACTTCATCTTGGGGAACGTAACCAGCCCTAATACGGATGGGTTTGCGGAGGGTTCCGTCGGGTCTTCGGGTCGGGGCGAGGAGTCTTTCTCCTTCTTTTAGGGTTTTGGTGAGCTCTGCAGCCATTTCTTTAGCTTTATCTTCTCCTCCGCCACTGTTCGCCATCAAACTATCGATTCACAACTGTTGGTGATGATTCAAAGGATCAATTACGATGATTTTGAACAACAGAGTTAAGGATTTACAGTGCGTGACTGGACTCTCGACATGGGTTGTCCCTTTGCCTTTTTTCCTAGGATAAATTGGAACAAATCTTTGGTTTTTTTTCTTCTTTCATTTAAAAGATTTTCTTTTATAAATATTAGATTTAATTACATGGATGGTTCATGTGGTTAATCCTGATTTCACTTTTGATATTCAACTCTTAGAAATTATAAGGTTGGTCTAATAGTTAACACAAACATAACAGACTTGATTCCTGAAGTCGATGGACGTTAACTATGACAATTTATTTTAAATGACTAAAATACCCTTAATAAAAACCCTTCACTAGTCTTCCCTTTCAGCCACCCACCGCCCCCTCCATCGCTAGCAACTCACCTTTCACCGCCGGTGAATCGCCTTTAACCCACCACACTTCATCTTCACCACCACCACCACCAAAACAACGATGGATCTGATTAGAGATGACAAATGTTGTTTTCATGTGATAACGAGTATTGTTTTATGATGGAACAACAATGGATCTGATCGGAGTTAGGGTTTCGAGCATAGATGGTGTGGGTGGTGACGGTGGTTGAAAGCGGTGTTGGAGTGGTGATGGTGGTTGAGGTTGGTGTTGGCGGTGACATGTGGCTGAGGTTAGTGCTGGTGGTTACGGTGGTTAAGGATTGCGTTGGTGGTGACGGTGGTTGAGGGCTGCGTTGGTGGTGATGGTGGTTGAGGGCTGCGCTGGTGGTTGAGGGATGTGTTGGTGGTGACGGTGGTTGAGGGTTGCACTGGTGGTTGAGGGCTGTGCTGGTGGTGACGGTGGTTGAGGGTTGCACTGGTGGTTGAGGGCTGTGCTGGTGGTGACAGTGGTTGAAGGCTATGCCGGTGGTGACGTTGGGTGAGGGTTGTGCCGGTGGTGACGATGGGTGAGGGTTGTTGTGGTAATGATGGTGGTTGAAGGCTGTGGTGGTGGTGGTGTAACGGTAGTTGAAGGTGGTAGTGGCGGTGGTTGAAGGTGGAGGCTTTGATGGTGGGAGGAGGTGGTAGGAGGGGTAATCTGAATGGTGAAGAAGAAAGAGTGAAGGGTATTTTTGACATTTTATACGCCCTTAACGACAATAGTTAACGTCCATCCACGTTAGGGACCAAGTCTGTTACGTTTGTACCAACTACTAGATCAACCTTGTAATTTCTAAGAGTTAGGGACCAAAAGTGAAATCAAGCCTAACCACAGGGACCACCCATGTTCTAAATATTTTATCGCAACAAATAAATGTTTTCTAAATGAATGAAAATTTCCTAAGTAGGTGAATGAATGGATGTTTTCTAAACGAGTGAAATATTGCTTGGATGCAAGAAAAGAGATATGATATTAATAAATAATGGAAACGAATGACGACCTTTGTATGTGAACGATGGCCTTTTCATGAGAATGGTGACTATTTATGTGAGAATGATTAAAGACATTTGCAAGGAGTGATGGGCTAGATGTCTTTATGTCAGACCAATGGTTATTGACTGGGATATCGATTACAGGAAATGGTAGCGATACTATGTTGAGATCGGATGAAACAAGGAGTTTGTGTAAATCAACAATTGATGGATGTGTAATCTTTGTTAACTACTTATATCAAACACATAATAAAAATACTTGAATGTAAAAAATACAATTGACATTCTTTCAAAGTATTCTTCATTTGATTATATTGCAACAATTACAAGAGTGTAACAACAAAACAAGTGGACAAAGCATCTAACCTCGAAAATATACAAGTGTGAACCATTTATACTATAAAAGTTAAACACTAGAATCAATTTTAATCGTCTATTCTTGATTTAGGATTAGTGATATGCTACAACCATTGATCTTACACATTATGGCAAACCACAAATATGTAATACCATTGGATACAAAGCTTTATATAAAACAGACAAAAGATTAGAAATGCATATCTTAAGTAGTTGCACCTCTAGTCTTCAACAAATATCTTCTTGTCTTCGGAAAGCTGTCATTTAGCAGGTAGAGACCGTTAGTCAACAAAATTACTGTGTCTGCTGATATATAAAATCAGCAGTTGAACTTTTCAGCTGAAAACTTCATCGATAGATTGGACTTGAAATTGAAAGCTGAATCTTGAAATGTTAAATCAAATGTTTTAGGCAGTTTTATCATGTTCAAATCTCAACAAACTATTTGAATGAAAACACAAATATGTTTAAGTAATAATGATAAACAAAAAAATTGTTCTATGAAAGTGGTATACCTATTGTATATAAATGTTATGTAAAAATAAAAAACTTTTATGTCTAAAAAATATATAATTTAATAAATTAAAAACCTTTTTTATTAAAAACACACATTTAAAAAAATCACAATATTTCAATAAAATAAAAGTTTAAGAAAAATACATTATTGTTAATTTACTTAAAGTAGATATTTATACGTATTTATAATCATATTTTATTTTCAAGCATTATTTTATAATGCATAAATTTTATTAATAATTATTTAATATTTTATTTGTTCAATCCGTAAATTACATGAGGGCTAACCTAGTTTATAATATTACTAGGTTAGTACTTCGTGTATTACACATGTTGAATAAGTAAACTTTTAAATAGTTACTAATGAAAATGTGTTAATTATAAAATTAATCTTTTGAGATAATATATGATTAAAGTTATGTATAGATACAAATTTATAACTAATAAAACAATGATATCATTGTTTTAAACTTTTTTTTAACCTTTATTGTTTTTTTTAATTATACATTTTGTTCCAGAAACAAACCATTTTAAAAAATGTCAATATTAAATATTTTCTTATTATAACTTTGAATTTTGTTTTTTTTATAAAAATCATTTTATAAAAAACAATTTTAAAATATTTTATATTTTTAAAAATATTTGATTTATTTAGAAAATTTTCTTATTTTTATAGTTTTGTTTCTTTAGAAGTTATATTTAAAAAGAGTAAAATGTCATTTTCGTCCCTGTTGTTTTTTTGATTTTATCATTTCAATCTAAAAACTTTTTTTGTCATTTCAGTTAGTGTAGTTTACTAAATGTTGTCATTTTCATTCACTCCACTAACTCCGTTAAGATCTCCATTAAATATAAGGGTATTTTAGTATTTTTTTCAACACCCTAATTATGTAATTATAACAAATTAATCAATTAAGATTCAATCAAAATTAAAAAACAAATGAAGTGACTAGTGAGACTAGACGTTTTCATATAAAAGTTTCGATTAACTCTAACTCATGTTCGATTGAGCTCTATTATGAGATTTCAATTGATGTTCACGTTTTGTTAGAACATACACAGTTGTTTGATTGAGATACACTTTTGTCACATTTTGTTACTGGGGTATGTTGTTGTCACGTTCAAACAAACGTAACAATATGAACGCGACAACAACATACCTCAATCAAACAAAGCATGACAACAACAGACCTCAATCCTATAACAACCCTTAATCAAATAAAGATACGTGTTAGAACACAATATGAAGATTAATTGAAAAAAAACTCACAACGGACATCAATTGAATAACATGAGTTAGAGTTAATCGAAACTTTTAAATCAAAGTGTTCGGTCTCACTTGTCACTTCATGTTTTTTAGTTTTAATTGAATATTATTTAATTGATTTGTTTTAATTGGATAATTAGAGTGTTAAAAAAGGCTAAAATACCCTCACATTTAAATGAGATCTTAATGAAGTTAGTTAAGTGGATGAAAATGACAACATTTGGTAAACTACAGCGACTGGAATGACAAATTATTTTTTTTTTGATTGAAATGACAAATTTAACAAAATGTTAGGGATGAAAATAACGTTTTACTCTTTAAAAAACATTTCTTATTAAAAATTATTTTTAATTTTAAAAAGAAATTAAATAATATTATTAGTATTTAATGCAGTTATTTAATATGAGAGAAACAATAAAATTAAAATTAGAAGGTCTAAAATTATGGTAATATCTTCTTCAAATATTCTTTTATTAGACTCAAAGTAGCGGTGTAAGTGGAAGCGTCATATGTGCTGAGGTGGCTTGGGTGTGTGCCGCCAAAGCCATTACAAATTTGTTAAGTTGGGGTGCCAAGGGAATTTATGCCAACTCATTCACAAGCGTTATTTTCTTCATTTAAATGACTATTTTGATATATATATATATATATATATATATAATATATATATATATATATATATATATATATATATATATATATATATATATAGTGTGTGTGTGTTTTAAACCTTATAATATTTCAATAATACTTTATCATAATTCACTTTTATAATTCTCTTATATGTTGTTAAAGAGGAATCAACTACCAACAATGTAGCTTCTTCGGAGATGGATGAGATAGTAATTATCTAGGTTGTTCGTGTGGGGAAATTTTTAGTCGAGCATAGTCAAACGTCGCGACTGAAAGTTCGGAACCACGTAGACGACGACAATGACAACAAATCGAGCATGGTCGACAAATCAATAGCGATTTTGCTTTTTTCGAAAAAAACTTATCTAATTTACCACTCGAAGATCGTGCTATATTCGAGTGAAGGAAGAGAAAATCCGTGTCAAATATCATGCCAACGAGTGTAAGGCCCCGTTCCTGGGACGCCTACAGATGGCCATTCATCGCACATGAAACATATAATTACATTAGCTTTAATAAACATTGCAGCAGAAACATTAAATCAAACATTCCATTTCATTATAAAAACTTTTGCAAAATAATACATCGTTTTCGAATTACAAAATATTTGTTGCATTATATCACAAAAGCATTATAAAAATGGATGTCATCTAAAATGAGCCGAGTAGCCATCCCGTGCCATCCTCAGTAACTGTTACCTGCCAACTGAAAACATATAAAAGTCAGCGTTGCTAAGTGAGTTCTAGTTTTATATTAAAACATACTTTATCTTTCGTTTAAAACCGTTCTTTACTTTCTTTCAAATCATACTGAGCTTTAGTACATGATCACACATCGTACGTACACAAAGATAATAGTTATTATCTTCATCATCGTTTGTTTCGTACATTTCGCACATTTCGTACTTATCGCACTTTTCGTACATTTATTATCTTTTCACTTCCATCTAGGTCATGTCGTGTGCTTACCCCCCTCTATAGAGCACCAAGCAATTCATCTAGAGTTAAGCGATATGGACCCCATATCGCACGTATGGAGTGGTCACAAGGACGAACTCCCCTGTGTGTGTGAACTCTTATGGGTTTGCCAAGATCGCACGCTGTATAACACACAATAATTAGGAAATCGCATGTATTAGACCAGTCACCGAGACTGTACTCTTACTGTATGTATGAACCCTTATGAGTTAGCCAAAATCGCATGATGGAGACACACACAGTTGAGCTAACAACTCTCAATGAGTTATGAACCTCCTTTCATTTGCTTGCAAGGCTTTTCATTCGTTCATTATGTTCCATTTTCATTATCTTAAATCTTTCACTTCGTAAAGATAATAATTTATGTTCATCATAATAATCACGCCACGTAAAGTCACATCATCATATGTAATAAGGAACATAACACACAATCATACATAATCATCAAACATCATCAATCACACATCATCATGCATAGGCATCAATCATACATCACATCATACATCACCCATCCCATCAACTATGACCTCAAAAAGTCAACTAATATACCCCCGGGAACCTCCCAAATCAAAGCCTACAATTACTTCTTTCCCCCGAGAATCAGATAATAAACTAAGTCCTTTCGAGCGCATGAGACCTATTTGGGCGTATGGGCACTATTCAGTCGCATGACCTTCCAAGCACATGAAAACACTTAGGTGTATGGACACTATGGGGAATATGGATACTTAGGCTTATGGACAGTCTCCAGACGCATGGGCGCGCGTATGGACACTCAGTCGCATAGCCTTCAGTCGCATGACTTTCAGCCGTGTGACCTTCAGTCGCATGACCATTCGGCCGTATGGCCTTCAATCGCATAACATTCAATCGCATAACATTCAATCGCATGTCTTTTAGGCGCTTGAACTTCAGTCGCATGCATTCCATGCGTATGACCCTCAGTCGCATGGCATTCAGGCGCATGGACATCAGTCGCATGCCTTTCGGCCGTATGGCCTCCGGTCACATGCCATTTGGTCTTATGGCTTCCAATCGCATGAGCCCTAGCTGTGTGCAGAATGTAGTCCTTTCGAACCTGAACTGCAGTTTTCGGTCCCCAAACCCTCTCTAATCTGTCCTAAGCTTAAACCAACCATCCTAAGCCTTAGAAACATATTTACATCACCATACCAACACAACTTTGCCCGAAAACAAACCCCACCCAAATCACACACGTACACATACATACGGGTACACACCCAACACTTCGAGAAACGATTTCATATGTGTTCCAGCCCCAAAATCAGTTGAAAACGTGTAAAAGAGGGGTCCTAGAACTCACATCAACAACCTCTTCACCTAGATCTTCAAGAATCGCAGCTTTCTGCACTTTTCCCTTCCTCTCTCTCTCTAAACCGACTGAAAGGGGGAGAATTGGAGCGGGGGTGAGTGGGTTGCCATGCCCCCTTTACACCCATCCTACCAAACTTTTCTTCTTTTTGGCAAGATTGGTCCCTTCTACTTGGGCTTTATTCATTTTCTTTCTTTTTCTTTCTTCTTCTTCTTTCTTTGACTTTAAAAAAATAACCAGGTGTTACAACGAGTAGTCGTTTAATTAAAATTTTTATGTTTATTAAATATCTAATAAAAATGATGGAGTAATAATTGCAATTAGGTAAAACCATTACAGTTGATTGAAATTTGGTTTTAGTTAAATTGTTTTCACCTACATGACACCTAGGTGACGTCTTAACTAAACATTTATTTAAAATGTACTACACATAATCTTATAATAGACAGATTTAATAAATGATTTACTATGAATAACACATGACACTCTCTGTTTCTTTTTATAAAAATATTCCCGCCTAAATTCCTCTATTATTTTAGTTAACTTCTTTATTCTAAGAAAGTATATTAATGATTTATTTTAGTTTTTATCTATTGATTTTTAACATTATTCTTTATTATCAATTAAATTGTTTAATCATAATGTTTTAAATTAGAAATGCTTTTATAGCCAAATTGGATTCAATTAAAAAAAGTTAAGAAGAAAAAAACATTAATTGATATATTTATATATTCTGGGTTAGTGTGATTTTAGACAACCGGTTTTTAATTTTAGACAAGTTATATTATACAAAGAAATATACATAGACTTATAATTTATAAATATAAAGTTGTATTTTTCATTATTATATGTAATCCATAATATAATCATATTTTATAAATTTAATTTATATCGTGTATCAGGATAACAACGGATTATCATATAACTAATATCATAAAATGAATTTTCAACTAATGCAAACTAATCATAAAACAAAAACTAGACAATTAAAATTAATTTATATTTTTAGTTTTCAACTAAATAGTTCAACACTAGCAGGATTTCGATTTTTCATATGATTGGTAGATGCAAACTAACAACTTGATTATGTCTACTAAAGAAATCTTGCATAGAAGACACATAAAAAATCTTGCATAGAAGACACAAAAAAGTGGATAAATCAAAAGTTAAAAATATGTTTGTTTTCTTTGAAAATTCGAAACGTAAACTTTCCATCATCTTTGTAATAAAGACCCTTCTCAATGCATACAAGATTTCATAGTCTTTCAAGAGACTCAAGGTACAAAAATGTTATATAGAAAAGAGTTTAAATGAGTGAATGTGACTAAACATAATGCTCACAAAAGAAGAAACAAGAACAATAAGAAATAGTCATAAGGTGCGTCATTTTGACAGATTTTATATTTATTTTTTATAATTTGTTGTGGCTATAAATGAAACCCTTTTATAAAACCCCTCTGCACAAAACATTATCTAATATTCTTTAAACTTATCTTTATCTGTTTCCATCATATAAAACATTACATTGAAGATAAAAGATCAAAGGGTAAAAAGAAAAAATGAAAAAGTTGTGATTCAACTGTTGGTGTTTGTGAGAGAATTGATCACTACCTATAGAACATTAGTGAGATCAAGTCGATCGTTTTTTGTAAGTGAGGCTTATAAGGTGATCACTTCCATTGTAACATGAGAACAAGATGATCACTTTCTTCGTATAATGAGGAATTGATGTAGTGGTAATATCTTTCATTCAAGAGATATTCTAGTGGAGCAAACTTTCGATTGAAGATCAGAGAGAGAACGTTAAGTGAATTAGTTATGATTCACTTGAACCTTTATAAATCCATTTTATCTTTCCTTCCCTTAAACTCTTTACATTGCATATATCATTGTTTATGTTGGCTGATTAACGCTTTCAAACATGAGTTTTTAATACAAAAAAAAATTAAGAAAACTTTTACCTCCATCTTAAGATTTCTACTAAGTCACTGACAAAGAACAGAAAGAAAACAATAAGAATATGGGATTGACTAACTCTAAACAACACTTGAATTTTATGGAATTCCATCGTTTACAAAATGTTGATGGGTTCTTATAACCCTAGAATCGACTAATTCGACGTTTAGGAAATGACAGATCCTAAGATCAGTTTCTAATTATAGTTGATACCGTTTGTCCCCTTACTTATAATAACAATTAAATTGTTAAAACTAATTAAAAATCTAACCTGTAACTTTGTATCAAACTTGATCACACAATTAAGTCATCAATCACTCTCCTAATTGTTGATCCAAGTTTGATTCTTTAATTCTTAAACTTGTGTCTCTTGTTTCATGCTCTTTTTTCTTGCTCATATTTATCATCAATTTTTCTTGAATTGCTTATTCTTAATTACTCCATTTTTAAACATGACAACTTGAACTTGTTTAGGAAGTGAAACAACATATGTTTGTGAGCCCTCTCTTCATAAAAACCATTTCAATCCGCAAAGTTTTTTTTATATTAATTTGCCTTTTCTTTTTGGTTCTGAACAAAGAGTATTTGGTTCTTGATTGATGATTGAACAAAATGATCTTAATCTCCATTTGAGCCTTCACATGGCTCTGATACCACTTTTGCCTAGGAAATCATGATTCCAATCAACACCCAATAACACAAAGATTAAGAACAAGAAGAATATGAGGTTAACCCTAAACAACACTTGAATTCAACTGAACAAAGTAACCATCGTATATAGAATGTCAATGGGTTCTTATAATTGTAGAATCGACCGTCACATCGTTTAGAAAACAAAACAATCCTAAAGTCACCTTAATACACATTTAATTTAACAACAACCCCCCTCCCCCGAACCAACTAATAACAACTACATTCTTGACACTAAAATTTGACCCGTAACTTTGTATGAACTTTATCGCACAATTATGACCAACGAAAGTGTCCACATCTAACAAATTAAGACATGCGAATATTCAAACTTGTTAAAGTTTAATTATTAGTCTTAAATATAAATGTTTTTAAGATTTCAAAACTTTATATAGTGAAATAGTGAGAAAGTAGATGGATGGGATTTATAATGGTTGTAAGAATCCAATGCTTTAAGTGGGAATTCCATCGCTGAAAGCACACAATCGCTATGCATCATGATGAAGTGTTGAAAGGAACATGTTATGTCACCATCTCTTGTTTAAAATCATTTTCGACTGACAAAAAGTTTTAACACTTTAAGTTTTCCACTTTTAAAATCAAATTTTAAAAGTCAAAAAGCTCAATTTCACTTCATTTTTACACCCCTTATAACATTTTCCATACAAAAAGAATAATTATTTATGAGTTGACTAGCATAAAATCAACATTCGAATTCCTTATATCATGGCTTTAAGTTAATAAATATTAATAAAAAATGTATAATACATCCTGCGAAATGTTTCATCTTTTAAGAATATACATGCTACATGAAGTATTTAAAAGGCAAGAAATAATTAGTTCACAACAACGATAAATACGCATTTGCAAATCATTTAAAGATATTAAAAGATGGTCTTATTAAGTTATTAGTAGATGAATAACCAATCGTTGGGTGTACTCCATGTTATAACAACTTGCTAGAATGTTTTAATGAAATCTCCATCATTCAAAAAGATATTATACAGATGAAAAGCACATGTGAATTAAAAACATGTTCATAATAAAACTTATATACAGCGATCATGTTTAACGTTGATCGTGATAAAATGAGACAAGAAGATGTAAACTACCGAACAAAAGAGTTAATATCCCGACGACAATGATACATACCGTAAGAGAAAACCTAATGTTTAATGAATTACATTTCCTTTTGAGAAACTTTTGATAGATATGAAACTACCCTCTAATCCAAAACTGAGAGTTAAACATAAAATGGAAAAAGAGAAAAGCTCTTAATATGTATTTTGAAGAATACTAAGAATCTTATCTTGATTTCCTTTGTGAAAATAAAGGATAAGCCGTGGAGATGAAGATATTGAGAAGAACATGATGAAAGTTATTGACTAGGAGAGAAAACTATTCGATAACATTCTAACTTGTATATGATGATCTTATATTCGAAGAAACTCAAGCAAAAACAACTCATACGAAAGATCATGCACCTTGATATCAATCTTCATGTGTCATATGTCTTTACGCCTCTCATGAAAAAACTTACAGAGCTAATTTAGCAGGCTGACCACCTCCCAACTAGCAATCTATCACCGCTATCAACACATACACGCGGAGGTGGACAGAATGCCAAACGGACTCTGTATGTATGTCCATGAGAAACTCTCCCTCCTTTTTGATGAGAGAGATGAATCTTTGAATTTTGAGGGAGAAAAGAGAGATAATAAGGAGGAGAGAGATGTTAGAGGATTATAACATTCTAGGAAAATAGTAACTTCATAACATAAGTAAAAACCTAGGGGGCAAAGTGTAATTTAAAGATGTTTGGACAATTATGAAAGAGTTGTGTTATACAAACACTCATTTATGTTATTGAGACACCCTATTGTCTCTATCTCTTTCCATGTATCTATATGTATGTATAGAAAGATATAAAGATGATAAAATAAATTGAATGTATCAATAACATATCCCATTATGATAATCATTTTTAGTTGTCACTGTATGAAATTACAAAGGTCAAACTAAAAATTTACCAATATAGCCTCATGATGATTAACAAGAGCCAAGTACAATTATTATCAAAGATGTTGATCTGTGTTTTAAAAAATCAGTTTGATAGTTGTATGTTGATTTATCATAGTAAAGAGTAGGAGACGGAGTCAAATTACTAATATTAGATAAAAACAGTAAAGTTGCTAATGAAACAACAAATGTTTTATACAAAGATTTAATTTCTCTCGATGTGATTTAATTTCTATTATTATATGTGCCAATTGCCAACTAATGTCTTACATTATATATGACAATTAAATTGTTTCACGGACTTTCTAACGACGTGTTATTGTTTTCATAGTAGTGTAGTATATGTGTACTAACCTAATATGTTAAATTATATTCGAGATCGGATATGATAGTTGCTGGTTAGTATGTGGTATGTGAATATGTGATTATTCGGTTTTGCCCTTTCTGGATAGCTGATATCATGTTAGTGAACTGGCGTTTGATATTATAATCTTTAGATTTTATATGTTTTTTAATCTTTAGATTTCTATCAAATATATTGAAATATAATTTTAGTCGTTGGATTTGTTACCTGATTAACCCGTTAGCTTCAGATTGTCGTGTTAATATTTGATACAATGAGATTAATCGAGACAAAATTGATTAAAGTCAAATGTTGACTTTGGCAAATATGAATGTTTGATGATGTGGGGTGTGTGTGTTTATGGAGGGGTGGGGTGAAAAGAAAGTGAAGAGTGGCTTTTCATGGGAAAGGCGCATGAGCGTGCATGGTGTTGGTACGACCCTTTTTTTGTTCTTTGACTTTAGCTTATATGCAAATTCTGCAATTAAAGGTTTAATAATTGATACATATCCATATATGAAACATATATGTAAGTTATATAAATTAGAGTATGTATTTAAATCTTTCTTGTAAAAATCGTTAAATGATAGTCGGGGGTGGGGTACAGACTAGCGATTAATCAAGAGTAATCAAGATTAATCGGTTCAGAATTTTTATATATAATTTTCAAATCTATATATACACACACATTTTTTATTTTAATTCTTATAAAAATGTTAGTTTTATATTTATATATACATATATATATATATATATATCTATTTATACTTCCCGGAAATTTGAAGTTTTTGCTGGATTTTTAGACTTCGCCAGAAAGTCGCTGAAATCTGGAAAAAACACCAATTAGAGATTGATTATTGGCCGACTAGGCCGATTTATCCCTTTTTCAGACCTATTTGACCGATTAGCGAGCATTGTAGCTGATTTGTAAAAACCGAAGCGGGGAGCTACCGATTGAAGATTATTCGCCAATTAATCGGCCGACTAATCCGATTTTTGCAACACTGATTTGAATGACAAATTTTTTGTATATGTATTTTATGTAAAATAGAGTATGGATTTAACTATTTAAATTCATGCACTACTAGAAGGTTAAGTATTATCGACCGAATATCACTAATTGTCTTAGTTTATTGGTAGATATTGATGTATGAGCAACAAAACCTAAAAAACTAAAAGAACAAAAAAACTAAAATGTTTTGTCATTAATATACTGGAAATTATTGACAGGTTATTGATAAACCGTCTAGTTTATCTAAAAAAAACTCTCTTCTAAAACGCTCTCTTCTGAAAAGTCACCGAAAGTTCGTGGCTAGCATAGAGTTAAGTTGAAATAAAAATTCAAATAGGATATTATCTCAAGCTTTTCAAGATTCATTAGTGGAAATACATGATAGGTCACTCGTTTCCCCACCTCTTGAATTAGGTACAAGACCTATTTGAATAGATGGATCCTGATGTGTGGATGATTCTCCTATGTGCATACATTTATCTAATTTAGTTTCGTCTTAATATGTTAAATCTAGAAATTTAATGTAATTTATCTATAAATTTGGAAGTTTATTGTAGCACAAATCTATGTGAAATTAGTAAGTATAATTACGAAATTTTGAGTAACCAAAGCACAACATATGAGCATATTATCTAACAAACATCATTAACAACTTAATAACTTGTTAAAACATAAAGGTACTTGTTATAGGCTAAACCAGACAACACATGACAAGACCTATTAAGGCCTAAACCTATTAGGCCTAATTGATGGACTTGTCAACCATCATATGCCATCAGTACCAAAATACTTGTTACAACTAGCTTTAATACAACAATGTATATACGGGTTAAATAATAAAAATATTAATAAATTGCAAAATTATTAATATAAAAACGATATTTTAAGATAAGATATGATTAAATTACATATGAATAACGAATCTATAACCTATAATAAAAGAAGCTTTTCTTAAGACACGTGTCATCATTATATCATATCAAATAACACGTGTTGTCATTTTAGCATAACAATAAAATTCTTTTTCCGCCTCTCTCTCTCATAATAAATACCAAAATTATAAAAACAATTAGTTTAACTTTTCTTTTTAACTAAAATATATTAAAATACAAAATATTTGTATTTGTGTTTATTGTCTCTCTCATATTAAATGATAATTATTGTAAATAAAAAAACAAAACTATTAAACATCTAAAATATAAATGTAGTTATTGTAATAATTTATTAATACATATTAAATATAGAGTAATAAATTCTAATTTATTATATTTTTATTTCAACAATGGATAATAACATCTAAAATATAAAATATTATAAAACTAATGATTTTAATATGTTTTATTTATTCTACCCATGTAATATATGGGCTCTAACCTAGTATAACTAATAAGACATTGATATCAACTTTAATAAAAAAAATTCAAAAAATTAAAGATTTTGTTTCAAAATAAATTGTTTTCAAGAAATATCATTTTTTTAATTTCTTATTATAACTCTCAGTTTTAATTATTTTTAGTTTATAAAAGTTGTGCTTTGAAACACACCAATTTTAAAATATATTGTGTTTCTTTAAAAAAATATAATGGTTTGAAATATTATATAAATTTTGTTTCTCTACGAATAACATTTATAATAAGATGCCATTTTTATTTATTATAAAGCTCTTTTTAATCTAAATAAATTAGATAATATTATTAGTAATTAATGTAATTATTTAATAGAAGAGGGAACCAATAAAATTTTGATGAGGAAGAATGTGATGATGTCATATGTTTTAACTAGTTACTATTTTGATAGAGTAGAAAATTTTAGCGTTACTTGGTTATAGGCTAAAACAACACACTAACATAAGAAAAGACCCGCAATGCTCGATTAGTGGACTTATCATATAACATATGTAATTGACACATAAATGGCGTTTTATAAGCTAGTGTTGATTATAGGTTGAAACAACACAATAACACTTTAAAAGACTTATTAAGGCCTAACTAAAGAACTTATTTTCTAACAAATGGCATTAACACTTAACTTGATACCTAATGTTACTTGTTTTTTTTCTTTGACAACAAATCGCATATATAATATTAACAAACGGGGCTAACAAGGAGCCAAGAATCCCGGATCAAAACAAGGAAATAACATCAAGAGAACATAACAAAGTACAGACAATAAAGCACAACAATAAACATAGATCACATTAACCTGGGTCAAAAGGAAAACTACACAATGTAGTGTGCAAACCTTTCTTGCATCGTGCTTTACACCATAGCGAGGCCTCCGTAACTAGCTCCATTTTGACTTTGTTTTCCAACGGAAGTACCTCATTCTTGTGCTTCCATAGGCACCAAGTTGCCATCATGAACAATTTTTTTGAAGTCACGGTCTCCCTTTAGAAGGGATATCCATCAAGTCTCGAAAAGAAAAAGAATACATCAGTTAGATGTTACACCAGGAACTCACCTTTAACCACACTTGTGTTGTCAACCCACATGAAATAGACAAGTGATCCATCGATTCCTTAATTACACCATATAATCTGCATAGCATGGATTGAAGGGGAATATTTCTATGAGCAAGAGAGTCACATGTAGGTAATCAATTGAGATTCGCTCGCCAATTGAGGATATTTATCTTTTTGGGAACCCATTGTCACACCCTAACCTTGACGGCGGAAACGTCGAGATGTGAGGGCTAAGATTGTTCACAGCCACATAATGCTATATTAAAATGTAATATTATTATCAAATCTTGAAATGAAATACAATCATAAGTCTCAAACAAGTAATAAGTTCAAACATAACATAACATAATGTAAACTTTTATTTCATTAACTAGGTCCAAGTCCTAGATTATTGCATGCTTCAAAAGGATCACTTTAAACTTGAGGTTGACCTGAAACATAATAAAAATAAGAGTCAACTAAAAATAGTTGGTGAGTTTCCAAGGTTTTCATACATAATATGAAAAAGGTTACAAGTAGCAATTCATGTCATAGGTCATAACAAGTAAGGTTATAGAACACATATCGTTACAACCAAACCTCGACTTGATTACAAGTATAAAAGATTGGCTAAGTGTATTTGGTTCCCATGATGAACAAGCATACGTCATCAGGAGTCGGCAATACCTCGACTTTAGCACCAAATAGGCTTGTCAGGCCCAAAGATCTAAGACGTCGCCAGGCTAGCAATAGTTAATGATTGTAAAAAAACTATGTATCTCATATAATCACTTACAATACACCAATAACCATGACAAAATAATAAGTTGAATTGCATGTGATTTACAAGTCTCAAATGTGTATAAGTGTATCATGTATAAGCTATCATGTTTCACCCCAAATTAGTGTGAAAATATGAAAAAAAGGGCAATGAAAACTCACTTGTCAAATAAGTATATAATGAAGATTAATAAGAATAAAATATGCCGTTCCAAGATAAAACGTCACAAGGCACCTAATATATAAATATTATAAGATTTAGGTTAATAATAAGATTAACGAGTTAACATGAACTAGAGTATTAGAATTTTGGGGATTTTTATAAAGTTAATAAATTATTATGAAATACCATTTATGAGATTTATAAATTTATTTTTAAGGAAATTGATTCTTTGTAAATAACTTGTGATTATTTATAAAATAATATTTAAATTCTATAAAATCCTGATAAATCCATAAACATAAGGTCTAATATTAATTTAATGTCTTTAAGTATAATAATCTACTTTTTATAAAAATATTTAATTATTACATTTGTAAATAATTTATATTAAAATATTACAAAGTTTTACAAGAATAAATTTCTAAGAAATAATTAGATGCTTTAAAAATATTTAGGGTTTATAAAATTCATTTTTATAATTATTATAAATTTTCTATAATTAATTTTAAGCCAAAAAGGCTTTAAAAAATTACATGAGGTGCCCGGGTTCGAACCCGTGACCTCATGTATGGGGAACAATGTCTTAACCAGTGAACCAGGCTTCCAGCCACGATTATAACCTGGTTTTAAATCTTAAGAACCATTGCGAAAGAAAACCCCAATTCTCATATAAACCCTAGAATTTGTTTACCCCAAATCGAACCCCAATTTGTTAATGTAAACGTGTGCAATCATAGGGCTTTTGTTCCCCTTGTTTAATCGAGCATATACATGTATCTAATTACCCGGTTATGTTTGAATTGAAGGTTGCCACAACAATGAACAAGTCGCGGTCGAGAATCGAATTCGATGGATATGCAAATGATGATGGAAACCAAATTAAACTCGTGGACAGCTTCGAGAGTTGGTCTTGATGCAAAGCCTTATGTCAATTTCAACAATTGAAGCTCGGAAGATGATGAACACGTTCGTTGCAGGTCACGACGAAGATGATGTTTGATTTTGGTGATTTTGAGCGTTTCAGGAGAAATTGGCAATGAGAATAGACTAGAGATAGTTAATGATTGTGCATGTTCGATTAATTGGATTATTATGAGATTTTAATTGCCAAACGGTTGTGAACTTGATGTCGTCGGTTACCAAGTTAAATCGACACCCATAACCGGCTTAAACACGAATTAATGTGCATTAACGGGGTCGAGTTTTGCTCGGTAACCGATTGGTAACGATTTGGGATCAAATTCGGGTGGTTTTAGTCGGTTTAGAGTCCCGCCAGACTTGGCCGGAGTTCGGCCGGCGAGATCACCGGAAAAACGGGGGAGAAAGGGGGAAAAGGTTTGAGTTTTCATTATTTACACAAATGGTCCTCTAGTTTATTATTTACCATTTTATGTATAAACCTATTAATTAAAGTTTCAAATTTTGCAATTAACCCCCCAAACTTTAACTGCTTAAAGTTTTAAAAATTGTTAAGTTTAGTAACTATACAATTTATTTTATTTATTATTATTAATGTTATTATTGTTATTATTATTCTATATTATTACCAAAGTTGTTATTATTATTATTATAATTGTTATTATTGTTTCTTTTATTAATAATAAAATTATTATTATTTACTATTTATATTTTTAACTTTCATACATAAAAACTCAATGAATAAGCACAAACAACACATGAGTTTCAAAATTGCCAATAATAACCCTTGTCAGAGTAAACGAAGTTAACCTTTAGTTAACAAAAATATGAGATGTTACAGTCTCCCCAACTTAAAAGAATTTCGTCCCGAAATTAAGAAAATGAAACTATACAAATAAGAATGGGTATCTCTTCTTCATGTGCTCCTCACGTTCCCAAGTAAATTCAGCGCCACGTTTATTTTCCCAACGAACCTTGACAATTGGGGTTGTCGTGGTTCTAGTCTTCTTCATTATACGATCCATGATTTCAACAGGTTTCTCGACGAAATGCAAGGACTCGTCGATCTGAATATCTTCCAACGGAACATACAGACTTTCGTCGGCCAAGCACTTTCTCAATTTGAGACGTGAAATACAGGATGAACTCCACTAAGGTCGGAAGGTAGCTCCAGTTTATAAGCCACTTTCCCAATCCTTCTCAGGATTTTGAAAGGTCCTACAAATCTTGGAGCCAGTTTGCCCTTCTTTCCAAAGCGAACCACACCTTTCCACGGTGAAACCTTAAGAAGAACCATCTCCCCAACTTGGAATTCCAATGGCTTACGTCGTTTGTCGGCATAGCTCTTTTGTCGACTTCTCGCCACTTCAAGGTTCTTGCAAATAATAGAAACTTTATCGGTCGTCTCTTGTATAAGTTCAGGACCAGTGATGAAGTTTTCACCAATGTCGGTCCAACAGATCGGTGAACGACATTTTCGACCATAAAGTGCTTCAAACGGTGCCATCTTGATACTCGAGTGGTAACTATTGTTATACGAAAATTCCGCGAGCGGTAGATGCGTATCCCAATCGCCACCAAAGTCAAGAACACAAAGGCGTAGCAAATCCTCCAAGGTTTGGATCGTTCGCTCGGTTTGACCATCAGTTTGAGGATGGTAAGCCGTGCTTAGGTCCAATTGTGTACCAAGAGTTCTTGCATAGACGACCAAAAATGCGAAGTGAAACGAGCGTCTCGGTCGGATATGATGTGCAGAGGTACCCCATGACGGCTTACAATCTCATCAACGTATATGCGAGCTAACCTTGATGTCTTGTAAGTGTCACGTATAGGTATAAAATGTGCCGATTTGGTTAATCGGTCAACGATCACCCATATGCTATCATGTCTTGAGAGGTTCGGGGTAGCTTGGTTATGAAGTCCATGGATATGTGTTCCCACTTCCACATAGGGATCTCGGGTTGCTCAAGTAATCCACTTGGACGTTGATGTTCGGCTTTGACCTTCGTACACGTGAGGCACTTAGACATATGTCGCTATATCTTTCTTCATTCCAGGCCACCAATATTGACCACGTAGGTCCATGTACATCTTATCGGAACCAGGATGAATAGAATAACGAGTTTGATGAGCCTCATTCATGATAAAGGTTTGAAGGTTATCGCGATTTGGAATCCAAATTCGATTTGCGAAGTACATCAACCCATTGGGTTTCGTTTCCAATTAGGTTAGAAGATTATGCTCCAATTCATCCTTCATTCTTCCTTCTCGTTGAACCATTTGTTGAGCCTCCAGGATGCTAGACTCGATGTCACTATCTATTCTCAGGTTTTGTAGCAATACGGTGGTCTCGTTGACATCTAGTCGGATCTCATTATCGAACTCACCCAAAGTGTCAAACCATTGACGTCGATCGCGAATTTCTTGAAATGAGATCATCTTGTTGTGAATCTTTCGGCTTAGTGCATCGGCTACCACGTTTGCTTTACCAGGATGGTAACGAATGTCACAATCATAGTCACTAATCAACTCCACCCAACGACGTTGTCTCATGTGAGTCTTTTGATTGAAAACGTGTTGAAGGCTTTTGTGATCGGTGTAGACTATACATTGCGTACCATACAGGTAGTGCCTCCAAATCTTCAAACGAATACAACAACACCAAGCTCGAGATCATGAGTTGTATAATTCACCTCGTGAACCTTCAATTGTCTCGATGCATAAGCTATGACCTTCCCTCGTTGCATGAGAACACAACCAAGGCCTTGTTTAGATGCATCACAATACATGGTGAAATCGTCGTTTCCATCAGGTAGGGTCAAGATAGGAGCATTGCACAACTTATGCTTTAACGCTTCAAAAGATTCTTCTTTCTCGGAACCCCACTCGAATGGTTTATTCTTTTGTGTCAAAGTAGTGAGCGGTTTCGCGATCCTCGAGAAATTGGCAATGAATCGTCGATAATAACCAGCAAGACCAAGAAAAGAACGAACTTCGGTAGGAGTTGTAGGAACACACCAATTCTTCACAGCTTCCACCTTTGCAGGATCAACGTGAATTCCTTGGCTATTCACCACATGTCCTAGAAATTGAACTTCCTCGAGCCAGAAATCACACTTCGAGAACTTTGCGTACAATGCTCTTTCTTTAACAACTCAAGAACCAATCTCAAATGCAGTTAATGATCGGTGTTGGACTTGGAATAGATAAGTATGTCATCAATGAAGACGATCAAACTTGTCTAGATAAGGCTTGCATACTCGGTTCATAGATCCATGAAGACAACAGGAGCATTGGTTAAACCAAAAGGCATCACCATAAATCATAGTGCCCATAACGAGTACGAAAAGCGGTCTTTGGGATATCATCATCATGGACTCGCAATTGATGATAACCAGAACGTAAATCGATCTTCGAGAAAATAGCAGCTCCTTGAAGTTGATCGAACAAGTCATCGATGCAAGGAAGAGGATAACGATTCTTGATGGTAAGCTTGTTAAGCTCACGATAATCGATGCACATACGAAACGATCCATCTTTCTTCTTCACGAAAAGAACAGGTGCACCCCAAGGCGAAGAACTAGGACGGATGAAGCCTTTCTCGGACAACTCTTGAAGTTGACTAGAGAGTTCTTGCATTTCCGATGGTGCAAGCCGATATGATGACTTAGCCACGGGGTTTGCTCCCGGTATCAAGTCGATTTTAAACTCAACCTCACGCACAGGAGGTAAACCACTAAGGTCATCGGGAAATACTTCAGGAAAGTCTCGTACGATAGGGACATCCTTAAATTCTTTCCCTTTGACTTTCGTGTTGACCACATAAGCCAAGAAAGCCATATACTTCTTGCTTAAGCATTTTCGGGCTTGAGTGCAAGACATGAGTTTAAGTCCTTTGGAAGATTTTTCACCGAACACCTTCAAAGTATCACTAGAAGGTAACGGTATACGGATGCACTTCTCGAAACAAATGATCTCGGCATGGTGCTTGGCTAACCAATCCATACCAATGATGACGTCGAAGCTTCCAAGTTTCATAGGGATAAGATCGATAAGAAAATCATGTGTGTCAAGACTTAAGATGCAATCCCGAATAATGACGTCAACGGTGATCGGTTCCCCATCGGCAACTTCAACGGTGAGGGGTCTTTCTAGTCTCGTATGTGGTTTAGCAAGTATGGGTTCAAACTCTAATGAAACAAAACTTTTATCGGCTCCAGAATCAAATAGGACATAGGCATAAGTTTTGTTAATAAGGAACATACCTGGTCAATTTTTAAGATATTGAACGATTTAGGTATAGTATGAAGAGAAACGGATCACAAAAGTTAAAGGTGAGTTGACATACCATTCACCACATCGTTGTTTGCTTGTGCTTGGTTGGCGTTGATGTTGAAAGCACGTCCTCGGGCTTGTGGAACATTACCCACAAGACGAGGGCATTGTGGGCGAAAATGACTAGGTTCCCCACAGTTGTAGCAAACACGGTTTGTGACCACAGCGGCATTGTTAGGTGCACGATGGCAAGTCGCCACCAAATGACCATATTTACCGCATAAGGTGCAGATGCGGCATGTTGATTCCCCGGATGATGATACCTACACGTGTTGCAATAGGCTGAGGACCAGCATAAGCCCTAGCCCCAAGCACTTGTGCCACAGGTGTAGCCGCATGTACAAGTTGTCTTTGGGGTTGTTTGGGTGCAGCCACAGCATAGTTACGCACCGGTGTGAACTTGCGCTTGTTGTTGTTGTGTTGTTGTTGTAAGACGGTTCAGCTTCAGTCTCCTTAACAGCCTCGGTAGCCGTCTTCTCTACCTTCTTTGCACCCTTCACAGACATGGTGCCCGCTCGTATATGGTTCTCGGTGAGTGAGCGGTGATAGTAATGGCTTCTTCCAAGGTTGTGGGTCGGCTACCCACCACAGCATCTTGAATTTGGGGTGGTACACCTTAATGAACTTCTCGATGTTGCGGGGAATAGTGTCGACCATATGGGGCAGCAGTACTCAACTCATGATGCCTAGTTGAGTAGGCCAAATGATCACCATCATTTTGTTTCAAATTCTAAAACTCTTCTTCCACTTTTGCAATTCACTTCTTGGCAGAACTTCGCGATGGCGATGTTCTTGAACTCTTCCCAGGTAAGTGCTAGCACAGCTTCAGGACCACAGTTTCTCTTCTCGCTATTCCACCAGGTAAGAGCCCTTTGTTGGAGCATACTAGTGGCATAACGAACCTTGAGTGCATCGAGACACTCACAATTGATAAAGGTATTCTCCATGCTTTCGAACCACTCAAGAAGACCAGTGGCTCCTTCCTTGCCACTAAAACTAGTGGGCTTGCAAGAGCTAAAGTGTTTGAAAGTGCAAGTTTGATTATTCCCATGTTGATTGTTCCCGTTTTGGTTGTTGCTATTCTCTCCATGACCATTTCCATTGTTGCTAGCGTTGTTCATTAAGGTGCTATTAAGTTCAGCAACCATGGTCGGGATGACAGCAGCCATTTGTCGAGCAATCATGGCGGCTAACTTACGATCGAAACTTCCACGCTTTCCATGATGACGAGACATGCTGGAATATACAAATGATTTAGATATGAGAATTGGAATAACAAGGATTAATGTTCAACAAGGATAAGGAAAAAAGTTGTAAGGCACATGGAATGGTTCCATTTGGTAACGCATTACCATTTGGAAACGTTGACACGTCAAGGTAAGTTGACCCCCCGCCTTAGAAATTTGTGTATGTTGACCATAGTTTATCCCTCATCCCAGAAATCCCCAGGTAAGCATAACTAGTCCCGTAGGATTTATGCGATATGCTTTCCTTAGCCCGAGGGCCTTTTGCCAGGAAATCCAGAATACAGGTGTCCATGTGTCACACAAATTTCTTAGGTTCATGAAATCAAAACCTTGATGAGATTTAACATAGATTAGACGTAAGTCTAAGGACCCAAGCCATAGCATAAATATACAATTCCACGTGTCGTCGAGAATAAGATTAGGAAGTTTCATTGTCGGGGAGAGTCAAAGTGTCAAAGGTAAGTTTAGGGAGACAAATAACAAAGTTTAAACAATTACAAGGCAAACCTATGCTAAGGCATCATGTTGACATAAGTAAGGTATAGCATTATGTAGCATGTAACAATAATATATTTCCAAGAATATAATATTACCCTATGAGGTTCATGCATAAGCTATAGTCTAGGTCACCATTTCTAATAACCTAGATCCCTATAGTTATGGGCTCTGATACCAATCTGTCACACCCTAACCTTGACGGCGGAAACGTCGAGATGTGAGGGCTAAGATTGTTCACAGCCACATAACGCTATATTAAAATGTAAATTATTATCATAAATCTTGAAATGAAATACAATCATAAGTCTCAAACAAGTAATAAGTTCAAACATACATAACATGATGTAAACTTTTTATTTCATTAACTAGGTCCAAGTCCTAGATTATTGCATGCTTCAAAAGGATCACTTTAAACTTGAGGTTGACCTGAAACATGATAAAAATAAGAGTCAACTAAAAATAGTTGGTGAGTTTCCAAGGTTTTCATACATAATATGAAAAAGGTTACAAGTAGCAATTCATGTCATAGGTCATAAACAAGTAAGGTTATAGAACACATATCGTTACAACCAAACCTCAACTTGATTACAAGTATAAAAGATTGGCTAAGTGTATTTGGTTCCCATGATGAACAAGCATACGTCATCAGGAGTCAGCAATACCTCGACTTTAGCACCAATAGGCTTGTCAGGCCCAAAGATCTAAGACGTCGCCAGGCTAGCAATAGTTAATGATTGTAAACAAACTATGTATCTCATATAATCACTACAATACACCAATAACCATGACAAAATAATAAGTTGAATTGCATGTGATTTACAAGTCTCAAATGTGTATAAGTGTATCATGTATAAGCTATCATGTTTCACCCCAAATTAGTGTGAAAATATGAAAAAAAAAGGGCAAGGAAAACTCACTGTCAAATAAGTATATAATGAAGATTATAAGAATAAAATATGTCGTTCCAAGATAAAACGTCACAAGGCACCTAAATATATAAATATTATAAGATTTAGGTTAATAATAAGATTAACGAGTTAACATGAACTAGAGTATTAGAATTTTGGGGATTTTTATAAAATTAATAAATTATTATGAAAATACCATTTATGAGATTTATAAATTTATTTTAAGGAAATTGATTCTTTGTAAATAACTTGTGATTTTATTTATAAAATGATATTAAATTCTATAAATATCTGATAAATCCATAAACATAAGGTCTAATATTAATTAATGTCTTTAAGTATAATAATCTACTTTTTATAAAAATATTTAATTATTACATTTGTAAATAATTTTATATTAAAATATTACAAAGTTTTACAAGAATAAATTCTTAGAAATAATTAGATGGCTTTAAAAATATTTAGGGTTTATAAAATCATTTTATAATTATTATAAATTTTCTATAATTAATTTTAAGCCAAAAAGGCTTTAAAAAATTACATGAGGTGCCCGGGTTCGAACCCGTGACCTCATGTATGGGGAACAATGTCTTAACCAGTGAACCAGGCTTCCAGCCGCGGTTATAACCTGGTTTTAAATCTTAAGAACCATTGCGAAAGAAAACCCCAATTCTCATATAAACCCTAGAATTGTTTACCCAAATCGAACCCCAATTTGTTAATGTAAACGTGTGCAATCATAGGGCTTTTGTTCCCCTTGTTAATCGAGCATATACATGTATCTAATTACCGGTTACGTTTGAATTGAAGGTTGCCACAACAATGAACAAGTCGTGATCGAGAATCGAATTCGATGGATATGCAAATGATGATGGAAACCAAATTAAACTCGTGGACAGCTTCAAGAGTTGGTCTTGATGCAAAGCCCTATGTCAATTTCAACAATTGAAGCTCGGAAGATGATGAACACGTTTTTGCAGGTCACGACGAAGATGATGTTTGATTTTGGTGATTTTGAGCGTTTCAGAGAAATTGACAATGAGAATAGACTAGAGATAGTTAAATGATTGTGTATGTTCGATTAATTGGATTATTATGAGATTTTAATTGCCAACGGTTGTGAACTTGATGTCGTCGGTTACCAAGTTAAATCGACACCCATAAACGGCTTAAACACGAATTAATGTGCATTAACGGGGTCGAGTTTTGCTCGGTAACCGATTGGTAACGATTTGGATCAAATTCGGGTGGTTTTAGTCGGTTTAGAGTCCCGCCGGACTTGGCCGGAGTCCGGCCGGCGAGATCACCGGAAAAACGGGGGAGAAAGGGGGAAAAGGTTTGAGTTTTCATTATTTACACAATGGTCCTCTAGTTTATTATTTACCATTTTATGTATAAAATTAATTAAAGTTTCAAATTTTGCAATTAAACCCCAAACTTTAACTGCTTAAAGTTTTAAACATTGTTAAGTTTAGTAACTATACAATTTATTTTATTTATATTATTAATGTTATTATGTTATTATTATTCTATTATTATTACCAAAGTTGTTGTTATTATTATTATTATTATAATTGTTATTATTATTTCTTTTATTAATAATAAAATTATTATTATTACTATTTATATTTTTAATTTTCATACATAAAAACTCAATGAATAAGCACAAACAACACATGAGTTTCAAAATTGCCAATAATAACCTTTGTAAGAGTAAACGAAGTTAACCTTTAGTTAACAAAAATATGAGATGTTACACCCATTCAATCTAAGAACTTTTATACATACCACTCACACTAGTGGATAATTCTTGTACAACCACATCCCCTCATTTCCAAGTATCTTTGGACCCATTTGGTGTAACTGATAATAGTCTCGTCATACTAAGGTCATACTAAACTGTGGTTATATATCTTAGAACATTCATTAACCAGGACATTTTTAGAATATTCTAAGACAAATAAATAGGGATATAAGTCTTTCAGAGGGGCATTCGAAATCCATCTGTCTATTCAGAACCTTAGTTCATCCCCACTCCCTAGAACACCAATTGATAGTTGATTCAGATGGATGTTAATCCCTTTAAAATCTTCTGTGATCCTAAAGATGTTCTTCCAAACTTTTGGGCTGGACATCTTACTATCATCGGGTTCTAACTTCTTGAGGAGTGTGTATGGACCAAATAACATTCCGCCAAAGGTTATGTTTTTCATTCTTAAACAATCACGACCATTTGGAAAGCATTGCCATATTATAATTCTTCAACGGAGTAATTTCCCAACCCCCCATTGTCTTTTGGTAAAGTAACCTGCTGCCAAAAAACCTAATGTGTTTTATGTTTTGTTTCATCTCCACCCATCAGATTTTCTTCTAAATTTTCCAGGGTGTTAATGACCTGCGCAGGCATACGATAAAAGGCATATGATAAAGAGAGAAAAAATATGTTGGAAAAGATTCCAATACAGATTTTACTAATGTGATTCTTCCACCTATTGATAGTGTTTTGTCCTTTCAGTTAGATAGTCGAGCTTTAAAGACATCAATAACCAGGGACTAGTTTTTTTATGAGATTCATGTTTGCCCCAACCTTGCGACCAAGATAGGAAAATTTGAATTTTCCAACTTCACAACGTAAGATGGATGTCATGCGTGCTATTTCATCATCAGTATAAAGTGAGCTTTTAAGAAGGTTAACTTTGAGTCCTGAAATCATAACGAACCCTCTCAAATGCCAAACAATGTTATGCATATTCATATTGTTCCATCTCCCCATCATAATGACATAATCCGCAAAAAGAAAGTGTGATATTATCATCCCATTATTGGGCATTTAGAGCCCTTCAAATAGACATGTAGTAACCACATTCTTTAATATGTAAGACCAAGCTTTCATAGCAACAATGAATAAGAAAGGTGAAATCTGGTCAACTTGCTTTAATCCCCTTCGACAGTCGAATTTCACCGTAGGACTACCATTATTAACACCGAAGCATGACTAGATCTTAATATTGCTTGAATCTACAATCGTCATAAGAGTGGGAAGTTCATTTGCAATAAATTAGGGTCCAAAAAATCCCAATCTAACGAGTCATAAGCTTTGGCAATATCATAGTCGTCTCATGGAATTTTTTCATGAGGCTAAAGAAGTCATCTTCAAGCATACTTTAGTATTGACGAAAGAAGCTAAAATGAACCCATCCGGGCCAAGGGCCTTGGTTCCTTCACATTCCAAATACTCGATTTCATTTCATTTAGTGTGAATGTAGAGATCAATCCACACGCTTGATTAGCAGAAAGGGTATGGATCCCAAGTATTGAGAATTCAGGCTTATCAGAAGATGTATTAATATTTTATTTTATGAAGAATTTTACCATATACTGTTAATTTTCATCGAATCCATCACCTATCTTCCTTCATCATCATACCACGTATTCTATTACGGAGATATTTGAGTTGAAACTCCCAGGGAAAACCTTGAGTTTTTATCTCTATCTAGAGCCCATCTAAGACTAGACTTTTGAATCATGTTAACCTTCTTTCAACCAAAGAATCCAAGTATTGTAAGAGTCTTTTTAATACTAGACTTTTTAACTCATCAAGAAACTTGAATCTCATTTCCATTAGTGGATTCCCTATAATTCCTTTATCAACCAAAGAATTCAAGTATTGTAAGAGTCTTCAAGCTAGCTAATGTTGCATTTTCTTTTTGTCTCACCCCTTCAAGCCGTGTATTTATACTTGACTTTAACCATTTCAATTTGATTGCCAGCCTCTTATCAGCTATACCCTCAAATACGAACCTAATACATAGTCGGTGGATAAAGTCATTGAAGCCTGGAATTAACAACATGAGTTGGAAAAATGGAATGGCGGAGGTCCAAAATCTATTGCAATAGTTTCTAATAAAAGAGGAGTTTGATTCGACCACCCCTCTCAAGGGAAGGCAGTTAGTTTAGCGTCCGACCATCTGTTAAGAAACTCATCGCATAAAAATACCCGGTCTATTTTACTTAGCCCGTCACCTTAACCTGATATACAGGTCAAGCTATGCACCCTATTATGCATTCAAACAATCTTGCTCGAGCAATAAAGTCATTAAAACCGCCCGCTGATTTGCACAAAATTCCAATTTCATCATATCCGAAGGATATCTAACAATATTGAAATCCCCAAGTAGTAAAAATAAACCTGGTGTACCAAAGATGTATTATGAAATCCCCATCCAAACATCCCTTTTATCATGAATACCATGTGGAACATAAATATATATAAAGAAAATCGATACATGGGTTATGGAAGTGTCATTAACTTCATTGTCATCCTTCTCTAATCAGCTCATTAATTTGCCTTCATACCCGTTCAAATTGTTGTTAACATAGGAATTATTGCGACTAGTGGCATTAACTTCATTGCCATCCTTCTCATTTTCGTAGGAAGAGGATTGTGGTACTAATAATTCCCCAGGAAGAGTTTTGTAGCACTAATGTTACTTGTTATAGGCTAAAAACAACACATTACAAATGCACTAATAATTCTTTATCAACTACTCCACCAACAAATAATGAAAATCAATAAGGAACACAAACTCGAAGATTACCTGTAATTCTTTGAATTGCCTATATATTGCAAAAGTTAGAAAATGAATTGTGAGTTGCTCGTTAATCATACAACACCACAAACTAGAAATTCAAAGACAAACGAATTACAAAAAACGAAATAGATATTTGAATCCTACCGCTGTTGTTTGTTCAAATTCAAGGAGTTTCAATGGTGTGTGAGATGTTGTAGGTGGTCGTGAAGATCACCGGTATTGGAGTATCAAATCGACAACAATGCTGGATTTAATGATGTTGAGCATAAGAGGGATGCAGGTTCATTGACTTACCCAATAGTTTGATATTTTTTGATTTTTTTCTATACGTTTATTAAAAATATTTTATTTGTTAATATATTAGATGTGGAAAGAAAATAACAAAACTACATCTTATTTGCCTGAGTTAACTATATATTTAGATGAAAGTTAGTGTAAAGGACAATATATGTGCACATATTTTAACAAAAGGACATTCGATGTAATTATTAAAACTAAATGAAATATCTTATAATTTTATATATTAATAAAGGACACAATCTGTAATTTACTCTACATTTAATAACCGAAAGAAATTATATTATTTAATTATTAACTATTTATATAAATATATTTAGTTATAACTTTATTTCCATGGATGTTTACTATTACCACTTGTAGTTGACTTATAAAGAATCATTTGATTGAATTAATAAAAGAGTAACTAGTTACGTACATAGTAGAACCACATTCAAATAAATAATTACATTAACTATAGTAATATTATTAACTTTTTTAAATTTAAGATAGTTTTAATAAATAAGAGAGATATCTATTTATTAATGTTATTTTTAAAAAAATAAATTTTAAAAAGTAATTGTTTTTTTAATATCCAACTCTTTTAAAATTATAAAATATTTTAAAATTTTGATGTTTTAAAAAGTTGTTTTGTATAAACAAAATGTAACTAAAACTAGAAGTTATAATAAGAAAAAATTTAAAATGAAATTTTATTTAATGGTTATTTCGAAACAAAGTATTTAATTTATTTTGAAAAAATAAAAAAGTTTAAAAGTAAAATTATAAAAAAAATGATATCATTGTTTTAGTACTTATAATCCTTATTCATAAGCAATTTTCATCATATCTTATGTTAAAATATAGTTGTTAAAATATAGTTTTATAATTAATAATTTTTTATTAAACTTGTGTGAGACATGGATTTATTAAAGGTAGAATTTTGTACTCAGCAACTTTTTTCCTTTCAAACAACAATATTTTTCTTTTGCCCTCAAACCCACTCTTAACTAAATTCAAACTTAAGTAGTCTTCAGAAAATCTTATGATAGTACTAATTTAAATTACTACTATTACTAATTAATATGTAGTTTGTAACAAAATTATTGCCCCGAATTTCCCAACTGTTATGCGAAATCCAAATGTACAAAAATCAAAGCGAAGAGCACAAGTTTCTTTCCATGCTAAAATTCATGTTTTAGTGGTTGTTCATAGTGCATGACAAGCTGCAAAAAGGAAATTATGGTAAAACGGGCTTTTTTCTTGTCTCCCACTTTCTATTGTCAACAACACATGTTTGGTTAAAAATTCAATTCTTTTTCAAGTATTTTGTCATCTTCAAGTTTTATATTATGGTAAATTGTATGTACACATTAAACAGCTATATTTGTTTCATCTTTAATTTTAACAAATTACTACTTTTGTAGAATTATAGACCGATTGCTTCTTTTTTTTGTTATAAATAATCTGCATAATATTAATTGTAGTAAGGTTTTTATCATGCCATTCACAATTTTGTTAGATGTCAACCATGATTGTCTTTTTTAACAGATTATAAATGATTACAAAGTTCCATATAATTAAAAATTATATAATTATAATACAAAATTAACACTCCTGTTTCACTTTTTTTCCAAATTCTAACTCACTTACAAAATATAATCACCAAATAACAATGAACATGTAACTATACTACACACAATGTCAATATAACACGACTAAAGTAGATAAAATAAAACAGAACATATGTCAGGCTTCCGTCTTTGTGCCACTTTTTCTTTAATGATTTAATCTTTTGGTGTTAAACCTAAAAGTTTTATTTTAGGCATGTGAATGTAGAAAATAGATCATATGACTAGTTTAATCTGGCACTTCTGCTACATGTTTAAATTTTTATCACCTTCTCTTTTGGTGTTAGATGTAAATAGACAATGTATAGGTTTAATGTAACTTCTAAATTACATTATGGTTGGTTTTGATACGATAATTGTTTGTTCATCAATGCAATAGCGCTTGGTGAAAAATATTAAGTTTGTAAGTTGAACATGTATATCAAATGTGAAACTTTTATATCAAACCAGTTTTATTGTTAGCATATAGAATACATGGCTCTTAGCAACGATTAGATTAAAAAATTTATTGTATTTATATTTAGTAATTTTTCCGGAAGTTGAACACTCGAGCAACTAATTAAAGCTGATACTTTCAACAAAACATCTAACCACAATCATTGTTTACACTGCAAACTATATATATCAATCTTCTCCAACAAAGAAGAACATGTTTCCAGAATCAGTATACCCACAAGCATTCGAGAAAGACCATGAGATCCTAGCCCCAAATCCGATATGAAATTACATAATATAAGTCGTAAATAGTATTCGTTTAAGAAATAGTAGCTAATAAATTCCATCCATCCCCAAGAGGACATCCTAGTGATTAATAGGAGTAAATGAAGAGCTGTTCTAATTAAAAAATGTAAAATCCATCCCTTCAATGATTAAGGGTTGTACAGGTAAAAGTAATGAAATCAGCTTGAAGAAAAGATTAAATCTACAAAATTCATCTGGGATGTTGTGTTACTTGCAGTACGACATGCATCTGATCCGATAATGGTCAAACTCAGTAACTGCAACTGTGCAGCCCGGGCCTTTGGACAAAAATGCACAAACACGTTCATCTTCAGGTTGTATTCACTTTGTTTTCCGTGAGCGTGAAGTGACTAGACGTTTAAAAACAGGAGAATACGTGTGTCTGAGAATGATTGTGATCATTACGTAGATGTTAGCGCCAAAGAACAATAAACTTGCTGCCAAAGTTGTAAGAAGACTTGTTTGCCTTTAAATTCAAGCATATACCCCCAAAACAGCCAATGAGTTGAGCTCCAATCCACAACAAAATGCAGAAAATACCTTCCCATTTCAGCTTCATTTTGCTCCATGGTAGTATTAGTGGCAACAGACAGAAAAACCACACAAAGTACTGAGCTGTTATCACCTGTAAAATGAGGCATATTTATATGTCATCAGATGAAAATATTTACAAGGTATATGAGTGTTTGGTCACAATAACCAGTTCAAAAAGCAAACCCAAACATCCCTTATGTATAATAGCTGCAATAAAGCCATAGTACAACAAACCTTGTTGAATGCTACAAATGCAACCGTCTGAACAAAGAAACAAAAAGGGAAATCTTGTGCAAAACGGAAAATTAGAACAATCTGCACGATTAACTGAGGTAGAAATGAGATGAGCTTTTCCAACACTGAGAATTCCCGTTCGTAATTGAGATAAATGTGATAAAAGTAGATGGAAAAGTTATGTCTGGGATCTGTGCGAGTTAAGTGGTACAACAAGGCCTCGTGCAAGAACTCCCATTTGTATAGATAGAAGAATAATCCAGTGAAAAAGAAGAATATGGTTGCTGATATTAGTCCAAACAAGATTCTTGATCTTGTAAAGATGTTCTGAAAGAACACCCATAATCGGTTTAGATCAAAAAAATTGGTGGGGCCCGAACTTCCATTTGATTTGTGTTGTCTTGAATTCCAATCTGTGATGGATGTTTTTTTACCAGGTTGGAAATGGTTTGGATCAAGAACAAGAACGATAGGGAGGGCATAAATTATAGGGTAGATTCTCATATGAACAATAAGCCCATACCAAACGGCCCCTTGTATAAGATTACCTACAAACCAGAACATGATTACACAAAGTCAGCAACCAAATTAAGAAATAGTTCTATGAGCAGTCACTCGAGATCTAGCATGGACCAACTGTAAACTAAAAAATTAAGTGCCGACTGTATAGGTGGTATGAATGGGTTGTGGCAGTTGGTTGACCCACCCAAACTTCTCTTATTTGTCTTTTATTTTTATAAAAGAGATTAAAAAGAATTACAAAAGCTATTACTTAATTAATAATCTAAACTTTTTAAACTAAACAGTTAGACAGTTAGACATGTGTCTTTTTTATACTTGTAGCTTTACCAATTTAACATGTTAGAAAAAAATACCAACCAAACTAACACATTGCCATGGAGATATGGAATGGGCTGAAATTGTTCCCCTAACAAACGGCTTACCATGTTTCTTCACTACAACATTAGCTATAAACATACACGGCGGGTGAACATATTTCCAAGGCTTTATATTAAATCAAAAGATAAATGGAAAAATAAGCAAAAGTTTTTATGGGAATTAGAGTGCACCTCTCATGAGACAAATAATAATCCACAAAATGATGGCACAAATAATGGGCTCACAGTTGCCTCGTGTTCCAATGGTGAAGGTAAATGGATTAAAAAGCCATACAATTACAGAGTATATGCTTAGATTCTCAGGCACTCCACGAAGCTTCAGAATTGTACGGATAAAGTACCCCACAAGTAAATCTACATTTTGAAGATAATATTAAGCTTAAGCCTTAAGACAGAAAATATAACAGTGGAATTTAAGCAATTAGTTACATTTTGCATGATTTTGCCTCCTTCAACTCATTTGCTTTACTTTAATTTATGTTTTTGAATTTCAGGCTTTATTGCAACAAACTTGAGGGGATTGGACTATCTCTATAAATCAAAATGAGCATCACATGTTTTTATGGGAGCATTGTAACTATATCAAACTGACATAATTTAATCAAATTGATGTAAGTATGATAGGATGTGCAGGTAGGTTATCACTATTTATTGGAATTGGTAACTATATCAAACTGACATAATTTAATTCGAATTGATGAAAATACCCTTCATTCCCAGTCCTTCACTTATACTGTGAGAAACATTGAACAATATTATTTTTATTGTAAGGTCAATTTTGGGTGATAGGCAAGTAGTCAAACGCTTTCATGAGACTTTAAGGTGGCAATTTCCATTACTCACAATTGGGTCGAATTAGGTTGTGTTTTATCTTAAACTAATCAAATGGGTTAAATGGGATGAATGTTGCCTAAAGTCTACTTTTAATGCATACGACCACATTAATCATTTTAATCAAAGATTCAGATTATTAGTGCAATAATACAGAATTTGTAATCATTATTAACATATTAATTATTACAAAAAATAAAAAAAAATGGCCAAGAAAAATTTTTGAGGGTCAACCTAAACTAACATGGCCCATAGATAAAGATTCATTTCAACCCAAAACCATTTTGACATGTTGCTCAACCCACTCGTCTTGCTACCTCTAATGGGAATAGTAATTATGCAATTCAAATGAGCCAAATATTTACTCTTTTCTCATGAAAACAAGCATCTTCTCTGAAATAAGTTATTTACCTGAAACAGAGAAGAGAAACTTTCCCCATGATCTATGAATAAACGAATTTGGTGTGAGAATAAATGCAATCAAAGGAGAGTAACGGTACGTGGATCTTTTGTAAGGAGATTTCCCAGCAACTACTAAAGCAGCAGCATCAGAGAACACAAGATAATCAACATCTGTATACCTAACCTCCATATGAGTATCCTGCCATTCTCCATACACAATTAAGAAGACCCGTAACAAGGCAGAGAAAATGATCAGGGACCGAAAATTCAACACTCCCATTGATCTCAGCTGCCAAGAATTAATATATACAATTAGCAATTATATTGTACTAGATAATAAATCCTCTAACTGATAACAGTTTGCCAAAATTCAAGAAAATTCACTGTTGGTTCGACAGAACAATCAAAAACAGCTACTTTCCAGCTTCAACACTCTTGTGGATTCTAAACTTTCTTATAAAAGAAATGAAAACTTCGTTGGACTTATTAACAAACCCAAGAAAATGAAAATATTTGTGATAAACTAGTAACAATAGTGATCAATTTTCTAGTTAAAAGTTACTAGGTCTTATGTATTCACAATTTGAATCAACTTCATACAGGCATTGTATCAAACACATAGCATGCACCTGCAAACTGTCCATTAATTAAATCATTGCAAAATGAACTAATCAACAGTGGATAATCACTACAGTTATAGAGCCTAAAATATACTCAATTTGGTAAACACCAGTGAGCTTATATTCGATTTGCTAAACAACAAACTCATTATCAATGAAGAGCCAAATAGTCAATACTAAACAAGTATGAAGTAAACCCTAGAGTAATGAACACTCGAGACAAGAAACAAAACAGAAATCAAAGAATGAAACAAGTGAAGAGAGATTCGATTTACAGAAGGATTTGATGTTTGGAAGACTCACGAGTCACGAGTGGATTGAATCAGAGGAATGAATGTTTTATGCTTTTGATCTGTCGTAGGTGGAATCTCAACAAGTTGTTTTTAGGGATTTTGATGAATCCGTGGATCATTTGTTTGTTTCATGTTCAAGTTCCGTTGCTATGTCGTTGGACCCTGGTCAAAGATGAGATCAAAGTGAATCAATAAACCTACAATGTTTGTAAAACCGGGTCGGTAAGCAAACCGGCTACTCTAGAGATTTACTGGTCACACCGGTTTAACAGGTCGAAACGTTTATATGAACCGGATAATATTATAAATAATTTAAAAATAAACTTATGTGGTAATGAAATTGATAAAGGAATTAAATGAATAATGGAATGGAATGGATAAAAAAATGAAATGAATCATTACACTTCATTATTTCGTTTGGTTGCCCATTAGTAATAAATGAATCATATCTTTATTTTATTTGTTAGATATAAAAATCGAAAAAATGAAGTGTAAAAGTAGTTATGATGGTGATGGCGAGCGGAGGTAGTGGCCGGAGGTGGCTTCCGGAGCCGGTGGTGGCCGATGGTAGTTTCTGGTGGCAGTGGTGGCCGACGGCGGTTTCCGGTGGTGGTGGTTGCCGGCGGTGATTTCCAGTGGTGGTGGTGGCTGGCGGTGGTTTTCATTGGCGGCAATTTCCGGCAGCAGTGGTGGCCGACGGCGGCGGTTTCTGGCGACGGTGGTGGCTGGCAGTGGTTTTCGATGGCGGTGGTGACCGGAGGTGGTTTCCAGAGGCAGCGGTGGCCTTAGGTGGTTTCCAGAGCAGCGGTGGCTTAGGTGGTTTCTTGCAATGTCGGTGGTGGCCTTCGAAGGTGGTTTCATGCAACGAAGGTGGTGGCTTTCGGAAGTGGTTTCTTGCGGTGGTGGTTCCCGGCGGCGGTGGTAGCCTTCGGAGGTGGTTTCTAGCGCCGGTCGTGGCCGTGGTGGTGGCCTTTAGTGGTTTCCGGTGGTGGCGGCGGTGGCGGTGTCCGACAATAGTGTTCCCGGGGTAGTGGTGGCCGACCGCGATGGTGGCCGACCGCGGTGGTGGCCGATGGTGGTTGCTGGTGACGAGCGATCTTGGTGGTCGGTGGTGGTTGCTGGTGACGAGCGATCTTGGTGGTCGGTGGTGGTTGTTGTGGCGGGTGGTGTTGGTGACTAATGATGAAAGAAGGTATGGAATGAAAAAAAGAAGGGGGAGTGAATGGAATGAATTTAAAGGAATGGAATCAACTACGTAATGGTTCATTCCATTACCTCCACCAACCAAACATGTCTTTATTCATTCACCCTCAATGGTTCATTCCATTTCGTCCCTCATTTTTGCATACCAAACGCTACCTTAAACTAAGTAGACAAAAAGTTGAAAAAAAAACACAAACAAAAAGCCTAGTAAATTAACATAAAAAATAATGACAAACAATGACAGGACATGTAACTGTTATTAAACTAATAAAGTAAAAAGAAAGTTGTCATATATTAAAAATTGACTCAAATGCTTAATACTTAAAGAGAAAAATCATTTTCTATTTTCATTTTACAAATTAGTCCATCCCAACTTTCTTTCCTCTTGAAACCACCTCTCCAACTAAAGGTGTACAAACCGGTTTTTATGCCCAAACCGGTTCGGGTTCAAAATCGAACCGGTTTTTTCATGGTGGGGTCAAACCGGTTTATCTTCAAACCGGTTCGGGTTATAAACCGGTTTGGCTCACCAAAAACTCGAACCTATCAAACCGGTTCGGATCGGTTTGAAACCGGTTTTTGTACCCATTACCGGTTTAACCGTTTTTTAACTTTTAAACCGGTTTATAAACCGGTTTTGAGTGCGGGGCTAGCAAACCGGTATAGAAACCGGCGGTTCGGGTCGGGTTCGTGACCGGTTTGGTCCAAACCGGTTTTTCTTTGAAACTGGTTCGGGTTTTTTTAGGTGAACGAGTTCCGAACCGGTTTTTTTGTACATGACTATCTCCAACTCCGACAAGATGCAACTGCTCCGGTGGTGACGACAAGGAGAAGCAACACCTCTTGAGCACGCCCTTTCTCGAACAACAATAAACAAAAGTTACTAAAAGGCGAAAGCTACACTACAAATCTAGCGGGATGAAGTTGATTTTTCTTATGGTTTTTCTTTACCTACACTTCAACCAATTCAACTGCCCACTATTTTTTCGGTTCTACCGCACACTCGCTTATGACTGGCCGAGTATTTCAAGACTAAACGAATCATATACAACCAGATCGCTCACCTTGTCGAACCCTAGTCGGACCGGTCGGATCGACTGATCTGATCCGGTCATGAAATCATTGTAAACCAGAAAAAAGAAACATACCTAAGATGACTCACACAACAGGTTTTGTATTATAGTCCCCGTATTTAAAATTTAGAGGAAACCATAAAACTTTTACAATTTCATCTTTGGATCAAATTCGTAAATTATACGTAATGGATATCTTGGGGGCATCAAACATGATTACATGAACACAAGTGGGGTTTTAAACATTATTACAAGACAGTTAAAGGTGGTGTCAAACCCTTAACAAGGACCAATGCACACGCCTTCTACATCTTTGCATCAATATGAGCGTTAAATACTAGTTAAACACTACACTTGATTTAAAACAACTTTAGTGAAATGGTTTTTGTCTATATGTAACTTACGTGATATTTTAACTAAACAACTACTACATATATTATCTAATTCTCAACCCTAAATTCTATGGGATATGTATAGTAGAACTATAAATTTACGATGTCACTATTCAATACTACATCCCTGTGGCAGTTCACCTCCCTCCAATTTCATGTTGGAAATTTAGTGAAAATATGGTATTTTCACAGGTGAAAAATATGGGTTTTCACTAATTTTATACATACATATATATATATATACATATACATACATATATATATATACATATACATACATATATATATATATATATTAGTATTATTTAGTGAATTTGTATCCTATGACATGAGATGATCTTAATGTATCAAAACATGTTCAAAATGTAACTAAGATAAATGACATATAAATACATAAAGTTGATCGAATAAGTGAAAATGGTTGGTTTTGTCCCGCATTGTGGAGTGACAAAACAAACATTCAAGTGGTGAAGTATATGAAAAGTTCTTGTCTCACATTGAAAGACTAATGAGACCCCCGACACCTATTCATACATGTAATTCAGACCCATTTTTATTTTTCTATTATGTTTATTGTTTATCCAATAAAACATTTGGAATTTTTTATTAGTTTATTTGTTATATCACACATACTATTATACATAGTCTTATAAATATTATACACGAGTTTTTGTAATAGCTATATTCATTAGTATAACTAATCTTTGTTTTATAACTTTACTTGTGTATTATCGTGACAAATTATGCCTTAACATTTATGGTGATTAGAAGTCTAAGTTAGTAATATCATAAAGTTTATATATACACATATATAATTTTTAAAGTTCATTTTATTATTAAAATTATTAAATTCTAATAAAAGTATACATGTGATTATTTTTATGCATATGTATAATAGAACTAAACTTTATGGACTCTCCTTATTAGTCTTATATAAATTCTTAGTCATAATAATAAAAAATTATAATTATGATACTATTTTAAAGTATGTAAAATCATCCAAAAATCCATAATTTTACTACTTTAATACAATATTTTAATAAACATTTCATCATTTTTATAAAATGTGAAAAACCAAAACCCACTCTCATTTGACTCATTACAACGTACTTATAAGTTATAACCCACAACCTTAATTGTGATCATGAAACTTTCCCATACATAGTCGTTATTTTTCAACCTATAAATACTAACATTTGTGTCATCATTCTCTTACACCAACTCTTCTTCTTGACTTGCAAGAGATTTCTTCTTCATCCTCTATAAAATCTCAAGAAACTTTTAACCCCAACCCTCCATTGAAGTCAAAGTTTCAAGTCTGTTCGTTGTTCTTAAGGTCGCAACTATATATTTAACTTTAGTGATAATATTATTCTTCTGATTTCTAAATAATTCTAAGAAATTTTGTAATCAATCTCCTCATGTTTTTCATTCAATTATAACTATCTTGTTATCATATATACTCTCAACAAAAGTTATTACACACACTTATTATTTTAAAACCCTAAAAGATGCACATAAATGCTACCTTTGATTTTGAACGGAATCTGTTATAACTTCAAACGATCATAACTTGGTCATAAAAAATAAAAAGTTAATAAACTCAGACTCCCCAAACAAGTTTATCAAGTTATATATCCAACGATAGTTAACATGACTTCGAGTTATCTATCCAACGATAGTTAACATGAATTCGAGTTATATATCCAACGATAGTTAACATGACTTCTAATTGAATCGGGCGACTCCACAACAACCTTTACAAAGTAACTCCGTATATTTGCACCTTCTGCGTTGCACTGCTATTTTGATTAGTTCTAAGCAGAATTTGAAAAACTTTTATAAACAAAATATGTTCTTAACATTCTAAAATAGTAAACTAGAGAGTTTCAGAATTTTTACTTAAGATTTTATATTTTTAAATATCATATGAAACTATAATAATGAATCTATGCAAATATGTTTTCATCTTGCAATAACCTTTCTTTTTCTTTGATTTAGATTTCTTTATTACTATAGTCAATACTCTTAACCATAACCTTAAACTTAAGTTCTAATACATATAATCATGCGAATTTAAGGCTTCCCCTTATCTATTAATCAGGTCATAAGTTTAACTCATACTCAAGCACTTAATCCGAATATTCATAGTCATTTTTCCTTTTATATTTTTGGAACGTGACATGTATAAGTATTCAATTCTAATTTTTTTTTGTAAATCATACAATTCAATTAAGTATTTGTGTATTCTAGGCTTTTATGATTAACTTGTTAGATTAATTTTTCATGTGGTGGTTAATTTTGCTTACTTACTTTCTAGCATGTGATCATTAACTTTCTAAAACTTAAGGTAATGATGATAACACTATTGGTTTGTCACTCGCACTAACGAGCCATTGTATACAATATTGGGAATCAAAACCGATATTCTTAGTCTAACCTGTTGCTTAGGGACACTTGTCAATAGAGGTTTAATCAATGCATTTGATTTAGTTATACTTGTTTGAATTCATATTTTGAAACTTGAATCATGTTTTAAATCTAGTATATGTAACAAAACCTATATTTAGTCACCAACTTGATAGTTGACCTTTACTTTATACATATTGCATGGAATGCTACTTCAGACGCCTACAAGTTTATGACACTTAAAATGCTTGTGGACTTAGTTAATAAATCAAACTTTATTTTATGTTGTGTTTGTTTGAACAATTTAATTGTAAGACTTATGTAACCGGGTTGATTAAATAAATTATCACTTGTAATAGTGTCATGTGTTATGTACAATCTACACGCCCCGACATATTTCACGGTCGGTTGGGGTGTGACACCTAATAATCTTGAATGATTTATGTCACACCCCAACCTTGACGGCGGAAACGTCGATGAGTGAGAGTTAAGATCGTTCACAGCCACATAATGCTATTAATAATCCCAAATATATATATTAATCATAAATTCCAATTGTACCATTACAATCATAAGTCTCAAAGAAATAAAATAAACATAACAATTCATTTTATTTCATTTATTTATCTAGGTCCATTTCTAGATATGTAAGCTTCAAAGAGTAGAAATCAAGCTTGAGTATTTCCTGAAACATGTTAAAAATGAAAGGTCAACAATAATGTTGGTGAGATTTCCATAGTTTGTAATACATACGTATATAAGATGGCAATTCATGTTGTAAATAGAGAACAAAGTAAACTAGATATGTAAGACAGAAATGCACAATCAAACCTCAACAAAGTTTTACAAGTCTCAAACGTTTAAAAGTATATACGATTAGCTAAGTGTACTTGGATCAACCAAGCAGGCTTGTCTGGCCCATAGATCTATGACTTCGCTAGGCTAGCAATAGTTAATGATTGTACATATATTCGACATTACATGGTAGCTACAAAGTTCAACTAGTTACAACATACATGTGAAATGTCATAAGTTTACAAGAATCAAACGTTTACAAGTGCAATGTTTATAAAGTAACATTTTTCACCCTAAAGTGTGAAAATATGAAAAAGGGGTATAGAAATACTCACTTGATCAAATAATATATAATTGGTGATTAATATGAATAATAATAAGCAACGTTTCAACGTAGTCTTTCACAATGCACCTAAAACAAATATATATTTACAAGGTTAAAGTTTAATAATAAATTAATGGTTAAACGAGACAAGGGTTTCAATTGGTATTTGGGGTTTTGACAACAATTATATTTAACGAATGAAAAACAATTATATTATTTTGGAATAAATGGTAGGAAATATATTTGTATTTTATATAAAGATGAGAAGAGAAAACATTTATAAGATTTATTGAGTTTAAATAAGATGTTTATAACTAAATGAGATTAGCACGATTTAAATAATTTAAAGGCGACGTTTGAAATATTAAAAAAATATTATTTAAAATCTAAGTTTTAAATAAAAGTAAGTTTTCTATAACATTAGCTTTAGAATTTTTAATAAAAATAAGAAGGTAATTTTTTAAACAAATAATTACAGAAAAATTAATTATTTGATTTTAAAATAAACTAGGTTTATAAAATAATTTTCTATAATTTTTAGAAATTTTTAATATTCATTTTAAAGGCCAAAAAGCCTTAAAACAAAAACATGGGGTTCCCCGGATTCGAACCGGGGACCTCGGGTTTATGGGGCGTGCACCTTACCAGCGATCTAAGGCCGTAGCCGCGTTAAAGCTTTGTTTTAATAACTTAAAAACACATTTAATCAGGAACCTCCAAATCCAATGAACCCTAGAATATTCTTGGATCAAATTGATCATCAATTTGATAACGATTACCAAAATTAACATGGGGCTTTGATTCCCCTTGTAATTTCGAGTTTATAAATATGTTAAATTACCCGATTTGAAGATGGATGAATGACGAACACTACGTTGAACAACCGCGACTACGTCAGAACCCAACAGGTAGGAAAACGATGATAGAAAACAAATTAAACTCGTGGGTAGTTTCGTATGGTGATAAGGATTAAAAGCCCTCTAAAAGTTTCACGTTTTGAAGTCCCGAAAGTGGTGTTCGAGTGCGTAGCAAATCGCGATGAAAGGAGTAATCGAAGGAGATGTTTGTGTGGGTTTCAGGTGGAATTGAGAGTGTAGTTAGATAAGGGATTGTTAAACGATTCACTATGATCGATTAATTGAGTTATTATTGATTCTTTATGGCTCAACGGTTCGAGATTAAAAGCTTTCGGTTACCGAACTCGATTGGGTGGTAGCCGACGTTTAATTCTCAATTATTAGCCGCATTAAGGTTCGAATTACTCACAAGAAACATTTTGAAATGGTTTTGGGGTCGATTTCGAAGGTTTTGGTGGGTTTTTAAGGCCGCCGGAAGTCGGCCGGCGGTGGCCGGTGATCGGCCGGAAAAACGGGGGTTAAAAGGGGGGTTTGGGTTGGTTTTTAAATAATTTACACAATTAGCCCCTCAACTTTTTAAGACTTATTATTTTATGCTTTAAACTTTCTTTTTATGTTTATAAATTGACAAAACTAACCCTATAACTTTTAAGTTTCAAATCTTTTTAAGTTTTATAATTTTTATAGTTGTTATTGTTATTATTATTATTATTATTATTATTATTATTACTTATTTATTATTATCATACTAATTAGTTGATTAGAAAATTAAAGGCAACAAAGAATAAGCATAACAAATTCACAAGTTTTATAAATGACAAAATTAGTCCATACAAGAACTTAACAATGTTAACTTTAATTTAACCCAAATTACAAGATGTTACAGTCTCCCCAACTTAAAAGAACTTCGTCTCGAAATTAAGAATAAAACTAAGAGAACAGATGCGGGTATCTCTCCTTCATATGATTCTCACTCCTAAGTGAACTCAGCTCCACGTTTGTTTTCCAACGGACTTTGACGATAGGTGTGGTAGTTGTTCGGGTCTTCTTCAGGTTCGATCCATAATCTCAACAGGCTTCTCAACGAAATGCAATGACTCATCTATTTGAATTTCCTTTAGGGGAACATGCAAATTTTCATCAGCCAAGCACTTCCTCAAGTTTGAGACATGGAAGACAGGATGAACTCCACTAAGGTCGGAAGGTAGTTCCAGTTTATAAGCCACTTTCCCAATCCTTTTCAAGATTTTGAAAGGTCCTACAAATCTTGGAGCTAGTTTACCCTTCTTTCCAAAGTGAACAACACCTTTCCACGGTGAAACCTTAAGAAGAACCATGTTGCCAACTTGGAACTCCAATGGCTTACGACGCTTATCGGCGTAACTCTTTTGTCGACTTCTTGCCACTTCAAGGTTCTTGCGGATTGTGGAGACTTTATCGGTCGTTTCTTGGATAAGTTCAGGACCAGTGATGAAATTTTCACCAACGTCGGTCCAGCAGATCGGTGATCGGCATTTACGACCATACAAAGCCTCAAATGGTGCCATCTTGATACTTGAGTGATAACTATTGTTATACGAAAATTTCGCGAGCGGTAGATGCGTATCCCAATCACCACCAAAGTAAAAAACACAAAGACGCAGCAGATCCTCGAGGATTTGGATTGTTCGTTCGGTTTGACCATCGGTTTGAGGATGGTAAGCCGTACTTAGATCCAATTGAGTACCCAAGAGTTCTTGCATCGAAGACCAAAAGTGTGAAGTGAAGCGAGCATCTCGATCGGAAATAATGTGTAAAGGCACGCCATGACGACTCACAATTTCGTCAATGTAGATTCGAGCAAGCCTTGAACCTTGTATGTATCTTGTATGGGTATGAAATGTGCTGTCTTGGTCAAACGGTAAACAATGACCCATATACTATCATGACCACGAGGTGTACGAGGTAACTTAGTTATGAAATCCATGGATATATGTTCCCATTTCCACATAGGGATTTTAGGTTGCTTAAGTAAACCACTTAGTTGTTGATGCTCGGCCTTGACTCTTGCACACGTGAGACACTTGGAAACATAAGACGCGATGTCTTCTTCATTCCAGGCCCCAATATTGACCACGCAGGTCCATGTACATGTTATCGGAGCCAGGATGAATGGAATATCGAGTTTGATGAGCTTCGTTCATAATGAAGTGTCGAAGGTTATCTCGATTTGGGATCCAAAGTCGATTCAAGAAATACCACATGCCATTCGGTTTTGTCTCCAGTTGTGACCGAACGTTAGGCATCAAATCTTCATCTTTCCCTTCATCGGTTAGTGCCGCTTGTTAAGCCTCGTGGATGCATAACTCAAGGTCACCATCGATCCTTATGTTTTGGAGCATAATAGTAAAAGCAGATTAAGGTTGTAATCGTCTGTTATTGATCAAAGAATGTCCCATTATATAGGGAACCATACAACCAATACATCCTATAATAAAGGAAACGATATATACCAAAATACAAGGATTATCTCTAATATAATCTATTCCTAAAATACATCAATAATCGGTTGGCTAAGACACCCCCTCAGTTTGAGCGGGCGGAGGACAAACGCTCAAGCTGGACCGAAACAACTGGAATAGCTCGCGAGATAAGCCTTTCGTAAAGATATCCGCATACTGCATCGAAGACGGGACATGAAGCACTTTGATATGGCCAAGACGAACCTTCTCACGGACAAAATGTATATCAATTTCTATGTGTTTTGTCCGTTGATGTTGAATGGGATTATTTGATAAGTACACGGCCGAGACATTGTCATAGAACACCACTGATGCACGGGTTAAAGGTGAGTGAAGCTCGAGCAACAAATTGCGAATCCAAGTTGTTTCAGCAACGGCATTGGCAACACCCCTATATTCAGCTTCGACACTGGATCGAGATACAGTAGGTTGGCGTTTTGCAGACCATGATATGAGATTATCCCCAAGAAAAACACAATAACCCGATGTAGACCTTCTGGAATCTGGGCAACCGCCCAAGTCAGCGTCTGAGTATGCAACCAAGTTATGGGAAGAAGAGCGCAGGATCCGAAGACCATAATCAAGAGTTCCTTGTAAATACCGAATGATCCTTTTCATAAAGGCAAAATGAGGAACCCGAGGCTCGTGCATGAAGAGACAGACTTGCTGAACAGCATATGACAAATCAGGACGTGTAAATGTGAGATATTGCAATGCACCAGCTAAACTTCTATATAAGTCGGATCCGAGAACAATTCACCATCTGTGGCACTCAACTTGGAAGATAAAAACGGGGGTAAGGCACGGTTTACACGCAGTCATTGAAGCACGAGCAATGATATCCTTAGCATATTGAGCTTATGACAAAAAAATACCGTTAGTCTGTTGAGTGACCTTTATCCCCAAAAAATGATGTAAACGACCCAAATCTGTCATGGCAAATTCCCTCGAGAGTGTGCGAATGATGTCCGTGAGAAGACGATCATTAGAAGCTGTAATAACAATATCATCCACATATAACAATAAATATGCAGTATTAGACGGGTCCTGCTGATAGATAAATAACGATTGATCACACGTGCTGCTACGAAATCCCTTGGAGATAATGAAGGTAGCAAAGCGAGTGTACCAAGCCCGAGGTGCCTGTTTGAGGCCATAGAGAGACTTCTTCAAACGACAAACATAGTTGGAAATCGTTTATCATAGAAACCCGGTGGTTGATGCATATAAACCGTCTCATTTAGATCCCCATGCAAAAAAGCATTCTTAACATCTAGTTGGTGGATAGGCCAAGCTCTTGACACAGCAAGAGACAATACTGTGCGAATAGTGGCGGGTTTGACCACTGGGCTAAACGTTTCGTCACAATCAATTCCAACAGTTTGTGAATTACCATTAACCACCAACCGAGCCTTGTACCGTTCCAGTGATCCATCCGATTTAAATTTGTGCCAAAACAACCACATACAACAAATGACCGGATAATCATGTGGGCGAGGAACCAGCTCCCATGTTTCGTTATCCTGTAAAGCCGTAAATTCGGTTTGCATAGCATGTAACCAATTAGGATCAGATAGGGCTTTGGAATAAGAGGTGGGGACTGGGGACAGGCTAAGGGTGTGGTGTATGGCCGCGGGCTTGGAAAGTGATTTGGAACGAGTTGTCATGGGGTGTTGGTTTTGGGCAGGCTGGGATGTCGAAGTGGGCTGGGTGGTGGCCGTAGCAGGTGTGGTAGGTGTGGGCCTGTGGCGACGGGAGTATGTAAATGGATATGGGGCCGTGACAGATGGCTGGGCGGGCTGCGGAATGGGCTGTGTAGTGGGCTTAGAGACGGGCCGTTGAAAAGTGAAGCCCGAAGGTATGGTATCATCCAAGAAATTATAGGAGGTGGGAAGATGAGGAAGTGTAAATGGGAACACGTGCTCATCAAAGGTCACATGACGAGAGATGTGCACCCTGCCGGTGGTGGGGTCCAGGCAACGGTAGCCTCGGAAATCAGTGGGATAACCCAAGAATATACATCTCACGGATCGATGGTGAAGTTTATGAGGCTGGGTGGCAGAGGTGTTGGGATAACACGCACACCCGAACACTCGTAAGTGTTCGTAAGCTGGGTGTCGAAGGTAAAGGACAAAGGTAGGGGTGTAGAAGTTTAGACGTTTAGTGGGTAATATATTGTGAAGGTATGAGGCAGTGTGTAAGGCTTCAACCCAAAAGGAAGGAGGGAGATTCGCGTGAATTAAAAGGGCCCGAATGATGTCATTCAGGCGGCGAATCATACGCTCGGCCCTTCCGTTTTGGGAGGATGTTTGTGGGCAAGCAAAACGAAAAAGAAGTCCGTTTTGATGTGCAAAATTTTTGAATGCCAAATTGTCAAATTCACCCCCTAAGTCGCACTGAAAAGTTTTGATTTTGCGGTTAAATTGAGTGAGAATCAATTGGTGAAATTTAGCAAAAGTAGGAAAAGTTTCGGACTTATATTTTAAGGGGTAAACCCACACGAAGTGTGAGAAGTTGTCAATTAGCACCATATAATATTATAGCCAGTTTTACTCGTGATTGGCGAAGTCCATAAATCGCAATGTATAATGTCAAAAGGAGCAAAAGTATAAGTGTTAGACGAATAAAAAGGTAATCGTTTATTATTCGAAAGTTGACAAGAATTGCAAAGATGACTACTACTGTCCTTATTACATTGAAAATTAAAATTGCGATTTAAAATATCAAAAACTTGCGCCCCGGGATGTCCCAAACGATCATGCCATGAAGGTGGTGGGAAGTGATAAAGGTGGCTTGAGGCGGCAGCTGAGGCGGCGTGAACGTGTAAAGAGTCCCGGTACTGTTGTGACGAGATAGCGTCTTCCTAGTTTTGAGGTCCTTCAAAGAAAAACCAAAGGGTCAAATTCGACAGACACTAAGTTATCACGAGTAAAACGTCTAACGGAAATAAGATTTTTGATTATTGAGGGCTATAGAGGACATGTGGGAGTATGTAGGTGCGGTTTGGTAAAGGGTGGAAGCCCGTACCCGATCCTTTAATTGGTAAAAACATGCTATTACCTACCAAAATATTACGACACACAGGATTAGAATCAGGGATAACGATTTTACCTTGGTCCTTAGTAACATGAGACTCAGCGCCTGTGTCCATAACATCCGAGTTCCATGCCATGTTTGGATGATTGACCTGCATATTTGCCATTGCAGCGCTCAAATCGGTAGGACAGAGAGGATTGTAAGCTGGCTGAGAAAACCCTGGAGGAGCAAAGTGAGCGGTGAGGAACCGGGTGCAGCCGGTGTAGGGTACCCCGTGTACTGTACCTGCGGGATTGAGTTCGAGTCAGGCTGTTTGGAACCGGACCACTGCTGCTGGGTGAGGTAGGGACAAGGTGGGGGTGTCCACCAAGCCCACGAAGGAAAGGCCGGCTGTCCAGGATAGCCAGACCAAGGAGATTGCTGGCGGCCCCTGCCTCTGCCCCTACGGCTGGAGTTGCTGTTTCTCCCGCGAGATCCCCTACGATTGGAGGAATAGGCAGCGTCTGGCGGCTGCTGATTTGCTGAAGAAGGAGCGGCCGAAGCCGGTGCTGCAGTAGCAGCTAATACGGTGGGCTGCGAGCCTTTTTGCGCCTCTATCCGAAGGACTTCATCATTCAACATGGTGATGGCTTGATCCCAGTCAACACCCTGCTGATTATAAGAGAGGCAGTGGTGTTATATTCGGGTGGAAGCCCTCGCACAAGCTGAAGAACGAGTCGAGAATCGGTCACGGGCTGATCAACATCGGCTAATTGAGATGCCAGATCCGACAGCTGTTGACAGTAATCATCAACAGACGAACAGGCTGTCAAAGTAAGGTTGCAAAACCGGGTCTCTAGCGCGGCGGCGCGAGCCTTCTTGTTGCTCAAGAAAACCTTTTCGAGCTTAGTCCAAGCCTCTCGCGCGATGGTGGTATCCATCAGTCGTTTCAGAATATTATCTGATACGGTACTGTAGATCCATTGAAGCACCAAGGCGTCGATTTCTTTCCACTGCGCATATTCAGGGGAGGTGGCGGCTGGAGGTGGTGTACCATCAATATGATCAGAAACCTTGTACGCAACAGCATGGAGACGAAAAAGCTTTACCCATGCCGAATATGTAACCGTTGTTCCGTCCAAAGTCCGGATTTTTGATTGAATGTTCGACACGGAATATGCAGGGTGAAGCGGCACAGGGTTGTTTGATGGTTCAGTGGTATCTTCTTTCGTCATGAGGACAGGTCCGGACGTATCGGGGGTTAGCGATCGTAATCGGAAAAAGAAAATAGGAACAGGAAGGTGATCAGGAGCCGTTTGGCTCTGATACCATAAAAGCAGATTAAGGTTGTAATCGTCTGTTATTGATCAAAGAATGTCCCATTATATAGGGAACCATACAACCGATACATCCTATAATAAAGGAAACGATATATACCAAAATACAAGGATTATCTCTAATATAATCTATTCCTAAAATACATCAATAATCGGTTGGCTAAGAAATAGGAGCCTCGTTAACTTCCACATGAATCTCGGTATCAAATTCTCATAGCGTATCAAACCATTGCCTTCGATCTCGAATTTCTTGGAGCGAGACAGTCTTGTTGTGGACTTTGCGACTTAGCGCGTCGGCTACAACATTCGCCTTTCCAGGATGGTAGCGAATGTCGCAGTCGTAGTCACTAATCAACTCGATCCAACGTCTTTGTCTCATATTGAGATCCTTTTGGTTGAACACATGTTGGAGACTCTTATGATCGGTGTAGACTATGCATTGCGTCCTATATAGGTAGTGTCGCCAAATCTTCAATGCAAAAACCACAGCACCAAGTTCAAGATCATGAGTCGTGTAGTTCACTTCATGAACCTTCAATTGCCTCGACGCGTATGCTATAACTTTGCCTCGTTGCATGAGAACACAACCAGGACCTTGATTAGAAGCATCGCAATACATGGTAAAGTCATCGTTTACATCGGGAAGTGTGAGAATAGGAGTGTTACACAACTTGCGTTTTAATGTCTCGAAAGCCTTTCTTGCTTAGGTCCCCATTCAAAGAGTCGATTCTTTTGGGTTAATGCCGTTAACGGTTTAGCAATCTTCGAGAAATTAGCTATGAACCTACGGTAATATCCCGCTAAACCCAGAAAAGAACGAACCTCGGTTGGGGTTGTGGGAACACACCAATTCTTCACAGCTTCAATTTTAGCAGGATCCACATGAATTCCTTGGCTATTCACCACATGACCTAAGAATTGAACCTCCTCCAACCAAAATTCACACTTGGAAAACTTGGCGTATAATTGCTCCTTCTTCAAAAGTCCAAGAACTTGTCGCAAGTGCGTCTCGTGATTGATTTTTGCCTTGGAATAAATAAGAATGTCATCAATGAACACGATCACGAACTTATCCAAATACGGTTTACATACTCGATTCATGAGATCCATGAACACAGCAGGCGCATTGGTCAAGCCAAAAGGCATGACCATGAACTCGTAGTGTCCATATCGAGTACGAAAAGCGGTCTTTGGAATGTCATCATCATGAAAACATAGTTGATGATACCCAGAACGTAGATCGATCTTTGAGAATTGAGTTGCTCCTTGAAGTTGATCGAAGAGATCATCGATTCGAGGAAGAGGGTATCGGTTTTTGATAGTAAGCTTGTTGAGTTCTTGGTAATCGATGCACATACGAAATGAACCATCCTTCTTCTTCACAAATAGTACAGGTGCACCCCACGGTGATGAACTAGGGCGAATGAATCCCTTATCGGTCAACTCTTGCAGTTGACTAGCGAGTTCTTGCATTTCAGACGGTGCAAGTCCATAAGGCGATTTAGCCACAGGGTTTGCACCAGGGATTAAATCAATCTTGAACTCAACTTCTCGCACGGGAGGTAACCCTTTAAGATCCTCGGGAAAAACTTCGGGAAAGTCCCGCACAACAGGAATGTCTTTCAACTCCTTACCCTTGGCTTTCGAATTAACTACATATGCCATGAAAGCAATGTAGTTTTTAATTAAGCACTTGTGGGCCTTGATGCAAGACATGAGTTTGAGTCTTTGAGATGATTTCTCCCCAAAGACCCTTAAAGTATCACCAGTCGGTAAAGGAATTCGGATACACTTCTCAAAGCATAGAATTCTGCACGTTGCTTGGCTAACCAATCCATACCAATGATAACATCAAAGCTTCCCAAATGCATAGGAATAAGGTCGACGAAGAACTCGTGTTCGTTAAGGCTCAAGGTGCAGTCACATATTACGACGTCAACGACGATAGATTTTCCATCGGTGACCTCGACCGTGAAAGATCTTTCCAGATTAACACGCGGTTTAGAAAGTATAGGCTCGAATTCCAGGGACACGAAACTCCTATCGACACCCGAATCAAACAATACAAAAGCATAATGACTATTACAAGATACATACATGTTTGGTAATAATCCATTATTGGTATGATGAACACAGATAGGAAATTTTATAAGACAAGAAACAATTTAAAAAGAGTTCAACGACGTACCATTCACCACGTCGTTATTGGCTTGAGCTTGGTTGACATTGATGTTGAAAGCCCTTCCACGAGCCGGTGGCACAGTTCCCGCATTGCGAGAACATTGCGGACGAATATGACCAGGCTCGCCACAGTTATAGCAGGTTCGGTTGGTAAGCATGGCAGTGTTGTTTGGCGCACGAAGGCAAGTAGTTACCAAGTGTCCATACTTCCCACATAATGAGCAAACTCGGCATGAAAAGTTGCTTGAATGATGGTACTTGCACGTGTTACACGTAGGATGTGGACCAGTATAAGCTTTAGCCATGGGAGCTTGATTTGCAACCACCATTTGTTTTTGAGGAGCATTTGGGGCGGTCACAGCGTAGTTGCGTGTCGGGGTGAACTTACGCTTCTTGTTTTGAGATGATGACTCGGCCCTTACCTCCTTTGTTGCCTCGGGTGTCACCTTCGTAGTAGACTTGGAACCCTTTGCCGACATAGTGCCAGCTCTTATATGATTCTCGGTGAGCTGTGCAGTGATAGTAATCGCTTCCTCCAAAGTTGTGAGCCTACTACCCACCACAACATCTTGAATTTGAGGTGGCACCCCTTGATAAATTTCTCGATGTTACGGGGCACGGTGTCCACCATGTGTGGTAGAAGCATACTCAACTCATGATGCCGAGTGGAATAAGCCAAATGATTCCCACCATCTTGTTTGAGGTTCCAGAACTCCTCCTCCAGCTTTTGCAATTCGCTCCTCGGGCAGAACTTTTTGATCATAATATCCTTGAATTCTTCCCAGGACAACGCCATTGCAACCTCAGTTCCACGGTTTCTCTTTTTACTATTCCACCATGTTAGTGCTCGTTGTTGAAGAACACTTGTGGCATAGCGAACCTTGAACTCGTCGAGGCACTCGCTAACAATGAATGTGTTCTCCATACTTTCAAACCACTCGAGAAGTCCAGTGGCTCCTTCTTTTCCACTAAAGCTAGTGGGCTTGCACGAGTTGAAATGTTTGAAAGTGCAAGTACGATTGTTCCCGTTTTGGTTGTTGTTATTCTCTCCATGACCATCACTATTGTTCCCATTGGTGTTGTTGCTATTAGCCATTAGGGTGCTATTAAGTTCAGCAACCATAGTCGGAATGACGGCAACCATTTGTCGGGCGATCATTGCAGCTAGTTTACGGTCGAAACTTCCACGCTTTCCATGATGACGAGACATGCTGGAATATGCAAAATGAGTTAGACACGAGAAATAGAATAACAAGGATTATAATTCAACAAGGATAAGGAAAGAGTTGTAAGGCACTTGGAATGGTTCCATTTGGTAACGTATTATCATTTGGAAACATTGACACGTCAAGGTAAGTTGACCTATTCTCCTTAGAAGTTTGTGCATGTTGACCATAGTTTATCACTCATCCCAAAAATCCCCAGGTAAGCATAACTAGTCCCGTAGGATTTATACGATATGCTTGCCTTAGCCCGAGGGCCTTTTGCCAGGAAATCCAGAATACAGGTGTCTATGTGTCCCACAATATTTTTTAGGTTCATGGAATCAAAACCTTGATGAGATTTATATAGATTAGACATAACGTCTAAAGATCCAAATCATAAGCATAAGCATAAGTTTCCACGTGTTGACGAGAATAAGATTAAGAGATTTCATGTTCGGGGAGAGTCAAAGAGTCAAAGTTAAGTTCAGAGAGACAAGTAACAATGTTTAGGCAATCCTATGCTAAGGCATCAAATTGCACATACGAGGGCATAACATTATGTAGCATGCAACTATATAATTTACAAGATAGAATTATAATTCTATTAGGTTCATGCATACTATAGTCTAGGTCACCATTTCTAATAACCTAGATCCCTATAGTTATGGGCTCTGATACCAATCTGTCACACCCCAACCTTGACGGCGGAAACGTCGGGGAGTGAGAGTTAAGATCGTTCACAGCCACATAACCCTATTAATAATCCCAAATATATATATTAATCATAAATTCCAATTGTACCATTACTATCATAAGTCTCAAAGAAATAAAATAAACATAACAAGTCATTTTATTTCATTTATTTATCTAGGTCCATCCTAGATATGTAAGCTTCAAAGAGTAGAAATCAAGCTTGAGTATTTCCTGAAACATGTAAAAATGAAAGGTCAACAATAATGTTGGTGAGATTTCCATAGTTTGTAATACATACGTATATAAAAGATGGCAATTCATGTTGTAAATAGAGAACAAAGTAAACTAGATATGTAAGACAGAAATGCACAATCAAACCTCGACAAAGTTTTACAAGTCTCAAACGTTTATAAGTATATACGATTAGCTAAGTGTACTTGGATCAACCAAGCAGGCTTGTCTGGCCCATAGATCTATGACTTCGCTAGGCTAGCAATAGTTAATGATTGTACATATATTCGACATTACATGGTAGCTACAAAGTTCAACTAGTTACAACATACAGGTGAAATGTCATAAGTTTACAAGAATCAAACGTTTACAAGTGCAATGTTTATAAAGTAACATTTTTCACCCCAAAGTGTGAAAATATGAAAAATGGGTATAGAAATAGTCACTTGATCAAATAATATATACTTGGTGATTAATATGAATAATAATAAGCAACGTTTCAACGTAGTCTTTCACAATGCACCTAAAACAAATATATATTTACAAGGTTAAAGTTTAATAATATAATTAATGGTTAAACAAGACTAGGGTTTCAATTTGGTATTTGGGGTTTTGACAACAATTATTTAACGAATGAAAAACAATTATATTATTTTGGAATAAATGGTAGGAAATATATTTGTATTTTATATAAAGATGAGAAGAGAAAACATTTATAAGATTTATTGAGTTTAAATAAGATGTTTATAACTAAATGAGATTAGCACGATTTAAATAATTTAAAGGCGACGTTTGAAATATTAAAAAAAACTATTATTTAAAATCTAAGTTTTAAATAAAAGTAAGTTTTCTATAACATTAGCTTTAGATTTTTAATAAAAATAAGAAGGTAATTTTTTTAACCAAATAATTATAGAAAAATTAATTATTTGATTTTAAAATAAACTAGGTTTATAAAATAATTTTCTATAATTTTTAGAAATTTTTAATATTCATTTTAAAGGCCAAAAAGCCTTAAAACAAAAACATGGGGTTCCCCGGATTCGAAACGGGGACCTCGGGTTATGGGGCGTGCACCTTACCAGCGATCTAAGGCCGTAGTCGCGTTAAAGCTTTGTTTTAATAACTTAAAAACACATTTAATCAGGAACCTCCAAATCCAATGAACCCTAGAATATTCTTGGATCAAATTGATCATCAATTTGATAACGATTACCAAAATTAACATGGGGCTTTGATTCCCCTTGTAATTTCGAGTTTATAAATATGTTAAATTACCCGATTTGAAGATGGATGAATGACGAACACTACGTTGAACAACCGCGACTACGTCATAACCCAATAGGTAGGAAAACGATGATAGAAAACAAATTAAACTCGTGGGTAGTTTCGTATGGTGATAAGGATTAAAAGCCCTCTAAAAATTTCACGTTTTGAAGTCCCGAAAGTGGTGTTCGAGTGCGTAGCAAATCGCGATGAAAGGAGTAATCGAAGGAGATGTTTGTGTGGGTTTCAGGTGGAATTGAGAGTGTAATTAGATCAGGGATTGTTAAACGATTCACTATGATCGATTAATTGAGTTATTATTGATTCTTTATGGCTCAACGATTCGAGATTAAAAGCTTTCGGTTACCGAACTCGATTGGGTGGTAGCCGACGTATAATTCTCAATTATTAACCGCATTAAGGTTTGAATTACTCACAAGAAACATTTTGAAACGGTTTTGGGGTCGATTTCGAAGGTTTTAGTGGGTTTTTAAGGCCGCCGGAAGTCGGCCGGCGGTGGCCGGTGATCGGCCGGAAAAACGGGGGTTAAAAGGGGGGTTTGGGTTGGTTTTTAAATAATTTACACAATTAGCCCCTCAACTTTTGAAGGCTTTTTATTTTATGCTTTAAACTTTCTTTTTAAGTTTATAAATTGACAAAACTAACCCCATAACTTTTAAGTTTCAAATCTTTTTAAGTTTTATAACTTTTATAAGTTGTTATTGTTATTATTATTATTATTATTATTATTATTATTATTGTTATTATTATTACTTATTATTAATCATAATAATTAGTTTGATTAGAAAATTAAAGGCAACAAAGAATAAGCATAACAAATTCACAAGTTTTATAAATGACAAAATTAGTCCATACAAGAACTTAACAATGTTAACTTTAATTTAACCCAAAATTACAAGATGTTACAATTTATAAGTGGGAGTTTCCATAGAATATGTTCCTACATGATTTGGAACACCTAATGGCTGCTTCACACCCAAGACTAACCTAGGCCCGTGATTGAGTGCGGGACGATAGACGCGATGTGTTTGCTGATGCATTTTGTACTTCGCACACTCACATCGTAATTAATTATGTAATAGCTTATGCAGTAAATGACCAATAATTATAATATTAACTAATGAGGAAACCTTTGGTATAACTTTATTAAAACTGTTACATGCTTGTACAATTTATATATACAAGAATATGTTCCTTGTTGGAGTTAAGAGGTTTTTATTGTAATTCACAAAACTACACTACTCAAAACCATAACAAGAATACTTCTAAATCCACCTTTTAGATCATCATCTTATTTTTTTATTTATCTATCTTTTCAATACACTTTTATCTAGTGTGATATCAGATGCAAGGACATCTTCGCCGGTACAACCATATTGTTTTGGTTGTTGTACCCTAAGAGAGTAGCGTGTTCGTCTAAGAAGAGGTGTGAATCTTTTTAAGCGACTTTTGTTGAACTGAAGTCCTTAACTATATCTCAACCTTTTGGTTCGTTGATCATGCAATCATAGGTAAAGTTATGAAGAATCTCTATGGTTTCAAGGTTCAACTAAACAAAGCTTCCTTTCAGTTCTTTTAGAAGATTACTATTTGAATCGGTTTCAGTGTATATAAACTTATATTATTACTTGCATTCAGATCGTATATGATATGCACTTTAGTTTCACACCATGGAACGTGATTGTCATTATTATTATCGTATATGTTTATAATAAAAGTGAACACATTGCTTAAATTCCAAACCCTACATTCTTTAGTTTATTTGTTCAAGTTTCATTTTTGCTATGTTTTGATCGTTGACTAGTTATCGATTGGGTTGATATTGGTATAAATGTATAATTCTCAAATGGGTTATTCTTGGTACTGATTATTTATGTGGGAATGTTATGTCAGTTGTTAAACCTTTTTATTATAAAAAGTTACCTCATTGTAGGGAATTATGACCTTGGCTGCTTAAATTAGAGTTGCTGCATATGCAGCTGGTGTTTTGGGTCACTAGGCAATTGGTATATGGTGAAGATAATTAGATAACCCATGTTGCAAGCACAAAGGAAATGTATTTGGTTATTTTGTCAATTATTTTTTGTTTTGGTGTGTTAGTATGATTTCGATGATATCATATTCTAATTTCTAACGTAGGGTAATCAAAGAACCCAAACAAAAATGACCATATTTGAAAAGTTTTTTTTATTATTATTTATCAACCCGTCCTAACTTGAACCAAAACAACCATTGTTTAGATCGACCCGTTCTCACTTGAGCTTCTTCTATAAAAAATAACTTTGTTAGAATTAATTTATACTAGAAAATGAATAAGACAATATAGTTTGTAGTTAATATAGTAGTTGAAATAAAGAGAAAAATAACAAAAAGAATATAAAGATAAAAATAAGAAATAAGATGTAAGAGGTTTTTAAAAAATAATAATTTTTATAGAATAATAATGTTTAGTTAAGTTATAAGGATACGAATAAAAAAGGAAATTTGAATGAAAGTGAACGGAGGTAAAATAAATGAAAAATATTTTTGTTGCAAACATTTTTGGCTTGCAAACATTATTTTAGTAATCTTCATTCTTGATTGTTTTCCCAAGTCAAAAGGGAGCGCTAGTGATTTTTAATGATATTTTTTTTAAACATTTTATTCTTTCAACTTAAATAATTAAAAGATTAACATGGTATAGTAGTAAAGTTATAACTTTTTTTTCATCTCAACTTACATAAAATTTCTTTTTTATTTTTCTTTGACTCTATAACATAAAATAAAATTATATACTTTTTTCATTTCATTTCTTTTTTAAATTATTTTTTATTTTTCATTCATTTAGTTAACTCGAGAACACAACATAAAGGTTGAGGTGGGTAGTATTATGAGAAGGTCATGACGGTGAAAAAGCTTCATGTCATTTTAGAAACACATGTCTTACATGATTTTTAAGTTCACGTCAAATTGGATCTGCCGACCTGCAAATACATCATGTTTAATAATCCTAAATATAACATGAGCACAAATGCTAATAGAAGATCCCGCTTAACCCCTAAATATGAAATTTAAATAGGATATAAATAATAAAATTTTGTCTAATATACAACATTAAAAAAAATAAAATAAATGTTAATATGATAGTCCCATCTGAATTTATACAACAAGTTTTCGAAGCTAAAACCAAACTTTTCATTATATTTTAGAATTTTGGAAGTTCACCGACCAAAAATATAAATAAAAAATAGTCGTGAAATCAAATTGATTACTGTTTTAGATGGTTTCATAGTTTTAAATCAAAGTGTAAACAACATTAAAGTAACACTGATAAAATTTTATTTTCCTACTCTACTTTGATCACTAATAATTAAAACTAAAGGTGTTCTGGTCTAATTTTGATGAATTTTAGGTCAAATCTTGAGCCAAACCATTTGTAAAGGTTTTTATTGTCAATATACGAAACCAAACCATTTGAATGTAAAACCAAGTAAAACCGAACCTTTACCAACGGTTTAATTTCACGGTCTAGATTGAGCCGTTACGAAAGTTGTTCAAAATCGAACACAAAATATATAAAAATATTAAAATTTGGTTTCATGATTTCACCGGTTTCTTTTCTAACAGTTTTTTAAAAATACATACATACATTAATTAGTTAGATGTTGATATAAGATAATACTAATTGTATGGTTTATTTATAGTTTTAATACAAAGTATAAACCAGACCGTTGCTATGATTTGAATATATTGAGCCAACAAACATAAACTAACAAATAACCAACCGGTTTAAACGATATCCAATAAATATGTATAAAATTGCAGCTTTTAAGTAAACATATCTTCAACCACAAACCAAATGGGTCACATGATTTCACCTCCTCATCCGCCATTAACATCAAACATCCCCCTTCTTCACCATTCTTCTTCTTCTTCTTCTTCTTCTTCTTCTTCTTCTTCTTCATTCCACAATTGCGTTTCACTTTCATCACCCATCACACACACTTCTTCAGTTTACTCACGACCAATAAGATCGTCATCATCCTACCACAAACCCTCGATCTATGGAGCTGAGAAGAACACGAGACCATGGAGAACTGGGGTTTCTTTCTTTCAAATCTTTTCTACTAACAGTGAAGACTGTGAGAGCCTTAAGCAGGAGCTGCTCGAGACCATAGCCCCACTCGATCGAGGTGCCGATGCTACTTCTGAACATCAGGAGCTCGTTGATCAGGTTAGGGTTTAATTTGGATTTTCGCTAATGTTATTGAAACTGGAATTTGAATTTTGGAAGTGGGGTTTAAGAGGAGAAAATAGCTGAATCAAATTGGGGAATTGAAAGGGGTAACATCCTCATTGTTTTTTTTTATATTACAGATGGGTTAAACTTTAAACTTGATCTTCAAATGGGTCTTACAGCTGTAGCCTTTTATATGATCAAACATGCTTTTTCTCATAAAAATAACAAATTTTGATTAATCAGTAATCACATGTCAACACGAGCCCACACCCTTTGATGGCAAATATATGATCAAGAGATCACTCAGGGTTCAAAGCTGGTTAGAAGTACTTTTGGGGCTCCAAAATAAAGCATTGTCGTTCAAATAAAACACATGAAATTTTCGGTGTAGTAACATGTACACTTAAAATTCTGATGTTTAAGTCTGATCTTGTTTGTGGGTCCCGTTTGAGAAAGGAGGAGATGAAGTAAACTTCGGGAAATATTTGTGATATCCTTGCTGATGGTTGAAGTTGCTGATGTTCAGATTGCACGTAAACTTGAAGCAGTGAATAAGGTAAAGGAGCCGCTTAAATCCGATTTGCTTAATGGAAAATGGGAGCTTCTATACACAACATCTCAATCAATCCTGCAGACGAAGGTGACATATAATTGAGACTTTTATTGGTGAATAGATTGACTAATTGTGTCTAATATTTGCATGATTTTGTTACTTTGGAGTTTATCCGAAACCGAATTCTTTTTAACTTGGCAAGTTTTCAAGCTAAAAAAACCTATTTGCACAGCTTTCAGCATTTCATGGTCTTTTTTCAATCTAAATACTTTTGATGAGTGATCAAATGCTTTTACCAAATGAGTTCATTTATCATGCTTATTGTCTTTTGTAGAGACCTAAATTTTTACGAGCAAATGGAAAGATTTACCAGGCAATTAATGTGGACACTCTTAGAGCTCAAAATATGGAAACTTGGCCGTTCTTTAACCAGGTATTTCCTCAAAAGTTAGCAATGTTTAATCTAACATAACATCATTTACTGTAATTTTCTTTTAATCTTGACAAGAAAGGAAGAATCTTGTTGACTAACTTCCATATGGATATCCCATATGAGTGCATTATTTCCTCTACCATTTTGAGCCAAAATTACCCATTCACCTAACGTATCAGCCCATTTACATATGTATGGGTCGATCCGGGCTATGTTTTGTCTTTAATTGGTCAAATCATAAAAAGTTGCTTAAAAGGTAACGCATAAAAGGTCGCCCATTTGCACGAAACATCTTAAATAGAGTAGATTATTTCTGAAATAGTGTAATTTTCATCATCATAATTGACACTAATTATTAGTATAGTACTTTGACAAGATATGTTCCAGGTCAAACTTTTACAACAAAGAACTTTGTTTACATTGTACCCAATCAGCATTGACCCGCCCATGTCACCACCTTCCACCTCTAGTAATAACCCTCTTGGGCCGGGATTCATACTTTTGACTTTTGATTCCATGTTATATCTTTTATATGTTTTGTGATGCTCAGCTGTTACATTTTCTGCAGGCTACTGCTAATCTAGTTCCCCTTAATTCAAAACGAGTGGCTGTCAAGTTTGATGCTTTTAAAGTGTTTGGTGTGGTAGGTGAAACCTTGTTTACTGAAATAAGAGACGATTTGTTTTTTGTTATCAGTTGTTTGGATTTCTTGAAGAAATAATGATACTTTGTGTATCAAGTTTGCTTTATATTAAAGAAGAACAAAGATCGGCCCTTTAAAATTAGAAAATAGTGGAAATTGTATGAGTAAACAAAATTTTTGTGATTTGCAGATACCAATAAGAGCTCGTGGGAGTGGTCGTGGTCAACTGGAAATAACATATTTGGATGAAGAATTAAGGTACCTATATGTTGGTTGACTAAAAATGTTTCAACCATTGACTAAATGATTGACTGTTTTAAAAGTCAACCACTCTATTTCAGAATAGCTATTGGTACCAAAGACCCCTTTAAGCTAATGGATTTTGCATCAAGACTTCTTAAGCTTGAGAGGAATTAGATTTTGGAGTCTTTATGCGCAAATTTTAAATTTTTTTTACATTTTTACATCGGACTGCATTACTGGCCCTACACATATGTTCGCAGGATATCAAGAGGCAATGAAGGAAATTTGTTCATATTAAGAATGGTGGATCCAACTTATAGAGTCCCTCTATAGTTCTTCTGCCTAGAAGATCTTCTGGCTTTTGAATAGGGCTTTTCTTGCATCATATAGTTAAATCCGGTCCAACCGGTCCGACCGGTCCGACCACCAAACCAGTAAGGTGTACGGTTCGACGTCCGATCCGGTTCTGAAAACATTGGATTTTGGTCATATAGGTAATTTTGACTTTGACCATGGAAGGTCAAATGTGCAGTCAAGTTACTCTTTGGATATCGTATACAAATAAAATAAAAGTGTGTTGCTACAGCCTTTTGATTTTATGACTGATACAGGAGGAATATTTTACTGCTTAACAACCCATCTTCATTCATACCCATAAATCTAAATTACCCTTGGCCAACTTTCACCTCCTTTAGTACTTGTGGCTGACTGTTGTTTTGTTTTCAATTTTTTTTATTATTATTTTCGTTTGATCTTCATACCTGTTGACTCTTCTTGTTGCGTATAGCAGCCGACTCCAAAGACTAGGGGTGTTCACAATCTGGTTTTGATAATTTTATTGTCAAACTGTGAGTAAATCATTGGTAATGTTTTTTTATAATTGGAAACCATAACCGCCGACACCAAAGAGTAGGGGTGTTAACAGTCTAGTTTTGATAGTTTTTATGTCAAACTACGAATGAAACTATTAATAATAGTTTTTTTATAATTGGAAACCGGGACCAAATCGTTGAAAATTGAAACCGAACCAAACTGAATCTTTACTAACAGTCTGGTTATAATTTAATTTCACGGTTGAGTGTTCCTCTATATATGACCTTTTTCTATTGAAACTGGAAACCAAAAAAATCAAATAGGTTCAGTGTTGTAAAATCGCTAGGCGCTAGTCAGGCGACGATGTCGGGACTAGAGAATAATTAAGATTAATCGGTTTGGAGATTTTATATGTATTTCTTATAACTTATATATATAGTTAAGATTAGTATACTTCAAATATAAATAACTAAACATAAAAATAACAATCTAAGTGTTTTAAAGTTTAAAGATAAAATATTTTACAACATAAAAATTAAAACATAATAGTTCTAATACTTCAAAGTTCAAATAGTTTAAAATTCATCATCGTCTTGTCTATATTCTTTAATGATTTGAACACCATCCGACTTGTATTCAACATCTTCATTGACTTCCTCCTCATCCTCTGCAGGATCGATATTGGTCACTTAACACTTTGTTTTCTCTCAAACTCACCTAGAACAACACTCGGGTAAAGATAGAATCAGTAAGAGTTGATCACAATATAGAAAGTAATAAAGAAAGCAAGAAGTAATTTTCAAGGTACTTTTATATATTGCTTCTCAACTCAATAATACAAGACTCTTACAAGCAGTGTAGAATGAGTTACAAAGAGAACCTATATAATACTACCTACAACCGGATATACTTTGATATCAGCTGGGATCCTATAACTAAAGCCTATACTACAAGATTATAGTTTAAGGTATCTCGGATAAAGTCTTATCTGAGATTTGGTAGTCAGGACATATCCCTGACTTACCTTTTGTCACCAACTAAAGTTGGTAACTTGTACTATCATAAAAGGTAAATAGTGGAATAAAGTATGGTCAACTGTATGGCTCTTTGAGAAAACACCATACAGTATCAGAGGTCTGCAACGGAGTGTCAGAGACCATACTTGTGTCCACTGGTTCATAGCAGTGTCTTCCGAAGGTTAAATGGCTTCGGAAGAGTAAGTACTTCCGAAGCCATTTATACTTCGGAAGAGGCTGCTTCTTCCAAGGCTTGGAGACTTCTTCGTTTTCATCATACTTCGAACGTAGTCTTCAGATTTTCTTCTAAGACTTGATCTTCGGAAGCATGTTCTTTGCTTCGGAAGTAGAGTTCTGTCTTCAGAAGTTTATCTTCACTTTGTCTTCGGAAGAACTCTAGAACCTTCGGAAGTTCCATACTAAGCTTCGGAAGCCCTTGCATGTAGTACCAAAATTGTCTAAGTGAATTGGTTTTGGTTGCACCAGCCTCCTTCTTGATCCAACAAACTCCCCCTAGACTGATGCTATCAAAACTTCACTTGTTTCTGCTTCTCAAAACTTTTAGCACCAAGGAGAGTAGATATTTGTCCATTTCCTAGTTCTTCCCTAATGTGGTGCTGAGAAGTTTGTACAGATCCTTGGTAGACAGGAAGTTCAGTCTATCACCTTGGATGACATGTACCCTCTGTTGTTGCCTTCTGAAAAGAGTTAGTTGAAGGGAACTGTAATCATATTCCCATCTAACTATAGGTTCCAATTCTGGACCCTCCACTATCTGTAAAAAGGCAGTGCCTTTGGTAGGAGGTCTTTCCTTGTCTTCCTGTCTTCTCAATCTCAACTCTTCTTTAATCTTGGCCTTTGCAGTTAGCTCAGCTAGATGAAGACTGCTAAGATGATTTTTGATGAGTGCAATAGCTTTAGAGTTGGAGGGGTTGGAGAATGGCTTATCTGCTAACTCAGCAATGTCAAATCTGGTGGAGTGTAACAGAGAGGTTGCATTAAGTCTGTTGACTTCGACATTCTCCCTCTCAACAACAAAGTTGTGAGAAGTTTCATCTAACCTCCACTGGATTATTTTCTTTCTAGGCACAAGAGACTGACTGGGAATCTTGTCCTCTTTTTTGGTATCCAGCAGAGTCACCAGTTTCCTTCTAAGCTTTTTCTCTTCATCATTTAATGAATCTAATTTGAGGCCTAGAAGTCTAGCTGCCTGGTCCAATGTTCCTCTAGGTAAATCAAAAAATTGATCTCTTATGAGGGAACAAGAGGATCCATCAACATAGGTAATGTTAATAGAATCTTCATCACATGAGACTTCGCTCAAAGTTGTGCAGTTGATGAGCTTAGTCTTGATTACCTTGAACTCCTCAAGAGAGATATGTTGAGAAGGCTGAGGGGATGGTTTGGATGGTTGTTGGGTAGGTTGAGGTTCAGAGGTTCTGGGAAGTGTTTTTGGTTAGAGGATGGGAAGTTTAGGTGGTTGGGGTGATGAAGTGGATGTGGGCAAGGATGTGGGTTCAGGGGTGAAGGGTTCAGTTTTGATGGTGAAAGGTAGGGGTGAGGGTTCAGGTTGTAGTTGAGTGGTTGCAGAGAAGGTCATCCCGTTTACCCTTCTGTACATCTCTTTCCTCTTTACCAACCGGATGTCAGCCTTGATTTCACTGACAATCCGTTGGAGTGTCTTCTCAGACATGGGACCCACCTGCCTTCCAAAGAAGCCATGAGCCCGAAGATAGTCTTTCATGTAGGCCTTTTCACTGAGCTTCCTGGTTGCAGTGACCCTAGCTTTTTCCTCCTTCTTCTTCTCCTTTGTCTTTTCTCTTGCAGCCTTTCTCTTCTTTCTTTCTCCATTTGATCATACTCTTTGTTGTAGAGCCAGAGGATCGTCTCATCATTATGTGAAGAGAGCTCTTGAAGATTAAAGCCTCTGGAGATTAGGAAATTTATCATGTCTCACTTTAGCTGCAATTCAGCTTCCTTCCGTTCTTCTTCTTCTTTCTCCAAGGCCAACCTAGCTTCTTCTTCAAGTTTCAGCCGGGTTGCCTTCTCCAGATTCACCAACTCCTCTAGTGGTAGCAGGAGTGTTTCTTCATTGGCAGCTCCCATTTGGATAAGCTGGTCAATGATCTCTTCCCTTCTCTTATTGTTGACAGCCTCCTGATTGGCTGCAGCTGCTTTTGTGCTGGGAGCTAGCAACTTCTCAGTTGGAAGTCTTCCTTTCTTCTTGAGTTTCTCAATCTTTTCTTCTTGAGTTTCTCAATCTTTTCTTCTTCCTAAAGCTCTTTTGCAGTCATCTGTCTTTTCCCTTTTATCTTTTGAAGAGCCTGACTTGCAGTCATCTTTCTTTTCCCTTTATCTTTTGAAGAGCCTAACTGTGGTGGTTCTTGGAGAGTGGATTCTGATTGTGAGAGAGGCAGAGATGGCGTCTGGGATGGAGGTAGATTCAGAAAGTCCTCGCTGTTCACCTCAGATGCCATTTCAAGGATTGCATCTGTGATGATTAGTTCCTCGGACATTTTGAACAGTCCTTCCGCAGTTTCCATTTCAGCTTCGGAAGATTCAGCTTGTTCTTCTGAGGCTTTAACTTCAGCTTCAGAAGTTGGAGGAGATACGGATTCTGTCCCAACTGTTTTAGTTGCTGGGCCATCAGTCCCCATTTCCCCTTCGACTTGAATCTTAGGTTTCATGTGGACCTTAGGTTGACCAACTTCTTCCACAGTTGTAGAAGGTGCAGTCAGCCTTTGAAGTTCTTCAGCTCTAAAGTAGAGCATTGCAGCATCAGGGCTTGGCTGATCAGTGGAGGATCTCAACAGAAACGTGGTGAAGAGTCTGTAGAGATCATTGAGCATCTTTGAGTCAATCTGAATAATAACTTGAGATGGCTCAGACACAGTGATGATAGGAGTAAAAGATGTTGAAGTTGAAGTTTGAGATTGTGGGTCCTCAAGTGTTTGTCTCTGAACGTTCTCCCCCTTTTTGGTAGCATCATCTTGAGAGGTAGATGAGCTGGGGGAAGAAGTCAATAAGACCTGAACAGGTACATGCCTAACAGATCTCTCGCTCTGTTTCTCAGCTAGTTGAGCCTTGAGATTGTCAATCTCAAGTTGCTGAGTGGCGGACCTTTCTTCTAAAGTCTTAACCAAGAATTCAAGGTTTGAGACTTTAGATAGAAGGTCTTGTATGAGGAGTTGCATGCTTCCCTCATCTTCTTTTGAAGAATCACGGGGAGATGAGGTAACATACCTAGTATGTTCTGCCTCACCACTTGATGTGGTTTCTTGGCACCCTGGTTTCCCATGCGTAATGATGTCTCTTTCAGAGTCATCAAAGGGCTCGGTTGCCGCAGATTCAGTCTGAGATATTTTACCACTGTCCATAAGGTCCATTGAGGCACCTTCTGTAGTGGCAGCTAAATCTGCATGAGTCCCCTCCACATCAGTGGGACTCACCTCAGTTATAGGTTGTTGATGGGGGCTAGAGATAAGGGATTTCTCAGGGTTCTGTTGATCTTGAAGAGGGTGTTGTAGATCAACTTCATTGCCATGGAGAGATGTTATCTCTTCATCAGTTTTGAAGAGAAGGTCAGTAAAAGATAGGGAGGTTAAGCCTACTGACCGAGATCTTGGTCAATGTCTACAGGCATTGAGCCTTTGGTGGGGTTGTCCCTAGTTGGTTGCTCAGAAGAGTGTAAATACTCATCCTGAGGGCTGTTGGTTTGGGTGTCAGACTCCTGGGTTTGAGACTAAGGAGACTCAAAACCCATATTGAGGTCAAAAGAGAAGGATGGAGAGACCTCAGACTGAGTGGGAGCCCATGTTTTCACTCTAGTCTTTTTTGATTGAACAGGAGGGGCTTGTTCAATCAGAGTAGATTGAACAAGGGTTCGTTTGGGGCATCTTTGGTATATGACGGTGATGGGTGGAGAAGGCAATGTTGGCATTGTGGTGGAGGTTGCTGGTGTGGGTTCATCACCTGTGGGGTGAACAGGGATGTCACCAAGAGCTATGCGCTCAATCATACCTGGAAGCAGAGTAGTGTACCTTCCAGCGAAGTTAGTGGACACCTTCTTAAAAGTCTTGAAGATAGTGGGCCTCATCTGAGGGACAGTCAGAGCAGCTGCACAGACAAGCATACTTTGGTCCAACTCACAATTGATTATGTGTTGAATGAATCTGGGATACATAAAGAATGTTTCCCGTTGTAGATTCCCAATCAGATTGGTGAACACAAATCTCGAGTAATTCAATCGCAGGCCTCTCACCAATCCATGAACTAAGCATCCTAGTTCATATGGGATTTGATCCCATCCCCCAGATTTGTTTGACAGGCAGTGGAGAACAACGTGCAGGAGGAACTTCCAGTTGTAAGAGAAGTAGAACTTGTAGACTGTCGACCTGCTTATGTCTCCACCGTATCCTATTAGGATGTAAGTGCTGTCCAAATCTGCCTTAGGGAATTCAGTAGGAGCTCCTTCATCATGAAGCTCTAGATGCTCCCTGATGAGTTGTTCAGTGATGATCAACTCTTGTCCACAAATGCTGGACCTCAGTACATGAATCCTATTTAGGGTTTTGGCTTGAACGTTTCCCCAAAATTCGGCCATTTGGTTCGAGTAAGCAGTGGGGTTAACGGTAAGGGCTATGTAGTAAGATGATTGGGTGAGAAAGGAGATAATTTCTGAGAAGTCAGCATCTCTTGATGAATCAAGAAGTGCGACTTGGTTGTGCTAAGGGTTAAGTGCCATTGGAGAAAGGTGAATGTAGATGATTTTGAGCTTGGGTAAAGTTGGAGAGGAGAAAATTTTCTAGGGCAATAAAAATTGCAAGTAAGAAGATGAAATTGAATAATCGAGATTATTTAAAAGAGGGTGGGAAGACGGTAATGGGGGTAAGGATAAGGTGATGTGATGGTTTAGAGGATGAATTGACAGTGGCGGTAAGGTTAAAATCAGTTAAATAATCCGACATCATTAACAAAATCTTTGCTTTTTACAGTGTGGGGCCCAAGAGATTTACGTTACACAGTAGAATCTTTCTTCCGAATGTAAAACATTTCCGAAGGTAATTTGTCTTCCAAAGGCAATTCTTACTTCCGAAGCAAAAACTTTGCTTCCGAAGGTCAGGATTGCTTTTCGAATGGAGAGTGTGTAAGCCTCGGAAGTAGATCTGATACGCAATCAATCGCTTCTTCCGAGACCAAAAACTCTTCCGAGAAGAAAGTTATCCTTTGAGAAATTTTGCTTCGCAAGATATGAAAATAACTTCTGAGGGTTAATTTCTCTTCGGAAGGAATTTACACTTAGAAAATTTCAGAAAGACCTTTTGTAACAGGGCTTAAATTGTATTGACATAAGACATTACATATTAAAAAGGTTTTCAAAAGAGGTGATCTAATCAATGTTTATCATCCCAATAGCTGTTATGAGATACTTAAATCTTTGTTCATCAAAAGCTTTGGTGAACAAATCAGCATATTGTTCATTTGAGTCAACTTTGATTAGTTTAATCAGATTTTTCTCATGAATATCTCTAATGAAATGGTACCTGATGTCAATATGCTTTGTCTTGGAGTGCTTCACCGGATTCTCAGTAATGAAGATAGCACTGTTGTTGTCAATATGGATAGGAGTACTCATAAAGTTGAATCCATAGTCTAACATCTGATTTTGAATCCATAGCAGTTGAGCACAGCAGCTAGCAGCAGCAATGTATTCAGCTTCAGCAGTTGATGTAGAAATACAGGATTGTTTCTTGCATTACCATAAGATGATCCTTCCACCAAGAAATTGACATCCTCCTGATGTTGATTTCTTGTCAATGTTGCAGCCATCATAGTCACTGTCAGAGTATCCATAGAGATTAAAATCCTTGTTTCTAGGATACCAAAGACATAGTTTAGGTGCTCCTTTGAGGTATCTGAGAATTCTCTTAACAGCAGCTAGGTGAGACACCTTTGGAGCAGCCTGATATCTTGCACAAATGCAAGTAGCAAACATGATATCAGGTCTACTGGTTGTGAGATACATCAGAGAACCGATAATTGCCCTATACTGATGTTAATCAGTATTCTCCCCCTCAAGGTCAGGACAAAGATTGTGGTTTCTGGGTATGGGTGTCTTGGCAGGCTTGCAATCTGTCATTTTAAATCTTTCTAGGATGTCAGAGACATACTTAGATTGATTAATGAAAAACCCTTCCTTCATTTGCTTTACCTGAATCCCAAGGAAAAAGTCAATTTTTCCCATAGAACTCATCTCAAACTTTTTCTTCATAATGCTCTCAAAGTCCTTACACATTTGATCATTTGAAGAACCAAATATAATGTCGTTAACATAGACTTGAACAAGCAAAATGTCTTTTCCATACTTTCTAATGAAGAGAGTCTTATCAATGGTACCTCTAGTGTAGCCGTTCTTCAAAAGAAACTGAGACATAGTCTCATACCACAACCTAGGTGCTTGGTGTAGCCCATATAGAGCTTTATCCAATTTGCACACATAGTTGAGGTGTTGTGGGTCTTCAAATCCTGGAGGTTGGCATACATAGACTTCCCTATCTATATCCCCATATAGAAAGGCACACTTGACATCTATAGAGATTAATGAAGAGGCTGATGCAACCTATCCACTCCAAGTCAGGCCCCACCTGAAGTGGAGGTTAAGGTTGAACAACCAGACACAACAAAACTCAGACCTCCTGCTAATGCTCAGCAAGCTTCATCTTCTGAACCACAACAGGGTCAACCTCCCTCTCCATCTGAACCTAAAAGAGAGGAAGTCCCAACTGAGAAAGACAGTGAAGATCAATCTGGTGCTGCAAGCCAGTCTTCTCAGTTAAAATTTGGAAAGAAAAAGAAGAGGATGGCTTCTAGACCAAAGTCTAAGAAGAAGAAGAAGCATGCATCCCCTTCTAAACCTCAGGATGAATCAGAACAGCCTGAGGATGTGCAGCTAGAGGATGCTACACCGACCCCAATTCAAACAGCTCCTCTAGCATCAGGAAGACCCATCTTGTCTTGGACATACACCAGAAATCCAGAAAGATGGCATGTTATTAGAGATAAGGTATTAAAGACATTTATACATGGCAAGATATGTTTCAGTTGCCTCTGCATGACCTCTTTGACATGACAAGACACTTTGATAGCCTGAAGAATCCTGATCATCTTATGAAGAAAGGTATGGTGATCATCCTAATGAGGACTATTAATATTTAAAGTTTTCAAAATGTTTTGGTAGCATCAGCCTATGGGGAGTTTGTAAAGATTAATGAAGAGGCTGATGCAACCTAAACATCTTTAGTCTTTCCTGCATGCTGCACAAGTGCATTAAAGAAGAAGCTTAGGAAGTTTCACACATGAAACAGAAAAAAATACTCGAAGTGTGAAATCTTCCGAAGCCAAGACCAATATCTTCCGAAGCCAAACATGAAGTCTTCCGAAGCCTCAGAGACAAAGTCTTCCGAAGCTTCAAGTTCATGAAGACAGATTTCTTCCGAAGACTTTTAGTAACATGCTTTATCTGATGTACTGTTCCATAAAGCTGGACACCTTTCCGCTGTGCCTCTGCAAGTCACCAACTTACATGGTTTGGTGAAAAGATCCATGCTTTTGGTAACTATACATTGAGGTCTTGAGTCTATAACTTTCTACTTTATGTACTTTATCATTTTTGTAATAGATAAGGATGTGAGCTATGGCATGTCATAGTCACAAGTCAAATGGCAATCTGCCTTTTGACTCTACAATTGATTTTGTTTGTGTCTAGTCAATTGTATCCAGCTGGCTTTCAAAGTATAGCCGGCTGTAGGATGTAGTATAAGTATCTCATATTCTTGTATCTTTCGAATATGCTTGGTAACACTTGTAATAGAACATAGAGAAGGCAATATACTGCATTCTTGAAAACTAAACACTTGTGTTCTTTGTCTCTTGCATTACTTGTGTTCTTAGTATCTCAACACTTGGTTAATCCAGTTTATTGTTTGATTAAAGTTTAGTTAATCTCCTCTTTGTGTTGTTGTGTTGTAACTAACCCTTCAACGATCCTGCATTTGGTATTAGAGCTTTTCAGGCTCTTGGTATAAGATCTCACCATCTTAAGATCCCTCACACACACAAATACTAAAACTTTTCAAATGGCAGCCATTTCCAAAACTGATATGGAAACTGTAACCATGAACAAGTCCCCACTAATCACTCTTGATGAGTTTGATACCTGGTGTTTAAGAATGGAAGGTTTCATCAGGTCTCTTGATTCAAGAATGTGGGAGTCTATTGAGAATGGACCTTTCATACCCAGCACCCCTTCTGCTACTGGTGCTGGTATGATTCCCAAAGATGTGGCTAACTACTCTGATGAAGATAGGAAGAGAGTAGAGATAGACAGAAAAGCCATGACAGCTCTTCAAACTGCCCTTCCAAACTCTGTATACAGAGGTTTCAAGAAATGCAAAACAGCCAAGAAGCTATGGGATGCACTGAAACTGATGTATGAGGGTTCTTCTGAAGCCAAGGAGAACAAGAAGGGTCTCCTGAAGCAGTAGTTTGAAAACTTCACCTTCAAAATAGGTGAAACCATGACTCTGCAGTACTTCAGGTATGTTGAGATTGTGGATACCCTAGTGGATGGAGGAGTTTCTCTTGAAAACAGAGACATTGTAAGGAAGTTCATGTCCTCACTTCCTTGGCAATGGACACACTACTGTGTGGTGATCAAGAGAACTGAAAATCTCAAAACTCTTACTCTGACAGAGTTATATGGGATTCTCAGTGGCTACCAGATGGAGATGAACATGCAAGGTTCATCTGGAAACTCCAACAATCAGATGGGTTTAGCCCTGCATGTGATTGAAAGGGATAGCATAGAACCCAAACATCATCTCTTATGCTACCCTGACAACTCACCAAAGGGTCCTTTTATCACCTTCCTAGAGACACCAAAGGAGAACTACACTCAAGGAAGCCCATTCCAAGAGACAAGCTCTTCTCAAGCTTTTGTGTCTTCTGATGAAAGTTATGGCAACTCTCTTTTCACTCTTGAAGACCTGGATTGTATCCATCCAGATGATCTGGAATATATGGAAATAGTCCAGCAGATGGCTCTTCTCACTCACAGAGCTAAGAACTACACTGACAAAGCTCTCCATAATGAGAAGTCAAAGCAGCAAGCTGCTATTGTTGTTGAAGGAGGCTTTGACTGGAGCTTTCAGGTGGAAGATGCTTCTCCAAACCAAGCACTAATGGCTGATCATGATGAAGCCAAGGTATTAGAACATCTCTGTACTCCTGAATGCATTGCTAAAGTTAACAGGTACAGGTCCTACAACTTGGAACTGAGATCTGACCTTGAGTCCTTAAACATTTTAAAATCTGATTTTAGAAAGTCTGAAAATGATTATAAGTTGAAAATAGAGGACTTAGAGAAAACCATTTCAGTTCTAAAACATGAACACACAGATTTTAGGACTCAAATCAAAGATCTCATAACCAAGTTAACTGAGTGCCAGACTGAGCTTGTGATCAGCAAAGCCAAGGCAAAAAAGAGTGTTCTTGAAGAGGAGACCTTCAAGAACATGATCCTCATCCCTGCACAACAAAGTGTGCTATCAAAACAGGCAGGGACCGGGATCCAATGAGATAGCTCCTCCACTCACAATCTTGTCAGTAAGATCTCCTAGGTGTGAAACTTGTGAAGATGAGCTTCCTCTCATAGATCCTATGAGTGAAGAGGATGAAGAAGAGATAGTAAAGAATCCCTTTGCAAAGAGTGAAGAGGAGGATTCCAAGAAGGGCCACTATCCTTCTAAGGAGAAAGTGAAGAATGTGATGACCAAGTCCATGAGAAAGAACTTGATCAGAAAGAGCAACAGAAAGGCAAGGAAGGCTCAAGAGATCAAGGCTACTTTTGACTCTAAGCAGAAACAAGTTTTTATTTCTACAGGGTTTAAAGTGGTAGGGACTGAAGACATCAACCAAAACTCTTCTGCTAAGAGTTTTGGTTCTTGTTTAACTCATCTCAGCAGCAAGAAGAAGACTGATCTGCTGTGTACCACTGTTGCACAGCCTGGACCATCAAACTCCAAGCACAGTCCTCAGCCCAAGAGGATTGTCTCATCATCTGCAAAGATGGAGGTGGAGAAGGGATGTGACCAAAGACAGTCCTATTCCAAAGAAAAGGCTCTTGTGAAGAAGAAAATGAATTGTGTCATGTGTGAAAGTACCACTCACATTGCCAAGGATTGTCCCTTCAATCCTAAAAGTACTGTCCATATGACCAAAACAAAGGCTTCAAAGAGTTCTAAGAAGATTCAAGCTTCGGAAGGAAAACTTGTTTCCTTCGGAAGCTCCAAATCTAACAAGAAGGGAAGTGGAAAATTCTCTTCGGAAGAATATTTGGTCTCGGAAGAAAGGAATTCTTCCGAAGCACTGAAGTCTACTGCAGTGTCTGCAGAATCTTCCGAAGGTTCAGTCAACAAAACTTCTGAAGTTCCAAAAGTTTCTAAAGTTTTGAAGGTCAAGTCCAAAACTCCAAAAGTGGTGTGGATGTCTAAGAAAGACCAAGTGACTAAGATTTCTCCATCAACAACAGCTCAAGATCCTCTTAGTACAATCATAGGATCTATTACTGTTGAATGACCTTCTGTAAATGAGCCCAAGACAAGCAAGGCATGGGTTTCCGAATGTAACTAATCATTCTCTTTATGCAGGGGCAGCTGAAGACAGACAGAAATGTCTGGATCATAACAGTGGCTGCTCCAGGCACATGACAGGCAATAGGTCACTACTCCAGAACTTTGAAAGGATTGATGGAGGACCAGTTGCTTTTGGAGGAGATGAAGGCGGTTACATTTCTGGAAGGGGCAAGGTCACAAATGGTAAGCTCAGCATAGAAAAAGTAAACTTTGTTAAGGAGCTTGGATACAATCTTCTGAGTGTATCTCAATTTTGTGATCAGAGTCATAACATGCTCTTTACTAAGCACGAGTGCATTGTTCTTAAGCCTGGTGTGGTCATTCCTCATGAGCATATCCTGCTTAGAGCCCCCAGGAAAGGAAACATGTACAAGATGGATTTGCAAGAAACCTCTCCCTCTGGACAAGTTTCATACTTTCTGTCTAAAGCCAATAATGATGAGTTTTTTCTATGGCATAAAAGAATGTGCCACGTAAACTTTAAGAACATGAATAAATTAATTAAGTATGATATGGTAACTGGAATACCAAAGAAAGAGTTTACAAGTGATGACCACTGTGTTGCATGCCTGAAAGGGAAGCAACATAAGGTATCTTACAAGCCTAAGGAAAAGAACTCCATCACTACATCCCTACACTTGTTACATATGGATCTCTTTGGCCCCACCAGTGTAATGAGTTTAGGAAGACCTTATACTGTCTACTGATCACAATGACTTTACAAGATTCACTTGGGTTTTCTTTCTTAGAACTAAGGATGAGACTCCTGAGATTCTGAAGAACTTCATCTTAAAGATTGAGAATCAGTCTGATCACAAGGTCAAGATCATAAGATGTGATCAAGGAACCGAATTTAAGAACCATATCCTTGATACATTCTGTGATGAAAAGGGTATTACAAGACAATTCAGTGCTCCCAGGACTCCTCAGCAAAATGGTGTTGCTGAGAGGAGAAACAGGACACTGATTGAAACTGCAAGAACCATGTTGTCTGATTCTAAACTGCCCATCACCTTCTGGGCAGAGGCAGTCAACACTGCCTGCTATGTGCAGAACAAAGTTTTAGTAGTTAAGACTCATGGTAAGACTCCTTATGAACTTTGGCAAAAGAGGAAACCTTTCATTGGTTTTCTTAGGTCACTTGGATGTCCTTGCACCATCTTGAATACCAAAGATCAAATTGCCAAGTTTGCTGAGAAATCAGATGATGAACACTTTATTAGATACTCTTCCAAGCTAAGGCTTATAGAGTATACAATCTCAGAACTAGAATTGTTGAGGAGTTAGCCAATGTGACTTTCAATGAACACACATCCTGTGTTGCTGGTTATGGTCCGGATTGGTTGTTTGATCTTGATTTGGTTACCAACTGTTTTAACAAATCTTGTGAGAATGTTTCAGGATCTGTAGCAAATTTAAATACAGATGATCCTGATCCAAGATTTGAGCTAGGAAGATCCTCAAGACATATATCTTCGGCTCCAGTTGGAACCACTTCTGCAAATGAGGTTTCTGTCAGCCCAACAATGACAAATTTAGCTGATACATCTGGTATGCCTTCAAATTCCAGCTCAGAGGCTCTACAACCAGATAAGAACACCTCAACTGTGGAAGACAACAATGGTGGTGGTGACAGTGACCAAGAATTTCTTGATGCCACTAACCACACCATTGATGAGAACATCAATGATGTCACACACTGCTTGGATCAAGTTCACTTGAAAAGTGTGCTGATGTGGTGGGAGAAACATCCATGCCAGATCTAAATTTCTCTAGTTTAGATCTTTCTCAACAACTTGCTGTGATCCCTCATCTTAGGATTCACAAGTCTCACCCTACCACAAACATCATTAGAGATGTGTCTCAGGGGTAAAGACAAGAGGACAAACCCATGAAGCAAATGTTTGTCTTCACTCTTGTTTTCTATCCCAGATAAAGCTAAAGAAAGTTGATGAAGCTCTAAAGGATGGAAGTTGGGTTGTATCTATGCAACAAGAGCTGCTTCAATTCAAAAGACAGAAAGTTTGGAACCTTTGTCCTCTTCCTTCTGGGAAGACTACCATTGGAACCAAATGGGTGTTTAGGAACAAGAAAGATGATAGAGGCATCATCATCAAGAACAAAGCTAGACTGGTTGTTCAAGGATACACACAAGAAGAAGGGATTGACTACACTGATGTCTTTACTCCAGTGGCAAGATTAGAAGCTGTTAGGATATTCCTGGCATTTGCTGCATCCAATAACTTCAAGGTCTTTCAACTTGATGTGAAGTGTGCCTTTTTGTATGGAGTGATAGATGAAGAGGTTTATATCAAACAACCACCTGGTTTTGTAGATCCTGATCATCCTGATTATGTCTGCAAGCTTGACGAAGCTCTCTATGGGCTGGATCAGGCACCCAGGAAATGGTATGAGACACTATCTAAGTATCTTTGTAAACATGGATACAGGAGAGGTACTATAGATGGAACTCTCTTCATCAAAGAACAAGGAAAAGACATACTGCTAGTTCAAGTATATGTGGATGACATCATCTTTGGTTCAACTAATCCAAGCTCTACAAAGACTTTGAGAAGCTAATGAAAGACAGATTTGAAATAGTGCCATGGGGGAACTCAATTTCTTTCTGGGAATTCAAGTGAAGCAAGTTGAAGATGACATCTTCATAAGTCAGTCAAAGTATGTTCAGGACATACTCAAGAGATTCAACATGATTGACTGCAAGATTGCTAAGACACCCATAGCCAGAAACCACTCTCTTGGTCCTGATCTTGAGGGGGAGTGTGTAGATGAGCATTTATATAGGGCTATGATTGGGTCTCTTATGTATCTTACTGCTACCAGGCCTGATATCATGTTTGCTACATGTATTTGTCCAAGATATCAAGCCAACCCTAAGATGTCTCACCTCATCATTGTCAAGAGGATTCTAAGATACCTCAAAGGTGCATCAACACTTGGACTATGGTATCCTAAGAATTCTGACTTCAATCTGTATGTCTATACAGATAGTGATTATGGTGGTTGCAACTGACTGCAAAGTCTGCATATGGGGGATGTCAATTTTTTGGTGGAAGGGTTGTCTCATGGCAATGCAAGAAACAATCATATGTCTTGGCATCAACTGCTGAAGCTGAATACATTGTTGCTGCAAGCTGCTGTGCTTAAGTACTTTGGATTCAAAATCAGATGCTGGACTATGGGTTAAACTTCAAGGAGACTCCTATTCACATAGACAACAACAGTGCTATCTCAATCACAGAACCCTGTGCAGCACTCAAGGACAAAGCACTCAATATCAGGTATCATTTAATAAGAGATAATTATGAAAATGGATTAATTAAACTAGTCAAAGTTCACTCAGATGAACAATATGCTGATCTGTTTACAAAGGCCTTTGATGAACAGAGATTTAAATATCTAATATCAGCTATTGGGATGATAAACTTTGAGTAAGCTTTTTTAAAACTAATTCTTATTATTTCTTTGAAATTTATGTGTGTCCTAAGTTGTCTAGCTCATCACTTTCATAAGCTCATGTTTTCTTTGGATGAAAATTTCTTTTTGAAGACTTTCCTTAGATTTTTGAAAATTTCTGATACTTCGGAAGTTATGTTTTAACTTTGGAAGTAAATCATGCCTTCAAAATAAATAACTGTCTAAGAAATTTACCTTCGGAAGAGTTTTCAATTTATCTTCCGAAGCTTAAATACTTGTCTCAGACACTTACTCATTTTCAAGACCATTACTTCCGAAGCAAATTAACTCTCGGAAGCTTTGTTAGTTTATACACAAAGCACTCAAGTTTTAATTTTTCTTCCAAGCAAAATTTTCAAACCTCTCAGGAAATTCTTCCGAAGTCTTTTAGCTTCAGAAGCTTTTTATTAAAACTTCCGAAGATAATTAACCTTCGGAAGCTTTTTGTTTTCCAAGAAAACTACTTATTGAGCAAAAAGTAAACTATTTTTTCAGAGGTGGGACCGACATCTGGATTTCAAAGTTTATCCTCTTTCATTAAACTTTATCTGAAATCCTTCTCACATATAAACCCAACGGTTTCCCCCCTCTTTCTATCATCTGTTCTTCCTCCAAACCTAAAACCCCAAACTTCTCTCTAAAATTTCTTTCTTTCTTCTTTCTTCATCCTTAAGCTACTTCAAAATGGCCAACCTTGCTCACAGAAATGATCCCAACTTTACCATGTAGCTATACAGACAACACAATCAAGTTGCTCTGTACGCTCTCAGAAAGATCCTCATTTCTCAGAGGTTTGCCGTTTCTTATCTCTGTCCAACTACTTCACCTCCCTAACCATTGATCCTCCACTCTATGAGGATCAGTTGCTTGAATTCTGGAAGACCTGCCAAGAGGTCATTATGGATGGGGAGAAGGCACTATCTGCCACAGTGCAGGGGAGAGCAATCTTCATCACTCCGGCCATCATCAACCGACATCTTCAGCTGGATGATGTTCAGCTGGATGATGAAGAAGGTGAGGTGTTCTTCCCAAAGGAAGCTGTCAATCATTCCTTTGAGCAAATGGGGTATGAGGGAGATTTCTCTGTAAAGACCTTCAGGAAAGGGAAGGTCTCATCCCAATGGAGATTCCTGCTCCATGTGGTCATCCACAACTTATCAAACAAGCATGGTGGATGGGACCAGATTCTTGAAGATCTCTCCTTCATAGTTCATGGAATGGTTCAAGGGGTCAAGTTCAGGTACTCTTAGTTTATTTATACAAATTTACTTGCAAATTTAGACTCCTTAGAATATTACATGTTTCCTAGATATGTCCAATACATTCTTAACTGTGAACTGGGCTCACAGTTAAGGGAAACAGGTAACATTCTTAAATTGGGACAGATGAAGCCTGACATTTTTAAAATACTGAGAAAGTCCAATGTTGGATTCTCTAGGGTAGAAACAGCCCTAGTCCCAAAAATGTTACAGCTCATTGCTCAAGGTGAGAACCTAGCAGCACAAGCTAGTGTTGAACCCACACCTGCTACTTCCCAACCACCTACACAGCCTCAAATCTCCATCACCTACCAAAGAAAATCCAAACAAACCCCTGCTCAGACTATTCAGTCTGTGGAGGCCCCCATATTCTCACCCATATAGGAAGAAGTGGACACTGGAGCTCCCACTTCTTCTGAGGAGCAGACCACTCCCATCTCTTCAAGAATCAGTGCTGAGGTTCCTCATGCTCAGCCTGATGAGCTCATTAGCCCTGCTACCTTAAGCCATCACTCTGAGTCTCAACACTCAAGTGATCAACCTTCAAAGGACAGTTACCATCCCCAACCTATAGATCTCAACCAACCCATTCCCAACCTTGAGTTCTATACTGATGAAGATATAGGTTTCAGTGAGTATAATGAATCTCTCTTCTTTCCCTCTACTCAAAGAGAGATGAGTACTCTTGAGTCTCCTACATCTATCCCACATCAGTCACCTACAACTGAGGTGGACACTCCTGAATCTGTTCAGGATGTCCATATGGAAGAGGCTCTCACTTCTGAAAGTGATTACATCATTAAGACCTCAACCATGGCAACTCAGCCCACTGACATCTCAACTGAGACTGCTAGTGAGCAGAGGAAATCCAGTAGCCAATAACTTAGAACTGGTCATGAGAGAAAGGACTCTGGTCCAATCTTCTCCACCCCCAGTTATTCTTCTGATGAAGATGAGGGGGATCTGAGACTAAAAGTGCAAAAACTGTCTAAAACATGCACTTACCTAGTCTCAAAGGTCAGTCACCTTGAATCTCAGGTGACTACCTTACAAAACAGGATCAATGATCAGCAACTTGAGATTTCATATCTTAAGGAAAAACTAGCTGGGAGACCCTTAAGGAGAGCTCAACCAGGAACACAAGAACCTGTGGATGTGATTGACCTATCCTCCAGCTCACCTATGCAAGTGGGTGATGCTACCAAAAATGGGAAGAAAGTCATTACAGCCAGTGAACCTGGGAGTTCCTCTAAGAGAATGGACATTGAGGACCCACCATCCTCACTTGCAACTGTGCATTCTCAGCAACCTCCTCTAGTTCGCATTGATGTGGACTACACAGACTCCTTCATACAGAGTCTGTTTGAGGATGGGATACCAAGGGCAATGTCACATTCACCATCTTTCAATCACATCATTGGGTGGAGGTATGACAACAACAGGAAGGCCCTCATCATCATAAGAGTTCAAGGATAGCAAGAAGTCTTCAATTTTCAGACCTTGGACTACTATGAAGGTCTGGATCTAGTCAACATGCCACTTGTCAACCCAAGCCAATCAAGACAAGCTGACAGACTGGCTAAAAGAATCCAAGACATGATCACTGCAGAGTTCAGCTTAAGAAGGAGACTTAGGCAATCAGGCAATGTCATCGGTCAACTGGATGTTGAGGCAGACCCTAAGATTAGCTTCATAGGGGAAACCTTGACTGAAGGCCCAGTGACAGAACCTGAGAGCCCTGTCTCATCATCTCCAACTGCTGCAGAGATCCATTTTCTTTTGAGACACCTGCTGGTGAAGGTGCTTCTCAACCTCTCTCTGGCCTGAGCTCAGATGCTGCAATGAGCAATGAAGGCCAAAGCTCTCTCCACCCTGAGTCACAAAGGTCTGTGAGTGACAAAGGGAAAGAAAGATGACATCTGAGGAGATTGAGGAGGAGGAGGAGAGAGAGAGAGAGGAAAAGGAGGCTAAGGGGAGAAAGTTCCTCTGCTGAGTCTCAAGACTCATGGAGTCTGCAATCAGGGCTGCCCCCAGATCAGATACTCAGAATGATGAGTTAAGGTCAGTCAGGATTAACTATCTGCAGACTAGGAACTATGACATAGATAGTGTCATTTCTCTCCCCTTGGATGAATTGAATGAACTGGTTGACCTGGAAAGGTCAAGAGAGAAGAAGGAGGCAGAAGATGCAGAACTCCTAGTACAAGTCAAAGAAGAGAGAAGAAGAAAAAGACTGTACAAAGGTATGCCTACCCTCTCACCAGTTCAAGAAAGTCCTGAACAAGAGGATGTGGCTCAACAATAACCTCATGTAGATAAGGAAGAAGACAGAATCAAGATGATTAACTACCTGAGTGACACAGGCCTCTATAAGGCAGATGCACTCCTTCCATTACCTTATGACTATATTGAGTTTGAGTACTTAAAACAACTTGAGCTTGAGCTAGTCAAGGAAATAAAGACAACAAAGAAGAAGCTAAGGGAAGAAGCTGCAAAATCAAGAGCCATCATCCAAAAGAGCATGAAGAAGTCTGCTGATAGGCAGAGGATGATGAGCTTCTTGAAGCTGTATGGATTCTCCGGAAGGAGACTTGGACCCATGTCTCTATCCACTATGGATGAGCATATCAGGGTAATCAAGCAGAAGATTAAGAGTGAAGAGCTCACTGACTTACACTCCACTCCAAGTCAGGCCCCACCTGAAGTGAGGTTAAGGTTGAACAACCAGACACAACAAAACCGGACCTCCTGCTAATGCTCAGCAAGCTTCATCTTCTGATCCACAGCAGGGTCAACCTCCATCTCCATCTGAACTGAGAGAGAGGAAGTCCCAACTAAGAAAGACAGTGAAGATCAATCTGGTGCTACAGGCCAGTCTTCTCAGTTAAAATTTGGAAAGAGAAAGAAGAGGATGGCTTTTAGACCAAAGTCTAAGAAGAAGAAGAAGCCTACATCCCCTTCTAAACCTTAGGATGAATCAGAACAGCCTGAGGATGTGCAGCCAGAGGATGCTACACCAACTCCAATTCAAACAGCTCCTCTAGCACCAGGAAGACCCATCTTGTCTTGGACATACACCACAAATCCGGAAAGATGGCATGTTATTAGAGATCAAGGCATTGAAGACATTTATACATGGCAAGATATGTTTCAGTTGCCTCTGCATGACCTCTTTGACATGAGAAGACACTTTGACAGCCTGAAGGATCCTGATCATCTTATGAAGAAAGGTATGGTGATCATCCTAATGAGGACTGTTAATATTTTAAGTTTTCAAAATGTTTTGGTAGCATCAGCCTAGGGGGAGTTTGTAAAGATTAATGAAGAGGCTGATGCAACCTAAACATCTTTAGTCTTTCCTGCATGCTGCACAAGTGCATTAAAGAAGAAGCTTAGGAAGTTTCACACATGAAACAGAAAAAATACTCGAAGTGTGAAATCTTCCGAAGCCAAGACCAATATCTTCCGAAGCCAAACATGAAGTCTTCCGAAGCCTCAGAGACAAAGTCTTTCGAAGCTTCAAGTTCATGAAGACAGATTTCTTCCGAAGACTTTTAGTAACATGCTTTATCTGATGTACTGTTCCATAAAGCTGGACACCTTTCCGCTGTGCCTCTGCAAGTCACCAACTTACATGGTTTGGTGAAAAGATCCATGCTTTTGGTAACTATACATTGAGGTCTTGAGTCTGTAACTTTCTACTTTATGTACTTTATCCTTTTTGTAATAGATAAGGATATGAGCTATGGCATGTCATAGTCACAAGTCAAAAGGCAATCTGCCTTTTGACTCTACAATTGATTTTGTTTGTGTCTAGTCAATTGTATCCAGCTGGCTTTCAAAGTATAGCCGGCTGTAAGATGTAGTATAAGTATCTCATGTTCTTGTATCTTTCGAATATGCTTTGTAACACTTGTAATAGAACATAGAGAATGCAATATACTGCATTCTTGAAAACCAAACACTTGTATTCTTTGTGTTCTTTGTCTCCTGTATACTTGTGTTCTTAGTATCTCAACACTTGGTTAATCCAGTTTATTGTTTGATTAAAGTTTAGTTAATCTCCTTTTTGTGTTGTTGTGTTGTAACTAACCCTTCAACGATCCTGCAACATCAAGTTGGTAGACAGTGAAGTCCTTGGATGCAGCATAAGCAAAGAAGATCCTAACTGCCTCAAGTCTTGCCACTGGTGCAAACACATCAGTGTAATCAATTCCTTCCTCTTGGGTGTATCCTTGAACAACAAGTCTTGCTTTGTTCTTGATGATCAAGCCTCTATCATCTCTCTTGTTTCTGAAAACCCATTTAGTGCCTATTGGTACTTGACCAGATGGTAACGAACATAGGTTCCAAACCTTCTGTCTCTTGAATTGAAGCAGCTCCTCTTGCATCAATTCAAGCCAGCTACTATCTTTCAAGGCATCTTCTACCTTCTTGGGTTCCATCTAGGATAGAAAGCATGAGTACAAGCAGACATTCACATGATGAGTCTGTCTTGTTCTCACACCCTCAGTGACATCCCCTATGATGTTCTCAGCAGGATGAGTGTTGTGAATCCTAAGGCGAGGAATCACTTCCAGTTGCAGAGATAGGTCCAGGTTGGACATATTCTGCTCAGGAACTGGAATATTTTGTCCAACTGTTGTTTCAAAATCATTCAATGAGGACTGATTGAATGAGTAAGAAACATCATCAATGGTTGGCTATGAAGTAGTATTAATAGTTTCATGTTCCTTCAAAACACTACTTCCTTCTGCCTAGTGTTGTGGTGGATCACCTGATGAGTTTTAAGGCTCAGTAAGTGATTCACTTGTTAAAGCTTCACAATTCTTTGATATGGTCAAGCTATCAGATCTGTGAATGGTGGAAACTTCATTTATTACAGCTCTTGAAGAATTTGGACTAGGTCTGGGTAGCTCAAACAGTTGATTATCAGCAGCAGCATCAGCATCATTTTGAGCTCTTGTTCCAACTGAAACATTATCACAAGAAGGTTTAGAATAGTTTGGAAACAATTCTAAATCAAAGATATGATCAGGGCCATTCCCCCTAACACAAGGAACGTGCTTATTAACAACTATGTTGGATGACTCTTTAAATTGTTGATTCTTAATGTTGTATACTCTATAAGCTTTGGAGCTAGAAGAGTATCCAACAAAGATAGCATCATCCACTTTTCAGCAAATTTTGCTAAATTGTCTTTTGTGTTAAGTATGGTACACCTGCTGCCAAAGGACCTTAGAAAGCCAATGAACGGTGACCTCTTGTTCCATAGCTCATAAGGGGTTTTCCATGGGGCTTAACTACAAGAACTCTGTTCTACACATAGCATGCAGTCCTGACTGCCTCTGCCCAGAATGTAAGAGGTAGTTTTGAATCAGCTAACATAGTTCGAGCAGCCTCAATAAGTGTCATGTTCCTCCTCTCAGCAACACCGTTTTGTTGAGGAGTTCTGGGAGCACTATATTGTCTGGCAATCCCTTTTGAGTTACAGAATGAGTCAAGAACGAAGTTCTTAAACTCAGTCCCATGATCACTTCTAATTATTTTGACCTTGTGATCAATTTGATTTTCTATTTTAAGAATAAAAGATTTTAATGTTTCAACAGTTTCATCTTTAGTTCTTAAAAAGAATACCCATGTGAATCTTGTAAAATCATCAACTATCACAAGGCAGTATGATTTCCTTCCAATGCTCATTATACTTGTGCGACCAAATAGATCGATGTGCAATAAGTGTAATTGAGTGGTGATAGAGTTAACACATTGGATTTGTGAGATGTCCTATGTTGTTTCCCTTTCAGGCATGCAACATAGTTATCTTTGCAGAAAAACTCCTTTTTAGGCAAACCATGTACCAAGTTATTTTTAGCCAATTTATTCATAGTCATAAAATTTTTTGACACATACGTTTATGCCATAGTGTTGACTCATCACTATCAGCTTTGGAAAGAAAGCATGATACTTCTTCCATTGGGAAGCATTTTTCATATCCAGCTTGTACATATCCCTTTTCCTGGGAGACCTAAGAACCACCAATTCCGAAGGAATTGTCATCCCTAGTTTGAGGATAATGCACTTATGTTCTGTGAAAAGCATTTGGTGCTTTTGATCACAGAATTGAGAAACACTTACCAGATTGTGTTCAAGATGTTTGACAAAGTGAACTTTGTCAACCTTTAATTTACCATTGGATATACTCCCTCTGCCAGAAATATATCCTCCGGCCTCACCTCCAAATTGGACAGGACCTCCATCATAGTTCTGAAACTGTTGAAGTAGAGATATGTTCCCTGTCATGTGCCTGGAGCATCCACTGTCTACAATCCAAAGATTGTTGTTCTTGTCATATGGATGTCCCTGCACATAAGATGAGTTTGTTAGTTTTGTTTGGAAGCCCAAGTCTTGCTGGTCTTGGGTTCTTCCAAAGATAATGACATAATTAAACCAAATGATATGCATGGGGGTTCAATAGAGGTCTTTGAAGAAGAGGTTTGGGTTGCAGCATCTTTCTTGATCTTCCTGTCCACCCTTTGGTTGATCTTGGAGGATGAGCTTGTTGAAGCTTTTGCAGCATGGCCATCTTCCGAAGCTTCTTTCTTTTCGGAAGAAGCCTTCACCACCTTTTCTTCCGAAGCAGTCTTCTTCTGGGATGGTTTCAAGGGAGCTTTCTTGTTCTTCCGAACCTTAGTAGCTTTTGCTTCCGAAGCCATTTTCCCTTCGGAAGAAAGAGTTTCTTCCGAAAGCAACCTTGCTTCCGAAACTAGCTTTCCCTTCTTCATCACTTGAACCGTTTGAAAAGGTCCAAATGTGAAACCTTCCCTGACTCTTTCTTTTCTAACATTATTTGCATAATGTGTGCTTGTAGGATTGTAGTAATAATCTTTTGCCATGTGGTTTTGCAGACCACACATTATGCATGCAACGTTAGTCTTTTGGGAATGTAAGGGTTGCTGTTTCTTGTGCTTTTTTTCTTCATCAACAACTTTTCCCTTCAACTTCTGATCCTTTGGCAGGACAGGAGTGCTGGTATTACACTCCTTTCCTGAATCTGAAGTACCTAACACTTGGAATCCAATTGAGATAAAGACACACTTGAATACACCTGAAATGATCATTTTGAGCAAAGCCATTGTCACAAGGCAGCCGGCAATAGCTAAACGCCTTTTGCGGTTGCAACCAACACAATGACACTTTCAAACAAAGCTTTACAAGATCAAATGCGGCCTGAAGATCAACAAACTTATATTACTGTATGTTCATGCAAATAGGTGAAATCTGTAAAAATGTATGACAATTGGTTTTCAAAATACATCTAGTTATACGCTTATAGTTTATAACTCATACGAACAAAATAACGTAAACAAATTTCGCGCAACGCGCGAACAGGTATTCACCTAGTTTATTTTTAATTAAGTGTATTATAAATAAATAAATAAATATATTTAATATAGAATATTTAACAAATAAAATTTAATTAAAACTTATGGTCTAGTCTAATTTTATATGAACGCATTTTTTATAGTAACAATTTAATCAAACCGTTAGCTAGGCTTAGGGTTTGAAAATTTGAAACAGATAGGCCGGGAGGTTAAAAAGAAACCGATCGTGAAAACCAAACCGATGATTGGTTTGGATGGTTTTAGAGTTTTAAATCAAACCATAAACACCCTCGCCAAAGAGAGGTTTCTTCATTTCCTATCATTGCACAAAACCAAGGGAACTTGTTGGTTTTCTCTATAGATTTCCATACCTGCATTATCCCAATAGAGGCAAGAGCTAATGGTTGTAAGTGGAAATCTAATATGTTATCGATTGCTGGGTGGTCTATGTTATCATAATGTTCTTTGATCTCTAGGTATTACTATATGTATCTTTTTTATTTCCAGTGAATGCTATGAATGATCTAGAGTTATTACGCTTTGAATTTGATGGGGTACCACCCCAAATACAACACTAAAGGGGTACCACCCCGATCATCGGTTAAGGTGTGAAAGGGTACCACCACACAAGCAATAGCCAAGGATGATGGCACTCGAAATAAAGGACCCTATCCGAATATCAAAATCCATAATGAATCACCGGTTTGATTGTTCTAATTTACCGATGATTTCCTTGTTATCTTCTATCTTTGTTGTTATGTTCAATCTCATTATGAGCTAAACTTCATTTACTGTCCTAATTTAGTAAAACTTTATGTAAGTTGTGATTAACTAATTGTGGGGTTTATATTATGTTAATGTTATAATAATCTTGGGTAAACTTTGATGGGTAGCATCTACATTTGAACGGAGAGTTATAAACTTATGATTTGTAATTATGAATGTTATACAAGATTTAAAACCGTGTGAGCTAACTTTTATTTGTGCAACCAGACTTCACAATAAATCCATAACTAATGAACTGAAAATGGTTATGAGAAATTATATCACTTTAATTTTCTGATCATTTGCGAGTTTCCTTTTATTAGTATGACAAATCTACAATAATTGTTATTGTTTTCTAAAATTATTGATATGTTAAAAAAGAACTTGATCAACTCTCTTTTTAACATTAAGTTATGTTTTTAGAAATTGTATGTTGAAAGGGTGCACAAGTATTACCTATATTACTAGTGGCTTGGAGGATTAGCATTGTAAGTTACTCAATGCCAGTGTCCTTGTCACTACGAAGCTGGCAGACGAGAAATCCACGTTGGATCACGTTTATAAATATTAACATAATTATATTAATCAATATCTTTAACCATATCACCAATTTATCACATTTACTTAAGTGCAATCTAAATTAGGATGATAGCCTAATCGGGTGGTGAAAGTTCAATGTTTAATGGCTTTATTTCTATGTTTTATGCAAATTTATGAGAAAATAGAGTTACTTTTGGATTATTTTATGTTTGTAGGTTAATCGTGAAGAATACTAAGAAATTAGAAGAAACGAGACAAGAATTGGAGCTCGAGAAGTAAAGAAATGTTAATGTGAAGTTGCATAACAATAATATCTTAAAACGAGCATAACATGAGCTAGGAAAGGAGTTACGTCCTTACGGGACCCATTACATGTCCACGGAAAGAGCTCGAAAAGTTACACATGAAAATCAAGGTTGCACAGGGGGTGGCACCACCGACGCCTCCATAGGCGCCACCGACGTCGGGGTCCGGTTTTGTGAGATTTGAAGGGTTTTAAAAGGAATAAACACTTTTACAAAAATTACCTTTTACAACATCAATCTTGGACGAAAATTAGACATCTTCCATCATTCTCAAGCTCTTCCAACATCAAGTCCATCAAATCTACATGATTCATTCAATTGGCATTGAAGATTCAATGATGAGGCAAGGCTAATTCATTTGTGATTCACTTTGAGGGATGAGTTTGTGCAAATTTTTATTTTTCTTAGTTTGTAACCTAGATTTGAGATTAGATCCTAAACCTTTTAAGTTCTTTTGGATTCAATTTATGATTTTATTATTTCAACGACTTGATTATGCTTAAACCTAATTTTGATTTTCAATAACTTTGGTTGTCTTTAAACATTGTGTAATTGATTATTAGAATTAGGGTTTCATTATTCAAATTGATTATTGTGTGAATAAGGTCCTTTAAGCTTTAATCCATAATTATCACTTAAATCCTATCATGCGTAAGTCACCATTAATGACTTCTCATTAGGTTTCATCAAAGATAAATTGTAACTTTGCTAAACCTGAATCCTAAAGTGGGTTGTTTTTTTCTCCAAAATTGTTAAAAACCAAAACTTTTATTTCATTCATTTAAGATTTCTCAAGTAAATCCACAAATCAATTAATTTTTCAATGTTTAAGTCTTTTAGTTTAATTGTTACTAGCACTTCCCTGTGATTCCTTATGAATTCGACACTCTTCTTACACTTTGCTATTAAGGGTGATTAAGCACTCTTTAGTTAATATTTTTGACCAACCACACAACATCGATCATAGCCTCACTTCACAGAAAAAATCACCAAAAGTCTCAATCTTTATCTATCTTTATTTATCATTATTATGTTTAACTTACCATTTCCTAAACTAAAACTAATAGTCAATTATAAGGGTTGTTGAGTAGGCTTAGTGTGTCCACAGATTGATACTCGGTTTTTACCAACACTATATTACATAACGACAGGTACACTTGACTTTTGTGTTTGTAGTTTAGCATTATTAATAACTATTTAAAACTGAATTTGTGTAGAAAACCTTTATCAGAATATAGATACAATTTGCACACACCAAATACACAAAGTCCAAGAACCAGATTCTGATTTTTGTGTGGTTTGTAACAATGGCTTGTGTCATGAGTAGTAAATCTTCTCCTTTATTAAATTCTGCATAATTTGCAGCCTTATCTACATGACCACAATCGTAGGCAAAGTGCCCGAGCACATTTGTACACTTAATGGTTGATTTGTTAAAATCAGCCCTGGCTCGACCTCTTCCCCTTCCCCTTTCCCTTCCTCGAACTCTAGTGGGTGAACCTCGTCCATGACTTCTTCCTTTATCGACAAGGTATTGTTCAGTCTTTAATCTTTAATGCTCTATCATCTCCGGGCTTTCTATTTAATTTTTGTTCATGCATTAGCTAGAACTTTGTAGTTCATCTACCGATAACTTGTCAATATCATTGGATTCTTCGATTGAACACATCGCATACTTGAAGCATTCAGACAGTGATTAGAGAATCTTTTCCACCACTTTTACTTCTGACATGTCTTGTCCAAAGTTTCTCATGTCATTTGCTAGAGTCATCACACGACCAAAGTAACATGTTACCCCTTCTCCATCCTTCACTCTGGGGCTGTTTGTTTTTTCTGAGAAGCACTTCCCGACCTCTTTTGCCTGCGTCGCGCAGACTACACGCAGACGTTAAAGTTTGTAGATTGTTTGTTTTTTAAAAGACTTTTCACTAAAAAAATCTTCTTGAGGTCCACATGAAGAAGACATTACATATGCACTTCTAACATCTTCTAAAGATACAAAACCAATGTTTCCTTCTTCCCCAAAATCATCGACCCTTCTACCCCTCTTCCTTCCCCTCACCATTGTCGGCCCACCCGCGACCGTCTGTAGCCACCGTCTCACCTTAGTGTTCTACCGGAGCAAAATGATTAATATATATTAATACTATGAAATCTATTTAATCAGTAGACAAAATTTTAATATTTAATGTAAGTTGCATTATCTAGAAAGACAATAAATTCAACAAGGTATAATAAATTTAAAAGTAAATGTACTTTTCTAAAATACAATTTTAGAAATATAAGAATATTTATAAAATTTCAAAAATGTACTTTCACACAAAAATTGTAAAGCAATCAATAAATGTACTTTATTATTCATATCCATTACAACTTGTTTTATAAAAATTAATTTATTATATAATCTATGTAGGATAAAATGGGAAGGAAAAATAATTAATTTACCAAGCCCACGAACCAGCCCACGAACCAGCCCACGAACCAGCCACGAACCAGCCCACGAACCAGCCCAACCACATGGACCTGCAGCCGAAAATCAATGTACGGACAACCATGTGCTAGTTTAAAAAAAAAATAGAATAGATTGTGGTCAAGAGATTATGTACGTGTTCTGTTTCAAAGTTTATTACTCTTTAATTAGTATCTTATAAATTATTATTTCTCTTAAATTAGTAACACGATGACATCGGAGTATGATTTTAGAACGATTGAGCCAATCGTATTCTCAGTTCATTGGTTATATCAGATTTAAGAATTGGATCAAGTGTTTTAGTATAAGTTTTGTAATCTTATGAACTTAAATAAATAGATTTTTACCATTTGGGTTGTGTAGCCTAGTCATACGAAATAAAGTTTATGTATTTTAATTCAAGTTTAAACCTGATAGAGATCAAATTTATTTTATATTTTAGAAGTAGTGTATGTTTACTGTCAAATAATAAATAAATAAATAAAATACGGACGGTGAGCTATTAAATTAATCAATTTAAGAGGTTTTAAAGGAAAAAATTATACTAAAATCCAATTCGATCAGTCCGTTCACAAAAACACAATTAAAGTAGTATAATTGAATCAGTTAAACATTCAGTTTCTAGTATGACGGTCTAACCAGCCGATCAAATCATGATAACATCACCACTGATGCCTCTAGCGACCTAATTTGTACCATATACTCGTTTTATTTCCCTTTCAAGTACCATGCATTGATTACAAGATAAAGGTGACATTTTTATTCACCATAAATACTTTTTAAACAACAAATTCGGCACATTAAACCATCTATATAAAATCATTATATTTTCTGCACAAAACTAAATTCATACCCGACCCGTTTGAGCAATGGGCACAATTATGGATCAATCATACCCACCACCGGTCACCATGTGAGCAAAGACACCACTTTAATGGGAAAACAACACCCACACCAACAACCAAAACCAAATTTTCTTCTTTCTGCTGAACGAATCAACTGAATCTTGAACAGTGAATTCCCAAATTTTAGTTGCAAAAACACTTAAGAAAATGCAATCAAATTTCCCAAAATCTATTCTACCCGTTTCTTTAATCCCAAAACACCAACATCAAGCTTTGTGTAGGATTGTTTCATGTGCAAACAGTTCTTCTTCTTCTTCGTCTTCTTCTTCTTCGTCTTCTTCTTCTTCGTCTTCTTCTTCTTCGTCTTCTTCTTCAGAGAACAAACATGGGTTTAAGCTTCTGGGCCACTCGATTGGTGACATGAAATCGAGGCTGAATGATTTTGATGGCCGTGAGTATGATTTCCTTGTTATTTTTATGCATATTTTTGCAGTATATGTAAGCAAATCGAACCATTTGTTGAAATTCATGTTCTTGTTAATTTGGTTTTTGATTCTTGGTTTAATTGTAATGTTTTCAAGATTTCCCTTTTGGGTTCTGTTGAAATCATTGATCTTGATCATGTTTTGAGGAAAGTCTCGGTTTTTTTCTTTCACTCCATAGTACCTTTAGGACTCCCAAGATTTCTTGAAGAAAGTTAGTAGTGTGTGCTTTGAGTATCAACCTTAAGGTTCAATTGGGTTAGCTTCAGTTTGTGGGTCACAAAAGTTAATATGATTGTTAAGTCCCCTTTGTAAAAGAAAGACTATAAAATGAAGAAACCATGGAAGAAATTGTTGTTAATCATCAAAAAGATGAACTAATTTATAAGTGCCCTTGAGATTTTTGCATTTATTTTTTATTTAAACTACAAAAGGAATTCTAGGGTATGCACATACATGTTTGCTCCACCATTCCTTCCATATATGAATTAAGTCTTGTGTTTATGCTGTGAAAGGTTCGGTACAAGATGCATTAAACATTTGGGTGTCGAAAACAACAAACTTTTTGAATGAAGTGGCTTCTCCACTTGTCAATAATGTTCATGATAAAAATCCTACAATGGGTAATGCATATGAGCTCAGTGACACGGAAGAGTTCTTCATGATGGAGCAGACTATTGATGCCCGAACACCAGGTGGTGATCTTTCATTGGCTGCTATCATCTCCATTGAGCAGTTTAGCAGGTGAGCATAAGTTCCTAAAATGCTATTTATTCAACTAGATTTGGCAATTCTGCTATTTAATTATATACGGGTTGGTTTGGGTTGTGTTTTCCTCAAACAGATAAAATAAAAAATAAAAAAATACGCTAAAAGGGAAACTGTTTGAATGGTGAGTACGACCAAACATTTTTTTTAACCAAACAACCATCTGTATTATTTTGTTTTGAGATCTTGATGATTATTCCAATGATATTGTTTTTGTAATCACTATTAAGCTATTTATTTTCTAAAATTAATTTAGAAGTGGATACAAAGTGAGTTAACTCAACTTGACCGATCCATTTTGACATTTACCCGCCCTGCTCGTCATGCCACCTCTGTATCAGCCCATATACCATTTCAACATTTTCATTATATCTCAAGTTATGAATATAGATATGTGATCATCAGTCTCATTTACCTTAAAATTCGAATGGGGAGGTGATTCTTACGCCAACAAAGTTACTCAATGCACCACAAGGCTAGTTGTGTGTTTTACCATCTGCTATTGCTATTGGACCGTGTCGTGTGTGAAGTAATTTTGGTAGTGTACACATCGCCTTTTCTTAAAATGGGACGCACAAAATGGAGGATAGCGAATGAAGAGTTTCTGATTTTTCGGTGTCATATGCAGGATGAATGGATTAACAGGGAAGAAAATGCAGAGAATCTTTAAAGCACTCGTCCCTACACACGTGTCTAATGATGCCCGTAATTTGGTGGAATATTGTTGCTTTAGGTTCTTGTCTAGGGATAGTTCTGAAATTCATCCCTCCCTGAAGGTTTGTGGGTTCAAATTACTCTGTAAATTATCATTTATTATGTTTCATAATATGAGCTAAAAACTTTATTTATGATTTTTCTAAGAAAAGTAGAAATTTCAACCCATTTACGTATTGTTTTGTCAAACAGGGGAAGCTATAAAATTTAACTGAAATTGAAATATGTCAAATGGGTGGAAAGTCATTCAAAGTGTATTAAGATGCATAAAACTTCCAAAATTGCTTTATTAAGAAATGGACAAATGGGTGTGTGGATTTTAAGGTTATTTGGGCTAATTCAAGTTTCATAACTAATATGAACTTCCTATATTTGTCGTAAAATTTGACATCGTGCGTCAATCATTGTAAGACATGCTACAATTTGTAAGATTTTGGTATTCGATTTATTAAATAATCCATATCATTCCAGAATTTACATGTTTGACGACAAAAAAATAATATGAACCCCCTTTAGCTTTTGGAAAGAATCTGTATTTAATTTGGCTTCATTTCCCTAATATTTATCATTTGGTCTACCTATATGCTTTGTTCTTATTATAGGAGCCGGCATTCCAAAGACTTCTATTTATAACAATGCTTGCATGGGAGCATCCATACACCAATGAAAAGGAATCTCGGGGTACAATTGGAGACAAAGCTTCATTTCAGGTTCATTTTTCTGTACGTAATCCTTCCTATTGTCCTCCACTAATTATCTTACTTTTAATTCTATATATAGAATGAATATTATACATATTCTTCGTGGAAATTTCCAAATAGTCAGGATCTGTGTGTTTTCCGTTTAGCATTTTCACTTTTGGTCCCATACTGTGGTTTGTAGAAGTGATTGGTCAATAATGGTTCCACGTACTGAAAATAAAGATTTGACGGACAAATAGAGGATGGAGAGTGGAGAAAAATGATATAACAACTGAAATATAAATGTTTTTTTAAGTTAGATTCTTTTGTAGTATCTTTTTTGGTAGTTTAGGCACATAGAAGTTCTCTTCTCCCAAATGTCATATTGATGTTTCTATATATAGGTTTCATTTTCGACCTCTTTATTTAGCAACGGGTCAATTTTGTGTGTGTCTCATCACAAATTGGTCCAATGGGTCAAATGGGTTGAAAGTCACCCAATATCTATTTTACATAAATATAGCCATATGGCGTAATAAATCATTTCGTCCAGATTATTTTATAGAAAGTTTAATCTTAATTAGTACATTATCTAGTTATAAATATTTTTAAGAAATGGACTAAAAAATGGTTGTTGGTGCCCATTTTGACCCAAGTTTAAAATGGCATGTTTCCACCTCATGGATATCAGGCACATATTCTCACCTCTACTTCTATTCATGTTCAACATTCTATGTATCAAAGGGAGAGAGTCACACTTTATACCTTCAAATATACATACAACATCATAAATCATTGTGACATTACCACGTAAATTTTTTATACAATTTTAAGAATGGGCTAAAAAATGGTTGCTGGTGCCCGTTTTGACAGACACTTAAAATGACCTGTTTTGACTCCATATCCATTAGGCATATATTGCCACCCCTACTTCTACTCATGTTTCAACATTCGATGCATCAAAAGGAGGGTGTCATGAATTATACCTTTCTAAAATTAATTTATTTTTCATTGAAGAGGAAACTTGTTGGAGAAGAAGCTTTTATCCGCATTGCCCCTGCTATCTCAGGCCTAGCAGATTGGCCAACTGTGCATAACGTTTTCAAAGCTCTTTCCGGTGGTCAGAAAAGCATCTCCTTCCAAGTATGGTCCAAATATATTGATGAACTTCTCAAGTAAGCTTCTCACTATCATTTTCTCTTAGCATTCAGTTTTGTAATCATCTAAACTACCCCTTGACAATTACAAAACTAGGTACCTTCAAAACCAAAATTATATTGTCAATAGCAAAACCGCAAATTTTGAATTAAAACATTCCTAAAAGGGAAATGTTGTTTATTTCTTAAAGGTAGCAATTTCAACCTTATTTGTATGAAATGGGTCATTTCGGGCTGCATTTGTTTAATAACGGGTCAAATTGGTTGAAAGGTTATACCGTGTTTTATAAAAAGAAAACTATATTGTTATCTTCATATCATAACTTTTGCAATCATATTTAACAAAATTTAACTCTTCATAAAACAAAAAAATGATTGAAAAAGGTTGGCTGGTCTCCCTAGTGTAACCTTTTATTGGATTACCTGTTTCGCCACCTCTAATATCAGGAGATCTCCAAAAGGAAATTTATACCATGTATATTAAGACAGAAGAATACTACTTACAATTTTGAAAAATAGTTTTCTTGATCTCCTACTGAGGATTATTTCCTTGACAAACTTTTCCAACATTGGAGAGTGTATGAGGGAAGGAAATCATACAATGTAAAGGAAATTTCTGAGACTTCTGGGGAGCGGATCTTATGCCTTGGATCTAGCCGAAAAAGACCTGTTCTTAAATGGGAGAATAACATTGCATGGCCTGGAAAACTAACCCTGACTGACAAAGCACTTTACTATGAGGTACATCTCATGTCAGTTGTCACTTTACATAAAGTTAAAATAATAGTCGATAATTTTTTTATCGTACTTTACTTGCTTACAAAATGTTGTAGGCAATTGGACTTAAAGCCAAGGTGGATGTTATTAGAATGGATCTTACAAGACTTGGTTCACGTGTAGAGAAAACAAGGGTTGGACCGTTCGGTTCTGATCTTTTTGACTCTGCTATCTCTGTTACCTCCGGTCCAGAGTGAGTAAGCTTCAATAACTCATCTCCTTGATTTCTTCACCAATAGAAAAATCTTGAATTATTTTATTTAAATTTTATTATTTCAACCCATTTACTAATAAGTTGGTCTTTTGGGTTTACATTGCAAGTCTAATGGAATAAATTAGAAAAATCAGCTAAAATAGAAACCAATCAAAAGTCCTCCGATGTGTATTTTCAGTCCATACAACCTTTTACAAAATTTTGATTTGAAAATTAGATTTTTGTTGTATTTTATTCTCTTCTGTTTGTAATCTCGTTTGGCACTTCAGTTTTTCTGAAAGTTTCAAAATTTAGACAAAAGTGTGTTTGGGACAATCCAATCCCTCCATACAAAATGCATGTTCTGATAATTTTGATGTATTACCCATTTTTTAATTCAACTTAAAATCATGGCCATATATCAGGTCCAAACCATGGGTACTTGAATTTGTGGATTTAGGAGGTGAAATGAGGCGAGATGTATGGTATGCTTTCATTAAAGAAGTCATTTCTTTGTACCAATTCATAAGAGATTTTGGACCTGAAGAAGGTGATAAATCAGTAAAACATATTTACGGTGCTCAAAAGGGTTATTCAAGAGCTAAAACTTATGCCATTAATGGCATTGCAAGACTCCAAGCTCTTCAATTCAGTAAAAAACTCTTGGATGAACCTACTAAACTTGTCCAATTTTCATATTTACAAAATGCACCTTATGGAGAAATTGTTTGCCAAACGCTAGCAGTAAATTGTTGGGGTGGACAACTGATTACAAGATTTAAGGAAATCGAGTTTGATGATGTGAGATCAGATGTTATAGTAGTCATGTTTATGATATTGATGGTGGGGTGTACATAAGAAAGTGGATGCGGCATTCATCGTGGAATTCTAGTGCTTCTATTGCCTTTTGGAAGAATACTTTATTGAAACAAGCTCTTGTTTTGAGTAAAAGTCTGGTTGTTGCTGATAAAACATTGGTAGAAAGGGCGGCGATAATGTGTCGGCGTAAGTATGCTGAGGTTGAGAAGACACAAGCCACAATTGATGCTGCCATGATTGAAGGGATTCCTAGTAATATTGACCTTTTTAAGGTTGTAATTCAAGCTATGTGGTACTCCTGTGTCCCATTGAAAATTGCAACTTTTACTACATGTCTATCAATGCAAACATAGGAAGGTATTCAGCTTTGGTTCAATTTCTATTTTGGGTAATCAAATTTCATGAAAACCCTCAAAACTATCAAAATTTTGAATGGGGTTTCTGCACAGAATATCAACTACTTTTTCAATGGTCTCGATTTGGTCATTGTACCTTTTTTTTGTAAATTTGAGTCGTTAATAGAGGGGTTTGTGTACCATTTGAGTCATTTTGTAATCGGTAAGTTTAGCACTATATAATTTAACATTTTATTACATATATTTAACATTTATATATATATTATCATTTTTGACAGCTGATTTTTTGTATACGAAGTGACCCAAACAGGACACAAAATCATTTTTAATGACTCGTGTACTAGAAAATGCAAAGATTATAATGGCGCAAATGAAAAAGTATGTTTATGATAGTTAATGAGGCAGTACATCTAAACAAAAGTTAGCATTTTTTACATGAAAGTTATAGATTACCTTACATTGAAATTTTAAGAAAGTTTGACAGGTGTAAAACAAGGTTATTACCTGAAATAGAAGTGGGACCAAAGTTGGTTACCTTTTACCATTTGTAACTGTTGTAAGATACAAAAACATTTGTTTCCAACTATTGTATGGTCAAAGAACAACTTCCATGGGACAGAGGGAGTGCAATATATGACAAAGTAGTTAATATTATTAGTTTTATTTTTTAAAGGTCATGTTCGGATATAATGTTGCTTCATCATATGGTTTAGGAGCTCGTTCTTCCTTTAACGGTCATTGGCAAAAACTTTGGAAAACTTCGACGTTGGGAGGAGCCTCACTTGACCGCATCTTTTCTTGCATTTGTATATACACTCATCTACAGGTTTTTAAGAACACACATCCAAACACCCCCATGATTTTCATATGTCTCATGATATAAGCCTAATTTAGTTTATGAAATTTAATGTTTCTTTCACTCTTCAGGAATTTGTTGTCATATGTGTTCCCTGTGACATTGATGGTTTTAGCAACAAGCATGTTAGTATTAAAAGGGATCAAGGAGCAAGGTCGCCTCGGAAGAACTTTTGGCAAAGTTACCATTCGTGATCAACCACCGTCTAACACAATTGAGAAGATCATAGCCGTTAAAGAAGCTATGCGCGATGTGGAGAAACATATGCAAAGTATTAATGTTTCGCTTCTGAAAATCCGTACAATTATTCTTGCAGGCCAACCACAGGTTAGTTATACTTCATCTTTCTAACAAAGTAAATAAATTTAGCTAAAATAATTAATTTGTCGGTAGAAGCTATTTATGTTATTAAATTAGTTTTCAAGGTTTCATTATGTTGTTATAAGGGGAAGTTTGGTTTTGCTTTTTGAAACTAGTTAACTTGACAAATGAACAAGCCTGTCCAAACACTGTCTCCTACTCCTACAACCAGGGGTGTAACTAGCCAAATAGAGCCATAGATCAGCTAGGATTGAACTCAATTTGTTTCGAGCTCTATATCTAAAGCTTGGGGCAAGCTCATGAGTAATTTTTTATGCTCGTGCTCTGCTTGGACTCTGCTTGTTCATTATCTATTAAGATTTTTATTATTTTATAAGTTTGGGGTATATATATGTAACATGATATATATATTTAGTATTTTATATCACAATTATACACATTGTTTATTACGTATGTGTGTGTATAATATATACACACTAAATATATTTATATATATATAACATGCTTGTTAAGCTCACAGGCAACTTGCCTTGTTTACACCCTTGCATACAACTTGATTTATGATGGTGTATTATCTAATTCTGATTCTTCAAAATGACATAATTACCTTCAAAACACACATCCTAACACACCCGAACAGTCAAAAAGTTATTCGTATAGTCAAGTTCTAAATTTATTTTTTTCTCATCTCAGATAACCACAGAAGTGGCCATGGTGCTTTTGTTTGGCTCCACTATTCTCCTCACAGTACCCTTTAAATATGTTCTCTCTTTCCTCATACTCGATCTCTTTACACAAGAACTTAACTTCAGGAAAGAAATGGTGATGAAGTTGATAAGTTTCTTAAAAGCCCGTTGGGACACTGTGCCTGCCAGCCCTGTTTCGGTATTGCCATTCAACACCAGCAACTCTGACGCCAAGAGTGAAAAGAAAGAAACGACGAATCACCAAAATTAGAAAGAACTCGGAACAAGGAGTAAGTCAAAATCTCTAATTAGGCTTAAACTTGTTCTCAATATTTTGTACAGAACTTTAGTTCCCTAGGATAGCACTATATTGTATAGTTGACTTATTCAAGATACAATACGAGATTGAGTAACTATTGAAAAAGAAATCACGAAAACCACCCACACGTAAGCAATTTGCTTCAACCTTTCTGACCCGTTGCATACGAGTTTGTTATCATGATAAGAGCATTGTTCTGTTTGATTCCTGCATTTAGTCAAAAGAGTCAAATTTAAAGTTAAAGTCAAAGTCAAGATTTTCTTATGGAATATTCTTGTTTGCATACCTTGGTGAACAAAATGAGACCACAAAATCTGTAGTAGAACATGTGATGATGCTTGTGGGATCATCATAAGCATAACTGTATGCCACAGGGCATGCGGCTTTGAATATCTTCGAGTAATTCGTTGGCATACATGTGACGGGATTAGAGTACATTCCTTTACAACAATACTCATCGGTGTCAAAAACATTGCACGCACTCCGGCAGGCAGAGGGTTTTCCATCTGACCGTAGAGCTAGCTCGGGCGGGCAGTTATCCCTGAGGTCAGTGTCACAACCAGCGATCCTACAGTCACCTTTGCCTTGAATGGGCGTAATAGTGATGGGCAAGTTGAAACCGTCGACAAGGCTAACATCGTAAAAAGCAGTGTCACCGAGGGTAAATTCGGCAATCGATGCAGGCGGGGTCCCGGGGCTAGTGCAAGTTAGTGTGGTGCCGCATGCTCCTGTTTGGCATGTACCATTCCCGTTTTTATCGAAGTCGCACCCCGTTCGGCCCCATATGCGTCCGCCCCACCCATGTGGGGCGGAGAAGACGGTGGATTCACCAGGTTTGAGAGTGAAACCACCGCCGTTGAGAGTGGTGTTGGTGGCTGTGATCCCAGGCCATATGGTTTCATGGCAGTTGTTGACAATGGTGAGGTTGGTGCAAATTGACAAGTGTACCCCTGATGCAAGGGCAATGAGGATAATAATTTGACTGAAAGAATGCATGATTGTGACTTGTGTGTGTGTTTGTGAGTATGTATGTGTATGTGTGTGTGTTTTATATAGCAAAAGGAAGTGTGAAGAAAGAGTGATAAGGAGTGAGGGAATACTTGATGATCACATTATACCTTGCTTCCACCATTTTTGAATACTCTTGTTTATATGTTCCTTGTGGCAGAAGAATGTTATTACATGTTGATAAACAATATATCACAAAAGGTCCCACATTATGCCAGTAAATTATGGATTTAATCACAATATATATGTTAATATGTTGTCTAATTAGTCTTTATAATTAATATGGGTCTATCAAAGAAAACAACAAAATGATAACAAAAAACCATCTTTTTCTATGAGAAATTACATAAGCTTTTAAATTACACAAGTTTAACTTTATCACTTTTAGCATAATTCCTTCCCACCACGTTTGATCCGCGCCGTAAGTGCGATTGTTGTTGGTTGGCAACATGAGTTGCTAAACACGGCTCGCCTTAAGGAGAGTGTGTAATAAGAATGTTTTAGATGGAGGAAATATAATACATAAATTTAATTTTTTTGATTGTATTATAAAAATATATAAATTTATATGTGTGAGATAAACAAGTTTAGGCACCAATGTGTGAAATGAATATTTATTTAGGCACCGTATATAATTTATTCTTTTATGATAAACATAAGTAAACATACGATAAAGGTTAGCGAATGATACAAACCAAAAAAACATACTATTTATTCATACATCTCTCAAAGTCATATGAGAGATATAAGATGTTACTATGAGATGTCCATCATATTATACATAATGCATCAAATATTATGTTTACATATCATGCGGGACCCGTAGAAACTTTGATACAAGCACGTTATGACTTTATACGACTTGTTAAATTAACAGATTTCACTTGACACACCCACTTTAGGCTCATAGGCTTCTCAAATTCTTGATCTTGATATTACGCTTCATGATCCTTTGGATGCTTGAGTCTGCATAACAAAAATCATGAAACAGAGGCTTCAATCTGTTGTCGAGAATGGAACCCTTCTCTTTAAGCAAAACAGCAAGATAACCCACTTGGGTAAATCAGGTAAAGTCGAAGAAGCCCGTAAGTTATTCAACCAAATGACCCAACGAAACACTGTAACATTCAATTCAATGATCTCCGTATATGCGAAAAACAGAAGAATCAATGATGCACTCAACCTGTTTGATAAAATGCCTCAACGAAATCTTGTTTCTTGGAACACCATGATTGCAGGTTGTTTGCACAATCACAGAGTTGAGATCGCACGCCAACTGTTTGATGAAATGCCTCAAAGAGATGTTTACACTTGGACTTTGATGATTACTTGTTGTACGCGTAATGGGGAGGTTGAAAAGGCTAGAAAGTTGTTTGATTTGATGCCTGATAAGATGAATCCAGCTTGTTGGAATGCTATGATTTCGGGTTACTTGATGTGTAGAAAGATTAAGGAAGCTAGATTGATGTTTGATGAAATGCCTGTGAAAGATTTAGTTTCTTGGAATACAATGCTTGGAGGGTATACCCAGAGTGGGGATATGAGTTTAGGTTTGATGTTTTTCGATGAAATGCCGGTTAAAGATGTGGTTTCTTGGAACTTGATGGTGGATGGGTTCATTGAGGTTGGTGATTTGGATTCTGCTTGGTGTTTTTTTAAGCGTATACCGCATCCGAATGTTGTTTCTTGGGTCACAATCTTGTCTGGGCTTGGTAGAAGTGGTCGGATTGTAGAGGCTAGGAGATTGTTTGATCAAATGCCGGTTAAGAACTTGGTTTCATGGAACGCGATGATAGCAGCTTATGTCCAAAACTTGCAGATTGATGAAGCTTTGAGCCTGTTCAATGAGATGCCTGAGAAAAATGCAGTGTCTTGGACTACCATGATCAATGGGTATGTTCGTGTTGGTGAGCTAGAGGAAGCAAACTATTTACTTAATCAAATGCCATACAAGAATGTTGGGGCTCAAACTGCAATGATCTCAGGTTTTGCTCAAAACAAAAAGATTCAAGAGGCTCGTGAGATTTTTGATCAAATAAGCAATCGAGATACGGTTTGTTGGAATACAATGATTGCAGGATATGCTCAGCATGGACTCATGGATGAAGCACTTGATCTTTTTCACCAAATGGTGCGGAAAGACATCGTTTCATGGAATATTATGATTGCTGGTTATGCTCAAGTAGCTCAAATGGATAAAGCACTTGCTTTATTTGAGGAAACAAAACATAAGAACTTAGTTACTTGGAATTCCTTGATTTCAGGCTTCACCCATAACGGGTTGTATCCGGATGCATTCAAGTATTTCATTTCAATGATACAAAATGGTACTAAACCCGATGAATCTACATATGCTTCCATTTTAAGCTCATGTGCAAATCTAGCAACTTTACAACTGGGAACACAAGTTCATATGCTAGTTGTAAAGACAGGCTATGAGCAAGACATATTTGTTACTAATTCTTTGATCACTTTGTACGCCAAATGTGGTAAGATGTTGAATGCTGAACGGGTATTTTCTCATACCCCGCGTGTTGATGTTGTCTCATGGAATTCTTTGATTAACGGGTATGCTTTAAATGGAAATGGGATTGAGGCAGTGAAGCTATTGGATGATATGGAGGTTGCGGGAGTGAGCCCAGATGAGGTCACCTTTGTTGGGGTTCTATCTGCATGCAGCCATGCTGGCTTGATCGATCAAGGGCTGGGATTATTTGAGTCTATGAGTCAAAAGCACTTGATCCAGCCGTTGACTGAGCACTATGCGTGCATGGTTGACTTGCTTGCAAGAGCCGGGAGGCTAGAGGCCGCTTTTCAAATGGTTAAAGAGATGGATGCTGATTGTAACGCGGGTATATGGGGTGCTTTACTTGATGCTTGTCGTGTGGTTAAGGATTTGAAAATGGCTGAATATGCTGCTGAAAAGCTTATGGAGATTGAACCTGAAAAGGGTTCCAAATATGTGATGTTATCAAACATGAACGTGGAAATGGGGTGGTGGGAAGTGGCGGAGAAAGTTAGAGGCTCGTTGAAAGAGAGCCAGGCGGTGAAGCAGCCGGGTGTAGTTGGATTGAAGTTAAAAACCAAGTTTATGTTTTTGTATCTGGTGATGCGTGTTGGCTCAAAAACATGACCTTTTGTGGTCGTTTGAGGTCACTAATGGCTCATATTAGCAACACCAGCGAAACCCTCATTGATGCCACATAATGTACGTCAATGAGGGGTTCATCAGGGTTGTTTCACCCCTGTTGATGTCATTGTGGTGTTGGTCCAACCAACTCCATCTGAGGCGGCACACACATGAACCGCCACAAGAAAAGAACATGACCACCAGCATGTTGGCTATAGAGAAGGCGGACCATGGGGTGTGATTAAATTGGAAGCTCTAAAAGATGGTCATGATGGTTGGTGAATGGTCACATACAAACTTACACGTATGTGCTATTTGTTGAGGATTAAATGGATGCTGTGAACTTATTGTGAAGATATACTTCTCTTAAAGAAAGTGTAAATAAACTTTAAAAATAAAATAAAATGTGGTATATTAGAAGTTTCTATTTAAAACATAAATACGTGATCCACATTCAATGGAACATGATCATAGATCCTGCATTTTAATATCTACCTGTGTTTTTTGGGAAACCAAAAATGGGTGAAGACAGACACTGTTGCCTGTTGGTTTTGGATGCCAAAAATAATGGCCAAGTGATGTATAAAACAATGATATGCAATCTGTTATTTTCTGTCCTTAAAAGCAATTTTTCGTCATCATGTAATCAGAAGTTGTGCGCAGGGTTTCATGATGAATCACTTCTTGATGCAGTGAAACATCGCATGTAGAGTCTCTTATCAAGATTGCAGCTCTTGTTAATAAGCCAGTTGAACTATTGAATGCACAAGGATTGCAGGTAAATGAAGACCTAACATGATTATTTAGTAATCGGTATACCAAAGATAATACATTTCTCGTGGCCCTATAACAATCAATCACAAAACCAGAACACCGGTTTTGTTCATATAGTAGTTAGTGACCAACTGAAAGTGTTGTGTGATTCTGGTTTAGTCTTTAAGCTATTATGTGACTTTCTTTTCTGTCACTACAGACTTACCTGTATACCAACAGAACCCATAGGCGACTGTTATTTAGTTGTTGATTTCTGATTTAGTCGTTAACCAATGGCTACTTCGTTGCTGTCAAGAATGGTCTGGATGCTGTGCACAATGAAAGGAGTCTATTGCTTCTTGGAATGACTACGGACAAACCATCACGCTGGTTCGTTGGGTGATACCGACCACCATAGCTAACTGTCGTGTATGAAACCAACACAACCCTTCGAACCATTTGTAACTGAACCATAGGTGAACCCTCGCAGTCCTTATAACAAACCTGGGATCTGGCATTGACATTGTTTTAACAGAGTTGCAAACAATTGGTTAAACCGCAAGGACACTCATGGTGCTCTAACAAACCTGGGATCTGGCATTCACATTGTTTTCTTGAAGTTGATTTTATTTTGAAAAAAAATTATAATGAAAGGATAAAGTTCAATTGACTCGTACAATAATCAAAACAGTGACAAACAGTATGCAGATCCACACAATCAAGTATGGAACCATAAATTCAAAAGGGTTATTCTTTCCTACCATAAATAAACAAACTTTATTACTCAAAAACTCACAGTTCAATTCCAGTTACTGAAAAATCTGAGCATGATGAGAGGTGCAAAAATTCCATAGTTTCTACTGATGTATCCTAAATACTTCCACTTTTCAGCTGATACCTGATTTTCAACATGCGGTTTCTTGTTGCCACCAGGACCATTAGTCAGCCACCAGTATCTCATCAGGGTACAAAAATTGAGACGACTCAGCCACACTGTGCACTCAGGTTGCGACCTTTTTCCTCACGATTCTCTTTCTGCGAGCCTTGGGTGGTGGTGGTGCTGATCCTCCTTCTGAGGTTGTTTGACTTTGGTCCTGCTTAAATCCAAGGAGCCCGAGACCTGAAGTTACAGGATTTTTGGATATGAACCATTTTGGAGAAGTGGTGTTGGTGGTTTCAGATGGTCGATTGTATGCTTGTCTCAGTAAGTCATCTGAATGGGCTAATGGGTCCACCTCCACCCCCAGCCAGGCTAACCTTGATGTCTCTCCTAAGTGTGCATTCATGATTCTGCATATAATCATTTAGCGTTAAGGTCGGAAAAACACCAAACGATTTAACAAGCAACATACAACTTGTCGGCCAAGATAAATTACCAAATGGAAGAAAATAAAAGAGACTTGCCTATCATACTACCAAAGTTAGTTATTTGAGTAGTTTCTGCTGGAAGGGTGATAATGTAACCTATTTACCTCTAAATAAGTTGATTAAGGTTTGTGTATTATCTCATATGGCCTAAATGTGCCAAATTAAAAAAAAAATAGGTTTATTATTGAAACTTGAAAGTCACCCACCTAAAACTGAATGGAATCATACATTGTTATATTCAGTATCAAGATATTGTTACAATAATATTGTTTTTGTGCACATAATTAACACTTTCATAATTTCATTATACATATAAACAAAACTAAATGGTGGAAGACAGAGTGTCCATGGGCAACCCATTTGCACATGTGCCTAAAATTGACCCGTGAGCCCACTTTGCTGTTACTCTACCAACCCAACCCAGACATCTTTCTGCCTAAAAAGGCTATTTTTCAACCAATTGCTCCCATGAAAACATTGTTACCAAGATATATTGACTTGTTAGAAGCAAATAGATTCTGAAGATTTTTAGTGGCTGTAAATATTAAAAAATTATTAAAAAATGGAGAAGAGTAATGGACAAGTAGTATTACCCTTTCCTTCCTGGATAGTTTTCAATCTAAAAAGACTATTTTGCCCACTATTTGATCATCATTATAAACATGTTATCATTGTTTTGGCCCAGAGAATTCATCTATTTTCTCATTACTGAAAAGTATTCAAGATGTTTTCTAATAGTCAAACATTATGCATAGAGAATCATTGGATACTCTCCCCCAATATATCAACAAAAACATGTAGCATAATATTAGGAGCAGTAAACAAATGTAGATCATTTTAGCACAATAAAAATTCATAACTAAAAATAAATATAGCATACCTTAAGGCTGTGCTGAAAGCCAATCCCACCCCAATAACATCAAATTGAGTGACCATAGCTCTATCAAATCCACACAGAAGCTGATAACGCAAATTGGCATAAATTCCAAGAAACGCTCCATACCCAAGTGCATTAGTACTCACAGAGGGGATTGTCACAGATAATCTGATGAGTATGTTTTTAAAAAAAAGGCAAAATATACAATTAAATTAACCTGTTAGTGTTGCACAAAAAGAGAGAACAAAAACAAAAAAAGGTGATCTACTGCATACCTTCCCTCTTTTTTCCGGGCAACAAGGTTTGTTAGAGCACCCTGCGCTGCCCCTGCAGTTAAACCCACCATACACAACTCTGCAGCCTTGTAAAAGAAGGAGTGGATTCTTTTCTGCATGTCAAACTCCCTCATTGGGTAGCTTTTTTCAAAAACATTATTTGGAAGTTTTTGTAACGTATTTTGCAAATCGAAGCGGAAAGTATTCCCATATGAACGGCATGGAGCAAGGGACCAAACAACAACAGCATTACATGCTGTTACGGTAAGCACATTAATCAGAGCAAGATCCCATTCCTCCTTTATCCTATAACATAAAGATGTATATAATACAAAGTTAAAATTATGTCATAGTGAGATTGTAATTTGTTAAGTTTCATAAGGACGAGTACAGTACCTTTCTTTACGATTTTTGACCTCCCACATAACCGAGGAAGCAATTGTAGCTGTCTGCTCTAAAAGGAACCGATATAAAAATGCAGGATCTGCAATCATCCTGTTTGAATGAATGTGGATCAGGTCCTAATTGCACTTTCTTAGTCAAAGATTAGGCAGGTGGTAATAGTCTATGTTTATAGATGTATGGAGTAACATAGATGTTTTAAATATAAAGTAAAATACATATCATATTATCATCAAACTTGTGCCCTAAGAAAACATCTATTAAAGGCAATTTAAGCAAATAACCTTTTATCCAGTCTTCTAAAAAACATGATTTGTGAATATTATTAAATTTGTTCTTATGTCACTTTTAGATATATGAATATTTTATGGGACTATGGAATATTATACAAAATGGACTCTTGTTAATTGCAAGAGTAATAAGATACAGTAATGAAAACAAACTGAGAAAGAAATTTGTAGGGCAATTTTATAGAATACCTGCCAATGAATCCCCTAGATAACCCTTGAGGAAGCGAACGTGATATGAACCTTGCAGTTGTTGGCCTTGCATTCATTGCTATATATTTTACCAGTTGGGCCGAGCTAACCAAACCCTATTTACCATTGCACATTTGAGAAACAATTCCATCAATGTTTAATTAATATAGGCGGCAATATGGACCCTTTACTAATAAACGGGTTGATTTGGGTTATATGTTTTATCTCAAACGAGTCAAGAGGGTGAATCCGAAAATCTTGCTAATGCATATCTCTTAATTCATTTTATTAAAATATTTTGATTTTACTGTAACAATTTAGCTGTTTCAACACAGTGCTATTTTATAGGATACCAAAAAGACAACAAAAGTTATTGTAGGCCAACACGATTCGTCATGTTACCCAACTGCTCAACCCACTAACTTTTCCACATCTACAGTATATTATCTAAGTAAATCACTTACCATTTCATAGGCTTGTCGGAGTCCTGATGGCAAGTCCATCATTGTCTTTTGCCACTCGTTCAATACAGCCTCAAGGAATTTCCGATCAAATAACTGACAAAATAGACAGAACATAATTCTTCACCATGTATGGAAAAGTATGATATGTAATCATTTAGTTAAAGCCAAAAATGAAAAAATCAAAATATATAATATTTTGAATAACAACCTCTGGGAAAATAATCCGCTTCCTGAAGAGTCCACCTTCATCCCCCTCATCACCATCATCAAATTCATCAAAGTAATCATCGTCATCACCATCATCATCACCTCCATCACCACCTCCAAAGTTTATGCTCTTCCCGATATTACCACCACCTCCTCCAATTGCTAGCTGTGAAAAAAAAGGTATCACTTTTAGCCCATGTATCATGCATATTAATGTACTAAAAGATGAGATGTTCTTCAGTTGACTAAGCACACATATCAGGGAATTGTTTACTAATATTAGTCAAATACATAAGATACCCTGCAAGAGAAATGTGCAATCTAGGACATAACATTAAGAGACTCACTGCATTTAATGGATATAGAAACCATTTCTTGACATTCATATGATGGAGTCAACATCAATCAATACAAGATAATCCCATATGTCACAAACATTTCCTAAAACATCACTACTGCCCCTCATCTACAGGTTAACAACAAATGCATCCTCAACTTAGAACTAAAAGCATATACGGCTCCTCTTTAGATGATAAATGTCAAGTTCTGATATAACCAAACTTTAAATAAGTCTTTGGAAAACTAAAGAAAAGTTCTTGAGCTTCAAGAAAGTTAAAGTTTGTCACTAAACATAAGAAATAACCATGCAGTCGCCAGTTCCTAAATTCGTAAAATATACAACAGTCCCACATATAGTTATAAATTTCAAAGTAAATCCAACAATTTCTGAAACTTTTTTAGTTGGAAAATGTCCTTTTACCTCTAGAATTTGCAAAATAGCATCCAGATATTCATCTTTTAGTTTGTATGCAAACAATATATAATGTAACATTTGTTTTTCTAGGCTTCTCTAGAATATAGTGATCAGCTTTATCTTTATGTTCAACATTGTAGAATACAGAGATACTAAACGTAACAAACGTAGACTTATCTATCAATGAACACAAAGAGGGCTACCTTGGTTCTGTACAAAGAATCAAAGATTCTTACTTAATTCAATATTCATTTCTAGTATATAACAAAGACGAAATTAATTGAATTAAAGAGCTTGAATAATTGTCAATACAGGCATGTTCAACAAAAGAATTCAAGAACAACACCATGCATATTAAACCAGTTACTTCTCCAAAAAGTACTCATACTCTATCTGTAAGAACACATAATCACTCTATCCATACTCATAACAAACCACTAACTAATTTCATAATCATCAATAACCCAAGTAGAATCCAAATTAACTGACTAATCAGTTCCAATCATTTCCTAACAATCATCAAACAGAACATAATAAACCCTAATCAAATAACACACCTCAGGACTCGATTTCGTCTGTTTCTGCGTCATATCAAGTTTCGATTTCTCCAAAGTCACCGCACCAAACGCCCCATACTGCCCCTTCATCACCGGCCCATGCGCCGCCGTCGCCGGCGCCGACGAAGAAACCGCCGGACACTCCGCCGGAGTCATCCTGAAACACCGTTCAAGCCCCGCCACCGCGTCTCCGTCAACAACCGCCGACGAATTCCTCACCACCAGACCCCTCCGGCGCGGCGGCGCAACCCGGTGGCCGGAGACCGACAACAGAGGGTTCACCGGCGCCGATGATAAGGTTTTGGTGGTGGGTACGAGATGGGTGTTTATCGGCATGATTTGGGCTGTTTGGAAGACTGTGTGAGCCATTTTGGTGTGAAATCTTTGTGGGTTTTCGATTGGGAACAAAGATTGTGGGATTCAGAGTAACATATGGTGCTGAAACGAGGGTTTTTCACCCTTTTTCTTCTTCTCTTTGGGGTTTGTAGAGAGAGAAAGTGAAGAGAGAGAGATGTGAAGCGACTCAAAGGGGTTTTGATAAGATGTCACAAGGCACAAGCTGATCACCAACTTCACTCGGTGAGTTTTGGTTACTGAATCACTGAGTTGACTCGTTGAGTCATGTTGCACTCGGCCCACAATTCTCAGCCTCCCATTAATTATGCAATAAACTAAAGGGCAAAATTTGAAATGAAATAAAAATACAAATCGTTTAACTAAATATGTGGTTTTCTAAAAAAATATTTATTTAACACTTCAATATTTAATTTATAGGTGTTCAGGTTTTGTTGCTATTTACGTTTCAAAGTCTTTGGTCTAATGATACTCAGATCTGTTGGATTGGTGTACTTGTTAAAAAAAAATATGTTGCAAGTCTTGTAGTAAACAAACGGTGTATATTAAAAATTAGATTTAGAAAGTGTGTAAGTTTGTCGTTTTAGAGTTGTTTTAGTAGACAAGAGTAAAAGGACTTTGAATGTGCGGTTAGAAGCATGGTGAGCGACTTTAGAGAGAAACGAGCCAAGGATCAGTCGCTCAAAGACTAGGTACCTTTCTTGCAACTTTAGTGGAGTGGACGATACAACGTAACAGAGATCACCATTGAAGGCTAAGCAATGCCGCATATAACTAAGTTTAAGTATTTAGGATTGTATGTACATGTGATGGACAGATGGATATTAACATTACATATTGTATCCAGATATGCTGGTCTAGGTGGAGGGCGGCTTTAGGGCACCTACGTGACATGAACTTCCTTACCTAAAGGGAAATTTTAAAAGGTTGTAATACGCCTGACTATGCCATATGGGAACGAACAATTTAGTCAATTAAGAAGGCCTAGCCGCGCAAGATAAAAATAGTAGAGATGAGTGTGTTGAGGTGGATGTGTCGGCACACAAAGTTAGACACCATAAGAAACGAGACTTTCAAACAGTTAGCAGTAGTTAGCATAACGAATAAGATTAAGGAGGGGAGATTAAAGTGGTTTGGATATATGAAAAGGAGACAAACACGACGTCGGTAAGAGATGTAAAGATTCTTAATGTCAGGGAGAGGAGTATAGGTAATCCCAAACTGACTTGGGGGAGAATATTAGACATGATTTGGTTGAGTTGCATCTCTTGAAGGATATGATCAAGAATAAGAGTACGTGGAGGCGTATTGAGGTTAAAAATGTTTAGGGGAAGGTTTAGATGTTTTACTTATATCTTAGCTAGTAGCTCTTACATATTAGTAACTGTTTCATTATTATCATTTTCTTAATTCCAAATTTTGTCTCATAAGGATCACTGCATTTTGTTATCTATTTTGTGCTCCTTCTTATCAGTAGTATAACTATTGATTATTGATTATGTATATTAGTGTTCATTGTATGTTTTGTTTTCTATTACTTATACAGTGGATTGTGCATAGTTGCTGCAACATAACCTATACTACTAACGAGTCTTTTTTCTTTATATTGTATGTTAATTGCTTTGTTAAACATGATGTTCTCTTTGTGTTGTTGATTCGGGTCTATGGTTAGCATCAAAACCAGGGGTCTTGTTATAAGCAGGCTTTAATCCTTTTTAGGATAGGGGTAAGGTGTGTTTACATCACATCACTCCAAGACCTCATAAATGTCTTTAATATGAATGGAATGCATTGAATACGGTTATGGTTTGTAATTTGGTAGTTTGTATTAATTTTATAACTGTTAAAGTTAACTCATGAATACAATACGTATACATAACTTCATTTTCTAAAAAAATAAAATATAGTAAATACACAATAATGGTTAAATGATTGTTTTGGTTTACACCATCGAGTTTAAACGTCAAACCATTAAGTCGGGCAATAGATTGTCAAACGATTAAAAATAATTGCATCAATCTCAGGACACCACCTTTGATTTACGATGTTCAATAGGATTCAAGAGTTTATTAGAACAAGTATTTCATAACCAATAAAACTAAAAGAGTAATTGATGAACTTAACCAATAAAATGTATTTGGTTGTTTAAATTCAACTACCACTTGTATATACACATATACAAGCATACATTTTTATATAAATGTAATTGATATCAACATATGTCTTCGTGTACTTTTAAATCTTTTTGTTAATTCTAAACAAACACTATAGCATAGGGCATAAACGCACACGTCAATACTATTTGTAAAAACACATATGTGATGATATCCAAATGTGGATTAAATAGAGTTCGATCTCCACAATCATAAGGTTGAACTATCTTCTTTTCTCTTTAATGTGGAGGCTTGTTGCGAGGCTTGTGGAATCACATATGATGCTTCTCAATATTTGTTGTCTTGTGCTACTAGTGTGCCATCAATGTAAGTTCCCATCATCTAATCATTTTATTATATCATACTTTTAAATAAACGTTATAATCATTACCACAATATGTGAATTTATAGGCGGAAAACACGAACAAAATGGTATCATTGTATTTAGGGTTCCACCACCAAAAAATTGTGCTCCACATTGCGTAAAAAATATTTATGATTATCATGCTTATTGTTGTTGTGGTTCGAAGGATCCAGCACAATGTGATAGGGATTTAGCATGGTGTAATAAGATTTGTAATACTAGAAAAAGTTGTGCTCTATGAACATAATTTTACATTATTATAGAATAATTATAATGTTCAAAAGCTATATTTTTACTACACTTATAATAAAAAAGTATTAAATTGAAAAAAAACCTAAAAGTATTATGAGCTTGATAATTATTCTTTTATTATTTTAAAACAAAAGACATTTTGATTATTATATCAAAGACTTTAATTCATTGTGTCTAATATGTCAGATCATTGAGTAATTTGATTATAGGTGATGATTTATGCATGTTTGATGAGATATGATAATTGTTATGTGATGTTTAAAGCATAATAATGGATCAGGAATAATTAATTGGTGAAAAGCGTGTCGCGTGAGCATGCTTGCTATTTATGGAAACTTTTAAGACACGATGTGTTGTTTGATGAGTATGTTATGTGTAGAACATGTTATGGTGATGTGATTATGTTAATATGTTATGGATAATTATTGGATGTGTTACATATATATTTGAGATTGTTTTTGTTATATGATTCATATCTTAAAATGGATTGCACATGTGTACGATGTCATGCATTCCAAAAATAAAAACTTTCCAAACATAGATTTCTGATATGAAACTTTATGTGAATCCTTATTTGAGATATTTGAGCATAACTAAACATGTTTTTACTTATTTGAGTCACCAACAGGTCATCGGATTAGTCCAGTCAACTTTGGTCAACAAAAGTTAACTTTGGTTAACTTTTTGAGATATAGTTGACTTTTTGACCAAAGTTAACTTTGTTAAACATGTTAAATATTTCTCGAACACACTAACAATACGTTGTTCGGATACAACGGGGTTCATCTTGACCATTATGTACACACACTTATGGACATACATTTGTTAGGTAATGATTATCTTTCAGCTTTTACACTTCATGCTTTCCTACGCATTTAAGGTGAGTCTTTACGACCCCACTTTTACTTACTTTAATTTTTGAGGAGAAGTATAAAAATTATTCTTATCTAGTTTTAGTATGATTAGTATATTGCTTGTTACTGTATGCAAACATTATCACACAAGTCCTTACATACCGTTAATATCGAACTAGCGAGATAATTTTGGGTAGTACTACTGGTTTGATAAACCCCACTTGCATTAGTCGTGCTAACTCGACTGGAGGTCTAATGGGTATTTAATTACCTAGACACTTGCCATTGTTCTATGATAAGACATGGCAGGAGGCAAAACAACTCACAAATAGTCAATTTCATTCGAAACGCTAAGTAACTCGATATATAGGCTAGAACCTATGGTATACCTTTGTTAACTTTTACTTTGAAAACACTTAAACATATTTACTTATTTAAACATGTGAAATCACCAACTTTATGTTAACATTCTTTAGCATGTCTATTTAGGTTGCTTGCAAACTTAAGGCTAGGGTTGCATATTTGAGGCTCAGGCATCATCTTTATCATTTAAAAGCAAGTTAATTTACATTTACTATTTCATCGGCGCCTTGTTTTGCGCATTTATTACTCATGGGTTTACAAAGTGTACGCTTCTACATTGATTACATTGAAAACTTTGGTATACTTTGATTTAAGGTCAATGCTTATTTTAAAACGCATATAGTGTCATTTGATATAACTGTGTCGGAGATCTTGTTTTGTTACGCACCTCGCGGTAGAACCCCATAGGTGGATTTTGAGGGTGTGACAGATTAGTATTAGAGCCACTGATTATAAAGAACGATGATTGCATTTGCATATGGACTATACCCTTAGACACATACTATCATTGCACATACTCTTATCTGCTTACTTTTTTAAGCATACATATCATTTCACGCACATATAATGATAATTGGATGTCCACATCATCATCTACCCCACCTATGTCACCAGCATCACCCCTAATCTACGAGGAGACTAGGAATCTCGCTCTCATACCTTCTTCATCTACACTAATTGCCTCACCATCGTAGCTAAAAAGTATCTATTTGAGCCTGCTAATAAATTTAAACAACATAGAGTGTTGTTCAATATTCGAGTCAGGGAGATACACAACACTAGAAATGTTCAATATTAGAGGTGTACAAACCAGTTTTTATACCCAAATGGTTCGGGTCCAAAACCGAACCGTTTTTTCGTGGTGGGGTCAAACCGGTTTTTTTTCACACCGGTTTGGGTTACAAACCGGTTTGGCTTACCGAAAACTCAAACCTATCAAACCGATTCGGACCGGTTTTTTACCCAAACCGGTTTTTCTTACCGGTTTAACAGGGTTTTCTTATCGGTTTAACCGGGTTTTCTTATCGGTTTAACCGGTTTTTAACTTTTAAACCAGTTTTGAGTGCGGGGCTAGCAAACCGGTATAGAAATTGGCGATTCGGGACCGGTTTGGGCCAAACCAATTTTTCTTTGAAACTAGTTTCGTTTTTTTGGTGAACCGGTTCCCGAACCAGCTTTTTTGTTCATGTCTATTCAATATAATTGTCAGTTGAATTCAGGAGCGTGTACCCCTTCCCCTTACTGTTGACATAACTGATTGTACTACTGCATCATCACTTATATATTATATGACAAATAGTCATTTGCCACCCTTGTAGCAAGGTTAGATCAAAATATTCGCAATGTATGGGAAACACCCGCTGAGATAACCGAGATACCAGAGCATCAGACCACCGTTAGTGAATATGTGAAAACACTGGTGGAGACCGGCCAGAAACACAATATGTTTGTTGATGTATTCGAGGAAAACACAAACAAGCACAATTCACTAGATGGCATAGTCAAGGGAGAACTAGATAAGATAAAAACCCTCGAGGCTACACTACATGTTATGCAGCAAAGACTAGTTATCAAAATCGAGAGTTGCTGCTAGCCGGAAGGCCTTTTTATTAGCAAGGGAAAAGTACTTACCAGAGAAGGTTATAAGCCTAATTTGTAGTTGCTACTGCATCTAAGGAGTGATGAATATCTGGAGGAAGAGTATTGTACTTTGAATGAAGACTAGACACTAGAAAAGGAATTCTAGAACATTAAGATGGTAGGGTTAGATATTAAGGATTATACGACCTGTTGAACGACTATGACAATGTGATAAAGTACCATCCGGGTAAGGCTAATGTGGTAGTCGATATCCTAAGTCGAAAGTAAACACCTAACCTAAAGCGAGTACAAGCATTAAAGCTTAGCATTCATACTAGAGTACCAGATAAAAACCATAATTCTCAAATTGAGGATTAGAAGGACCAGAATCTGAAGGCAGGGTCCATGCGAAACATGGAAAATTATTTAGTGACAAAATCCCAAGGATTTTGTTATTTCAGGGAACAAATATGGATTTTTCAGTACATGAATTTACTAGCTGGTAATGGATGAATCTCATAAGAGTCGATATCCTATTTATCAAGGTTAAGGTAAGAAGTATCATGATTTGAAAGTTCTTTATTGGTGGAAGAATCTGAAAAGATTTCGTTATTTCAGGGAACAAATATGGATTTTTCAATACATGAATTTACTAGCACTAGTAATGGATGAAACTCATAAGACTCGATATCCTATTTATCAAGGTAAAGGTAAGAAGTACCATGATTTGAAAGTTCTTTATCGGTGATAAAATGTGAAATGATACATTGTCATGCGTGTAAGCAAGTGTTTAACTTATTCTAAAGTTTTGGTGGAATATCAAGTACCATCTAGTTTACTCTAACAACCACAAATTCTAGAATGGAAGTAGTAATAGATCTTAATGGATTTTATTGTGATGTTACATCAAACTCTCAACGGATGCGATACCATTTTGGTAATAGTCGATCGCTTGGCAAAATCCGCATACTTCTAGAAATTAGATAGACTGATTGAATTGAAAAGTAAACTCACGCATGTCTAAGAGAAAAAGTCTCTTGGCATGAGGTGCCAGTTTTCATCATTTCCGATCATGACCCTCGATTTATTCCTTATTATTAGAGTCATTGGAACATGGTTGGATAGGAGCACACGTATCATCCATAAACGGATAGTCAGAATGGGCATATGACTCGGATTGTAGAAGTCATGCTGTGAGCATATGTTATTGATTTTGGAAGTAGTTTGGAAACCCATCCACCATTGATTAAGGCTTCCTACGATAACACTTACCACATAACAATCAAGGTCGCATTGTTTGAGACGCTCTATGGAAGGAAGTGTCGATCACCTATCTATCGGGTAGGAGTTGAGGGAAAATATACTTATTTAAACATGTGAACTCACCAACCTTGTATTGACACACTTTAGCATGTCTTCTTAGGTTTTTTACACGCTTAAGGCTAGGGTTACATATCTAAGGCTCATACATCATCTTTATTATTTGAAAGCAAGTTTATATACATTTACTACTTTCATTTGGCGCCTTGTTTTGAACATTGATTACTCATGGTTTTACAAAGGTGTAGGCTTCCGTATTAGTTACATTGAAAACTTTGGTATACTCTTATTTAAGGTCAAACACTTATTTTAAAACGCATATAGTATCGTTTGATATGATTGTGTCTAAAATCTGTGAGCTACTGATGGGCAAAGTGGATAATATTGGTGGTACAAGGGGTTGGGTGTTAAAGAATGACATCAGAGCCATTCCTATGTCGTTCGGGATGGTGGGGCAAATCTCATCGAGGACGATGAGTCTAAAATGGGGGGTGTTTGTAACACTCTAGGAAAATTCCATATTGGTTGTGGATAGAAGATATTCATGATTCATAAGAAATGCTCTGCCTCTAAAATCATCAATGCGTTTTGGACGCATTAGTCGTGGATGAGAGAAAAACTACATAATTAGGCGTGCTCAGATGGTAACAATTCAGGGATGGGTGACCTCCTTGGAAAGATTTCACTCAAGTAACCAAAAGCAAATCTGTAACCTACTCTTGGGCAAAGCGAACAATATATGTGGTACAATGGGTCGGGTGTTACAATATATATATTCATCATTGTATTTTATGTTTTAAATCATTTCGTGTTATTTTGTCGTTGTTTTTTATATATTATAAAGTTGTGTTATCTTACCATTGTGTTTTATAATTAGAATTATACAACGATGTTCTTTTACTAATGTATTTTTCAATGTCATAGTTTTCAATATAACATAATAACGAGCAAAAACACAGTAGGACATTTTATCTGTGTTTTATTATATATATAATTTTATATTATATTGTTATTGTTTATAACGTGTTAGTTTAATTAGTTGTTAATCTATCATTGTATTTTACATACTAAAATTATACAACAATGTTATTTTTCCATTACATTTTAGAATTTATCATTTATATTAGGACCGTTTCGGTACGGAGTACTAACTGATTTACGTGTATACCAACCAAATAATGCGGAATCCTATTTGATTGATGATTCAATCATTAAGAACACAAGTATAATCAATCTAAGAATGAATCTAAATGTTAAGAACGATTGTAGGATGATTAACTGCAATCTATGAACTTGGAACAGGTTATCTTAGGTCTCTGGACGGTTAGGGTACGATTTATGACGTAGGGATTCGAATTGTTTCGTTTTTCCATGAATTAAGTGGTATTTATAGGTTAGGGTTTTCCATTCGTGTGACTGAACCATTTGCATGGTTCAGTCGTGCGACTGAAGCATGCGGTTGATCCATCCGCACGACTGAAGGTCCAGTCGTGCGACTGAGTCAATCTCATGTTACACTCGTGCGATTGATCCAGTCTCTTGGTCCAGTCGTGCGATTGGTTCATTAGCATGAAGTATTCATGCGTATGGTCCATTAGCATGGTCCATTCGCATGAGAACTTCACACGATTAAGTTTAAACACGTTTCTCAATCATTATTGACTAAGAACTATGTAAACAACCACAAACCTATATAGTTAGTTTAATATGCGTTATTACACAATAATCAATGAAATATTAAAAATTATAAGCATCACAAACACATTACATTTCATTCATACCCATTCTGTTACATATACGTAAGACATGAAAGACATTTTACATTTGAGCTCCTAAACTAGGTACGCATGTATCTACAAACTCCCCTTTGGATCTAGTTTACTCTATTGTCTAACATTCTTCATCAGCTCCTCAAACTTCTTGTACTTCTCCTCTCTTGTAGCTCCAGCATGTATTTTAAATGCGAAACATAGCCTTATAACATTTTGGAATTGGAGGGCTTGTACAATGTCTTGCGAATCATAAAACAGTGGCCACTTGTACAATGTGTATACATCATCAGTCGATAAGTTAGTTAGCCACATTGGGTCAAATACCTGAATAGTATCCATTTTACCCTCTTTTTGCAAGACTATAACAGCTTCACCTATTATCCAATCATGGTACCACCATTTAAAATGTGGAGTGAAGTCCTGTGGCAGTTCCCTTAAAGGGATTCTTGACATCATGCGCGGAGGACTCCACTTCAGCACTATCTTTGGCTTTCCAGTAATGGCATCAACTTTAGACCGTCTGATATACCTCGTTGGTTGTTGAGGTTTGAAGTTGACCCACCTGGTGTGGTACTCTTTTTGTAATGCAGCCTCAAACTAGCCTGACATTTGCCTTGGGTTAGCATATAGCAACTTCAGTTTGGCCAGCTGGTTAAGCTCAAAACTAGGGAGAGTCTTCAATCATGTAGGAATCTGAAGTACTCGATTCCCTTCTCCCTCTTGTCAGCATATACATTTAGATCCTCAAAATATGCCCACGTTATAATCTTCCCTGACACCTTTAGATGCTTCTTCCCTTTGTAGAGCTTGGTGTAGGCACTCGGCTTTGGAGCAGCGCGTTGGGCTCGGATCTCTACAAAACAAGCTACCCATTCAGCCTTTTTGATGTTGACATCGGCGTCCAAGGCTTGGGCTTGATCCGGATTCTTCTCTGACTCTTGCCCCATCTGATCTAGTTTCTCGAACGTATCACTAACAAGAGTGTCACCCAGATTGGGGACTACATTTCCCTCTTTGTCAACATACTCTGGATAATGCTCCGTAGTGACGTCCTCGATCTCGATCTCATCAATGTCATTCAGCTCATCGTCACTGGTAAATTCAAAAGTTGGAGCATCCTTGACAATTTCATCTAGATTTAGCTGGAACATCTCCGCCAGTTGCTCATCAGTAAGATCGTGAATTATTTCTCCTTCTTGAGGAGTATAACTCACAGACCTCCTGACAATCCCTTGCAAATCAAGTATCATAGTAAATTGAGACTTGATTTGCTGTAAGGGAGCAACTCGTATTGGTCTTGCTGAGATGGTTGATCTGCTTGATTTAAAGATTTAACACATCAATCATTTGTCAATAATCAAGACAGTTAAATAGCAAATATATATATAAACATTAAGTACCTAAGTTTAATACATGATTCAATTACACAAGATTTAAAGTTACATAAACATCTAAACATTACTTTTATGTTGAATCATGTGCTCTTCTTCAGTCGGGGCCGACGAGGCTCCCTGATGTTGTGACTTCTTGGAGCGTCTTTCTCTAGCATGTGTGGCTTCTGATGCAGCCACATCGCCTCCTTCCTCATCATCATCCTTATCATCCTTATCCTTTCCTTTATCACCTCCTTCGTCTGTCTCATCCTCATCATCATCCCCATCATCCTCATCCTCACCATCATCATCATCATCATCTTCTTTGATCTTCAGAGGCTCATCTTTTGATCCCTTTGCTTGAGCATAATAAACCTGTTAGATGTCTCCAACTCCTCAATCTTCTTTGCTTGAGCATGATAAACCTGTTAGATGTCTCCAACTCCTCAATCTTCTTTGCTGATTGGACTTTATGCTCCTTGATTTGGGAAATTTCCTGAGCTTGTTGAGAGATCTGTTATGCTTGGGCAGCAGTTAGCTCCACTAGCTGTCGTAGCTGAGCAGTCTTCTCGTCATCGGTAGCCAACAGCTTCAGCACCATACGATTCAATGCTGACAGCTGTTCCTCTACCCCACTGGGAGGTAGAGATGATTCGATGGGGAATGATGGGTGGCATGATGGTCCTGCTTGGTGGCTAGTGGTGGTAGTGGTGAATATAGGTGGTGGTATGTGAGTGGGTGGAGTGGTAGTAGTGGTGGGTGAGGTAGTGGTAGGTGGAGATGTGGTGTAAAGATGGGTGGTGTAGTAGTAGTGGTGGTGGTGGTAGCTGTGGTGGCAGTGGGGGAAGAGGCTGTGATCATCGTGTACCTCAGTCTCTTAGGCTTCATCCCGTGGGGCTGAACCATCCTCTTTTTCCTTGAACCCCTCGAGGAGGATGCTCCCCCTAGGATAATGGACCAAGCTGGGGTGTAGGTAGGATCAGTCATAGTCTCCCCAGACTCGCCCGGGTGTCCACCAACCGCCTGAATCCCTCTTTCGGTGGCAACAACCTTGTTGCCCATCGTACGAGTCGGTGGCTCCTCATCCTCCTCCTCATCCTTAGGAGGACATAAATCCTGATGGAAACCGGCTGTAGCAGCATCTCCATGAGTGGGTGGTGGAGGTGTAACATCTGTAGTTGTGGCACTAGATGAAGTGGGGCTAGAGTCTCCACCATCACCACTGTCATCATCATCTGACTCATCAGTGGGGAGCACAATCTACTCAGTATTTGAGTCGTTGTCATCATGGCGCCACTTCCTTCGTGACGGCGCCACATAGTCCTCACGAGCCAGATGCCCGAACAGCCGCCTGACAGGGGGTTTCACCTGTTACCCCCTGTACACCTTCATCCTGCCCAAGGTGGTATCGTCCATCACCTCGAGCACCACGGCGTCCTCCTTCTCCTTTGGTAGTGAAAGGAGCTTTTGGTCTATAATCATCTGCATAAAGCGAGGGTACATGCAAAATCCCTCCTTGCCCTTCGTGTCACACCCTCAAAATCCACGTGCGGAGTTTTACCACGAGGCGTGTGAACAAACCAGGATCACAGTCAATTGTTACTCAGAACGACTCTATATGCCACTATTAAAAATAAAATCAACCAAATATAACTGGAAACAATGCGGAAGCGTTTTGTAAAAAACCCAAAGAAATAAAAGTGTATACTATGGCAAAACATGCGCCAACCCAAAAGAGTAAACATTAACCATTAATGATAAAATGTCTTGAAGACCGAGTCTTAGAATGCAAGTGAAACCATGTAGTGCTCCTAATGACAAGCAAGCTAATGACCTGAGAATAGCATACTAAAATATCAACACAATGGTTGGTGAGTTCAAGAGTGATATTCAACATAAGCAGTTTAATAGTAGAGATATAAAAGTAGTGCATTGTAATAGATAGTTAGTCCATTAACAATAAATATTAACTCATAGTGATTTCGCAATTGAAGTTGACTGTGTTACGTTGTTGCCTCCTTTCACGACTTAACAGGTCGTGACAATGTTCAATAGGACAAATTGCACCCCGTTGACCTCGAGTCACACAGGTGGGGCTCGTCAGACCCAGTAGCACTACCCAAATTTCCCCACTATTCAATATTAACAATTCGAAAGTGTGAGGACTTTTCCATGATATCAACACTATATTAATATTATACACAACTTGAATATATAAAGCGTTTGTGATTTACCAGTATGCTATCTCCCCCAAAAGAGATTAAATGAAGAGTGGGGCATGAACTCACCTGATATGCGTGATAGACACTTAGAGTTTTACTTGACAGATCGAATGGACAGACAACCTTCAGAGGTTACCTAGATCATATAACTACGTGAGTGCGTGTAAATAGAGAACATATGAAACCCTAAGTACACTACAACCAAGGACTCAAGATTTCAGAAAAATAGGCACGTTTGACCCAGTTGACCCGTTTGACCCGTTGGTGACTTTATGTGTTGTAAACCATTCAAGCAATCATACACATATATCCTACATGGTTAACATTCAAATAGATCATATGCATGCTATATATCCAGGTGTATCACTTAGATCATCATACAACCAAGTATCATACAAGTCATACAAATCTAGAACATTAACATGTCCACTAGTTATAACACAACTAACATGCCACACAAAGATCAAATCATGCACCACATGCCATGTGAAGCCACTCACGACTTCACATCCTAAACCCTGCCAATCCTACTAAGTAGGGGCCTCAGATTCGCACGCGTGTATGATGATCATAATCATATTCATTGACCATGTTCATTGCATTCAAAAAACATCACAACAATCAATTTCCAGTCCCAAACATGATGTCCTAACAACTAATCAACATCAACATCATACATGATCATCAAAGTCCAAACATCACCCATGATTATCCAAGCATCCCATACAACTAATTTAACATGTTCTATCACATTAGAATTCATCCATGAACTTACTAACATGCTCCTAACATCCCAAACATGTTCAAACTATCATCCTTCAAACTTTGTGCAAATAAAGTTTCCCTTTTGCGAAAGTACATTCCAACATCTATCAAACACTCAATGTATTCATGAATTCATCACAATTATACCCTTTCAAGCTCATAACAACATCTAGACATGATCAACAATGCCTAATCATCATAATCTAACAATCATCATGAGCAAAAGTTTCCACTTTTGGCAAGATATGAACAACAACATTCATTCTAAGGTTTCTAGCATTCAAATCAACAATCTAGCATCTAATCATCACCATGAACACATCCATAACATCAATTCATCAATAATTCAACATTACATGCAAAATAAAGTTACTATTCTTAGTAACCTACGAACAATGCATCAAAATCCCAACTTTCTTGCATAATCGACGTTAACTAACATGTATACAATCTAACTAACATGTTAACATCATCAATTGATCAAAACTCAACACCAAGAACATCAATTTCGCAACTAGGGTTTCAGCCACATCAAGTTTCATGCAAACAAAACACCAACTAACCTTTAATCCGTGAAAAGTAACAGAATTGAGACTTCTAATGTGTTGTATGCCTTGAAATCGATCCAAACCAAAGCTTTCTTGCTTGATCTTGATTGAATTCGAATGGGAGAGGGGAAGAGAGGGGAGGTTGCGGCCGAAATTGAGGGTGGGGGTAAGGGTTTTGTTTTAATTTAGTTAATTTTGCATAATTACCCTTTAAACCCTTATGTTTTGCGTTTTATAAAAAGGTACTCTTTTAAACATTTTTTAAATGGTTTTTAACTACAATAATAAACATATAAACTCATGGTAACAATTATATATTTATCTTTATAAAACACAAACATACGAATTAATACACACGTTTCCCCGTTACGCGATTAATTCCCAATTAATATATAAAACACACAAACAAATAAGCATTATACAATAATTACATAATCAGTTAAATTATCAATAATTTAACATTTCTAAGTATTATTAAGTCACCAAAGTTAAACGACAACTAGTGTGTGTTTACGACACGTGCATGCAAGACTTAACGAACGGAGTTTGATAACAGAAATTTACCGGATGTCACATTATCCCCATGTTGAAAGAATTTTCGTCCCGAAAATTGCGTTACATGGTGAGAGTGTTCCATCACTGGTCTACTGCATTGGCACACAGAAATCAAAATCGAGTGAGTTTTGGATGAGTTGTCACATCATCCCCATGTTGAAAGAAATTTCGTCCCGGAATTTAAATCAATACCTTCGTCTGCTGGCATCGTCCTTTCGAATAGTTGAGGGTACTTAAGCTTCATTTGATCTTGTCGTTCCCATGTGAATTCCGGTCCACGTCGCGAATTCCAACGGATTTTAACAATAGGTATCTTGCTTTGCTTAAGTGTTTTCACCTCACGGTCCATCACCTCGACTGGTTCTTTGATAAAACGCAATTGTTCATCCACTTGAACTTCTTCTAGTGGTACGACCATTGTTTCATTAGTTATGCACTTCTTCAGGTTTGACATGTGAAATACATCATGGATTCCACTTAGCGAATCAGGTAGGGCTAGTCGATAGGCCACTGGACCTATTCTTTCCACTATTTCAAATGGTCCAACGTACCTCGGATTTAGTTTCCCTCGCTTACCAAACCGAACTACACCTTTCCATGGTGAGACTTTCAACAAAACCTTGTCACCAACCTGAAACTCTAAAGGTTTTCGTCTCTTGTCAGCATAACTCTTTTGTCTGTCTCGCGCTGCAGCCATACGGTTCCGTATCTGCACGATCTTCTTGGTTGTCTCATGAATTAACTCGGGACCTGTTAGCTGACTATCACCAATTTCTTCCCAGCAAACTGATGATCGACATTTTCTCCCAAACAACGCCTCAAAAAGTGTTGCCTGGATGCTAGTATGATAACTGTTGTTATAAGAAAACTCCACTAGTGGCAGGTGAATTTCCCAGTTATTCCCGAAGTCAATCACACAAGCACGTAGCATATCCTCCAACGTCTGTATGGTACGCTCACTCTGGCCATCCGTCTGTGGGTGATATGCAGTACTCATATCTAATCGTGTACCCAAAGATTTCTGCAATGATTTCCAGAAATGTGACGTGAAATGAGCATCGCGGTCGGAAATAATTGAGATCGGTACACCGTGTCTCGAAACGATCTCTTTAAGGTACAGTTGGGTTAATTTCTTCATCTTGTCAGTTTCCTTAATTGCAAGGAAGTGAGCAGACTTTGTCAATCGATCCACAATAACCCATATCGTGTCACAACCAGTACTAGTCCGGGGTAACTTAGTAATAAAATCCATGGAGTTCTGTTCCCATTTCCACTTTGGTATCTCAGGTTGTTGTAACAGTCCGGATGGTTTTTGATAATCCACTTTTACTTTCGAGCAGGTCAAACACTTGCTCACATACGTAGCTACATCCGCTTTCATGTCAGGCCACCAGTAGTGCGCCTTTAGATCATGATACATCTTGTCGGATCCAGGATGTATAGAATACTTATATTTGTGCGCCTCGCTCATAACTAAATCTCTCAGATTTCCATAAACAGGCACCCAAAGTCTATCCATGAAATACCGAACTCCATCCTCTTTCACCACTAGTTGTTTATCCACTCCCCTTAACGACTCAGAACCAACATTTTCTGCTTTTAAAGCTTCTATCTGCGCCTCCTTAACTTGTTCAGGTAGTTGGGTACTGATAGTAAGCTATAAAGCTCGCACCCATCGAGGTTTAGCTGTTTCCTTCCTTCTTAGGGCATCGGCAACTACGTTCGCCTTTCCCGGATGGTACTTAATAGCGCAATCATAATCGTTTAGTAGTTCCACCCACGTCGCCGCCTCATATTCAACTCTTTTTGCTCGAAGATATGTTGAAGACTCTTGTGATCGGTGTAGATAGTGCACTAGGTACCATACAAGTAATGTCTCCAGATCTTTAAGGCAAAAACTACTGCACCTAATTCCAAGTCATGGGTGGTATAGTTCTTCTCATGAACCTTTTGTTGTCTCGAGGCGTAGGCTATCACCTTATCTCGTTGCATCAAGACACAACCCAATCCTTGAATGGATGCATCGCAATACACCACAAAGTCATCTGTTCCCTCTGGTAATGCTAATATCAGGGCAGTACAAAGTTTTTGTTTAAACAATTGAAAAGCTGATTCTTGGCTCTCACTCCATTTGTATGTCGTTCCTTTGTGGGTCAAGGCAGTGAAAGGTTGTGCGATCTTAGAAAATCCTTTTATGAATCGTCGGTAATATCCTGCTAATCCCAGAAATTGTCTTATCTCGCTCGACGTTTTGGGTGTAGTCCAATTCTTTATCGCCTCAATTTTGGCAGGATCAACATGTATCCCTTTCTCATTAACAATATGACCTAGGAATTGCACTTCTCGTATCCAAAAGTCACACTTTGAGAATTTGGCATACAGCTGATCATTTTTCAATAGTTCCAAGATCATTCGTAAGTGCTCTTCATGCTCCTCCTTGGTCCTCGAATATATCAGTATATCATCGATGAATACAATGACAAACTGATCAAGATAGGGTTTGCACACGCGGTTCATGAGATCCATGAACACAGCAGGTGCATTAGTCAACCCAAAAGGCATGACCAAGAACTCCTAATGACCATAACGAGTACGGAACGCAGTCTTGGGAATGTCTTCTTCTCGAACTCTAAGTTGATGATAACCAGATCTCAAGTCAATTTTCGAATAATAGCTCGATCCTTGAAGCTGATCGAACGAGTCATCGATACGAGGTAAAGGGTATCGGTTCTTGACTGTTACTTTGTTTAACTCCCTATAATCGATGCACATCCGGAATGTGCCATCCTTCTTCTTAACAAAAAGAACAGGAGCTCCCCAAGGTGATGTGCTAGGTCGAATAAAGCCCTTATCTAAAAGCTCCTGAAGTTGTGATGACAACTCTTGTAGCTCGTTTGGTGCTAATCGATAAGGTGCCCTAGAAATCGGAGCTGCGCCGGGAGTCAACTCAATCTGGAATTCCACTTGGCGGTGAGGTCGTAATCCAGGAAGATCCTCTGGAAACACCTCTGGAAAGTCGCGCACTATGGGAATATCCTTCATTCTCCTTTCTTCTGCTTGCTTATCGGTTACAAGTGCTAGAATAGCCACACGACCCTTTCATAATAACTTTTGAGCTTTTATGTATAAGATGATGCCTATCACAACACCACTCCTATCACCTCTGACGGTAAGGATTTTGTCACCAACAAGGATTCGTATGATCTTCTCATGACATATGACTTCTGCTTGCTTGCTAGAGAGCCAATCCATGCCTATCACAACATCAAAACTCCTCAGCATAACAGGCATAAGATCTATAGCGAAAGTATGACCAGCAAGTTCTATCTTACAGTCTTTAAGGATATGCGTTACATGGATCTGTTTACCGTCGGCTAATTCCACAGTGTATTTAGATTCTAAAGCAGAGGGTATATCACTTAAAAGACTACAAAACTTTAAGGACACGAAACTCCTATCGGCTCCAGTATCAAATAGTACCGTAGCAAAACAACCATTAACAAAGAACCTACCAGTAATAGTTGTGGGATCATTTAGAGCCTCACCTGAGCCAATGACGAAGGCTCTCCCCTTGGCTCCATCTTTATTGCCGCCATTACTAGTACCATTACCTCCGTTGTTGTTATTACCGTTGTTGTTGTTGTTGTTGTTACCTCCGTTGAAGTCAGATCCAGATGTGCACAAATGTTGTGCTTAGTGCTCATGGGCCAACGACTCGTCATCTATTACACAATGCAAATAAACGTTAGTGTGTTAATGAGTGACTATTTGATTCATTTGACTTGATATCTTCTGTTCTGTTGTGCAAATGAACTGTGCGACTGAGCTCTAGTCGTGCGATTGAGCTCATAGGTACGACTGAGCATGCGACTGAGCTTAGTCGCCTGCTATCCCATGCGTTTACCCAGTCGTGCGACTGAACTAGGTTCAGTCGTGCGATGGAGCCATTCGCCCAGCTCAGTCGTGGGATTGAAGTTCATCAGGGTGTCCATTCGCATGACAGACTGTTTGTTCAGTTCAAATTCAAATTTTGAGCAAAACTTAATGTTAGACGTCGTGGTTTGGCTCATTAGTCTCGCAAATGACTGATATAACACCTAATAACCTTTAATTTCACAATGTACTTAGTTTTATTAGTTTCTTAGGCAAACTAAGTCTCGGTTCTATTTAGGGCTTAAATTCAGTCATTTAGGGCACAAATCGATGGACATTTGAGTGGATTGCACCGCATTTTACCTGTATAATCACTGGTAATCGTCAGAACACAACAATTGGTAGTCTAGAATGGTCATATGAAAATCGAGCAGAGTAACAGTAGAGTCGTGCAATTTTGGGGCGATTTGGGAGTGATGAACTACTGCGATCGACTCCCCCTCCTTTTATACTAGGGTTTCCTTCAGTTGTGCGACTGAGCCCAATCGCATACTTGAGTCGTGCGACTGAGAATCAATCGTGCGACTGGCACAGTCGGTCACCTTTAGTCGTGCGATTAGATGTCAGTCGTGCGACTATGTCATTCGGTCACCTCCATTCATGTGATTGTTTCATTTTAGCATGTATACATCCATGAATATGTATATTATTCTAAATGTCCATAGTCGGTCATGTTTGTGGGAACAAATATGAACATAAGACTATTATGAACATGGATTGGTGGATATTCATAAGGAATGAATATAGAGCTATTGGTTGCTGCCAAGGTTCATAGATATTTGTGGGATATAAATATTGGACTGACCCGCCTCTCAATTTTACTACATGGAATCTTCTAGACAGATCATAAGTAAATTTGAGTAAAGGCGAATATCATTTGGTATCCTCCGACCTGAGATACATATTGGGTTTGATATTCACCAAATGTTATACTTTGAGCTAGTTCTTCACTACTCTAAAATAATGGGCAGTACATAAGGCTATGTTCAGGTGTGACACGAGATGATTGTGAAAAACGTATGTAGTCAAGATGGAATTCGTTCCTCTTATTCGTTGAGAGCAAGATGTCTAAGGCTAGATTAAGTTAAATCAACAAGGAATGATCATTCTATGTCCTTGGATTTAACATGACATCTGTAACAAAAGGATAGATGATTAATTCACCTGAAACATTTCATGTTGGATACTTGAAGGGGATGATGTTATTCAATGGCTTTCAATCATGCGTATTAAGGGTAGTAAACCGTTTTTAGGCGATATTTACTACTTGCATCAATCTTCTATGAATCTTGTGCAAGTGGGAGATTGTTGGATTCTTTATGCCCAAGACACATAGAACATTGATGTGGTTAGTACGTTATGATCCAAGTCGGGTTATACCTAATAACAAGCTTAGCAAACACTAATTAATATTTAATTTATGATATGATCATGCAATTAAATAAATTCACCAATTTAAAAAATGGGTTTTCTAAATAAGTTGCATATGAGATTGAACAAGCTATATGGATATTTTGTTCATGGATATTATTTGTAATGTTGTTTAAATTGGTTAAATAACATCAAATAATAGGAGTGTGTGTGTAAGTTATATAATTAAAGGGGTAATTACATTACTTATTCTAATTATTAGTTTAACAAAATAAAGGGTTTTGGGGGAAAAACCCCAAATGACCAAAGATTCGGCCGACTCTTTAAGGGTTCTTTTGGCCTTTTGTTTTGGTTCCTTCACTTCTTGAACACACATACACTCCATACAGATCTCTCTCTCTCTCTCATATGCTAAAGGGTCACAAGAACATCAACTCTTCTTTTGGAAGAAAGAGTTTACGGCTGGAACAAAGCTCCAGCAGCTTTCTTGATTGTTCACGGCTGGAACAAGGCTCCAGCAGCCTTCTTTATCTGATTTTGGTGCTCAAATCCTAGCAACAAGGTGTTTGCTTGATGCTTGTGGGTATGGATGCTTGAGGACACCTCTCCTTAGTGTTTTGGTCATTTAAGAACCTCACCTTCTTCATCAAAATTTGTTTTTCAACAGCTTACAAAAAGGTAGTTTGTATGTCCTATTTGGTTGTTATTTGTTGTTGGTAGCTAGTTCAAACACATATAAATGATCCTATGTTCTTGGGTTTGTTGTTGTTATGATATGAACCTTATTTTCAGATTACAAATGAACATACTAAGGTTTTATTCCGCTGCGTTTTCATAGTTTAAATGGTTAAACTAGTTTGATATGGTCCAACAAACCCAACACTTTTAACATTAGAAAACACGTTTGGTCACCTCGGACGTGACCCTTTTTAGTGATTAAATTCCTGATAGAGTTCCAATGCACAGTCCAACGTTTAACAACTAAACTAACAAAATCAAACAAATGAAACAGTTAGAACTAAAAGATAAAACTAAAACACATTTTTGTATTTTTTGTGTGAGGTGGAAATCGTAAGATAGATATCTAACAGATTTATTTCTTGAACATGCAGCTTCAAGTTATTTTGACCATAAGTGGAATGATTCATTATGAAATCATATAGGTAAATCAAATCATTCGGGACATGTTACTAAAACCTTTTAATGCTAGATTCTTGTTTTCATCGAGAGTCATTAGCAAGTCTAGGAAATCATACTAGTGCCACAAGATGCACACAGTGGTGTTGACTTTCAAGAGTTGCATCCACTATGATTGTCAGTATACTTGTCCTCTTAAATCCATACACCGACTTTTGACACAGATTGGTGATGATTTAAGGTTTAATTATTTCAACAAGCATTTGTGGATCCCACACTTATATGATAATCAACGTTCCTCAAGAGATTTTTGAGCGGTCTACAGGTAGTATTCAAGAAGAGACTATTCTAGAGCTTTCAAAGATATGCTAAGCCTCAGGTCAGTGCCACCGCACAGCAGAGAGGCGCAAACAACAATGAATTCTAGAATATTTTGGTTATGCTTATCCTCAGGTCAGTGCCATCGCACAACAGAGAAACACACAACCTATCTTCTTGTTTGAGCAGTTTTATTCTTTTTACACAGATCGCACCAACAACATAGGTTATTAGCTTGATTGATTTTTGCATTTTTCATGTGCTTTGCTCATTTTATGGTCATCCGCACAAATTTGTGGCGTTTAGTTTGCTTGGCACCCCTTAATTGAACTTTGTTGATTGTGTTAACCAGGGATAAGATGATAACTCATAGCTTGTTGAACAACTTAGTTTGAACTTGACATCACCAATGAGGTCTACTTATCTATTGTGTTGAATCTACCGACACATCATCAAATGGTCTAGCAACCTCTAGGTCTACTTTCTCCGTGTTACCTTAGTAGTAGCTAGTTTTACTATCATTTTTCCTTTTATTGTTGCTTAGACTACTCAGACTTATACTTCGAATTTTGCATTTTGAACAATATCTTCTTTTAAAGTCCCAAACTATTTGTTCCTGTGTAGTATCATTTTCTATAGTATTGAATCAGTATCACAGATACGATCTCATTACTTTTAGCTTGCCTGTCCTCCTCCCTCGTTTTTTTATACTGAAATTAAAACAACTAAATTTAATTCTAACTTAACATGTTCTCCCCCTAAAATTCTAAAACTGAAAAAGTTTTGCGTTTAGAATTTTAATAGGAAAAAATAAAATAAAATAAACTAAAATAAAACATAAAAGTAACAATGAATTCTACTTGTCTGACTAAGTACTGTCATCGTCGAAAATCACATCACTTTTCTTTTTAACGCTGTTGACCTCTAACAGATATAGAAAACATGGTTTATCAAAGGCTTTTGTGTAGAGGTCAGCGCATTGAAAATCCGTATTAATTTTAACAAAATCGATTAAATTCTTTTCAAAACAATCACGTATAAAGTGATATTTAATGCTGATGTGTTTGGTCTTAGGATGTTGGACTGGATTTTTAGTTACGGCTATAGTAGCAGAATTATCAACAAATATAGGAGTGTTAGAGAATTTCAAACCGTAGTCCCATATTTGCTGTTGAATCCAGATGATTTGAGAACAACAGCTTGCCGCAGCAACATATTCAGCTTCACAAGTTGACAGTGCAACTGATGTCTGCTTCTTACACTGCCACGTGACTAATCTTCTCCCAAGAATTGACAGCTTGCTAAGGTTAACTTGTAGTCCATTTTGCATCTGCTGTAATCCGAGTAACTATACGCTGTAAGTTCAAAGTCATCATCATGAGGATACCACAACCCAAGTGTTGGTGTACCCTTCAGATAACGAAATATTCTTTTGACTCCTATGAGATGGTTGACTTTCGGTTTCGCCTGATATCTAGAGCAGAGACACGTTGCGTACATGATGTCAGGTCGTGAGGCAGTGAGATACATGAGATATCCAATCATGCCTCGGTACATGGTAGCATCCACCAGATCACCATTCTCGTCGGGTGCTATATCATGGTTTGTAGCAAGTGGAGTCCCAGTTGCAGAAGCATTTTCCATATCAAACCGATTGAGAATATCGCCTACATACTTGGTCTGATGTAGAAATATCCCCTGTAGTGTCTGATCCACTTGTAACCCGAGAAAGAATTTCATCTCTCCCATGGCACTCATCTCAAATTCAGCCTTCATTACTGCTTCAAATTCTTTACATAAGTCTTTGTTTTTGGAACCAAAGATTATGTCGTCAACATAGATTTGTACAAGCAGTAGATCACCATCCTTTTCTTTGATAAACAATGTACAATCAATCACTCCTATTCGAAACCCGTGTTTCACAAGATGAGTCGAGAGCTTCTTATACCATGCTCTGGGGGCTTGATGAAGTCCGTATAAAGCCTTGTCTAGCTTTTAAACTCTGTCCCAATGATAAAGATCCTCAAATCCCTTGGGTTGACTGACGTACACTGTCTCTCGGATTTCACCATGAAGGAATGCACTCTTCAGCTTGTAGAGAGACTCCAAAGTAGTTACTAACTCTTTGAATGACTCAAATGTTTCAGATTTGGATTTCAGAAACATTACCCAAGAGAATCTTGAGTAGTCATCTGTAACTACATAATAGTATAAGTCGCCGACGATGCTCCTTGTACTGACAAGACCAAACAGATCCATGTGAAGAAGCTCAAGAGGCAGTTCTATGGAATGAACTTTCTTTACCTTACGAGACTTCTTAGTCTGTTTGCCTTTCTTGCAGGCGACACAAAAATCTGGTAGTTGGAAGTTTTTGACGTTTACTCCTCGCACTAGATCATTCTGGATCAAGTGGTTCATCTTCCATGGATTGATGTGTCCCATTCTCTTATGCCAGGAGATCGAATCCTTCTCTGTAGCCTTTGACATGAAGCACTGAACTTGATGATCAGTTGTGGAGGCCTTTGATAGATCCAAGACATAAGATCGTTATATCTTGAAGCTGACATTAAGACTATGTCCTCCGGGATCACATAGTACTTTTTCAGAACATAGCACTTCTTATTGTCAAATACTACCTTAAAGCCTTTGTCATAGATTTGGGATACAGAAAGCAAATTATTTTGAAGTTGTTGAACATAGTTTACCTTGTCAAACTTTACTTTCTGGTTTCCCACTTCCCCTTTAGTAGTGATGTAACCTCCTTTGTTTCCAGCAAATAAAACATGACCTCCTTTAATTTGTTTGACATTTGACAGGAGAGTCAGGTTCCCAGTCATGTGCCTAGATGCTCCGCTATCTATGATCTAGGTATTTGTGGCAGCGCTGTAGCGAACACCCTGCACATTCAAAGGAAATCATTAGTTGAGGTTAGGGACCCAAGCCTTAACTGGCTCAGGTGACCCAGAGGCATCATACATCATAAATTCCACCCACTGTCCATTTGAGGGTGAGGGAAGATCATTCGTCTTCTTGTTCTCATTATCAGATATTGAACTAGATTTTTCTTTTCATAGGCCAATTTTGTGTAAGGCCTGTTTGTGATAAACAGACGATTGGCTTATGGTTTGTACTTTATGTTCACTAATTCTTCTAGGTGGAGTCACATAACTCCTTTTAGAAGAACTGGATTTAGGATCATAAAGTTCAACTTTCTTCCTTGGTGTCTAATAGTAAGGGCAGTTAGACGCGATGTGTCCATACTTTCCACAGTTGTAGCATGATCTACTTTCAACATGTTGGTATAATTGTTTCTGTGGAGAAGTGTGTGACACTCTTGTGACTTTAATTTGTTTATGTTTTAACATTTCTTGTTTAGATGTTTTATCTTGTTTAACAAAATTAATTGTTTGAACCTTTTTAACATCTTTACTCTTTTGTTTATCTGGACTTAGACATGATGCACGTGCTTGGTTAAATTGTTTGGTCTTTTTGGGTTCAGAATTAGATGTATTTGAACCAAACTTTACCTTAACCTTCTCAATTTGTTCATCCAGATTAACGATAGGCATTTTACCTTTTGACTTTAAAGTGGTCTCCTTTTGTTTAGTGACAGATTCAATGGAATTACTTATGGAATTTGGATCACTTACAAGAGGAGTGGACACCACATGATCCTTGATTGGGTTGTTATTTATTTATTTGCATTTACCATTCAACAAGGTCTCATGTGGTGGTGGAACCACTTTGTAACCCAAACCCTCCCCGTTGTTGCGTTCTCTCACTAAGTGCTGGACTATGTGAGAAGAACTAGTCCAACTGTGCAGTTTTTGTTTTAATGAATTTACTTCGACTTCTAAAACTGCTTTTTGTTTCTTAGTTTCTTCTAGGGAGTTTAAATAGAACTTAATATCATTTGCTTGATTAAAGGCCACAACTTCGGTTTCCCTTAGTTGTTTATTCAACAGTTCTATTTTCTCTTATAACTGTGCTCATTATGTTTTAAAATCATGTTTGCTTCTGTGCATAGTTGTAAATCATTTACTAAGCTATCATTGTGATCTAATAACCTAGAAAATTTTGCGTCTATGCTTTCTCTAAACTTATTACATTCAATGCAAGCATGACTATCAAACAATTGGTCTTTAGTACATACCTGAGATGATTCGGTTGAATCAGCCATCATAGCAGAGTCTGACTCTTCTGGTGTTGGTGATTCTGAACATTTTTTGCTTGAACCCTCTTCATTCTGGTGATCGACCACATTTGCAGTTTCTTCTTTATTTGACATCACGAGTTCAACTGCTATATCAACTTCGCTTGGAAAGTCGTCATCCAAACCCTCAACACAAGCAATGTTGGATTCTCCCGGAGATACAAATCAAAAGGTCCAATCTTGCCCTTCGTCATCTTGAGCAGTCAAGGCCTTAGGGTCCTTGCTTGACGATGTAGGAGTACGTGTGGGTTTATCTTGATGATTGAAGGATGAGAATGGATCATCATTACTTGTCTTCTTGGGCTTCACACATTCACGTTTGAAGTGCCCCTTCTCTCCACAATTAAAACAGGTAACTTTGGTTTTGTCAAAACCAAAGGTTGTATCCTTCGTGGCAATCAGGTTTTGTCTTGTCTTCTTAACAAACTTCTTTGCTCTCCGGACAACACTTGCCAATGCCCACATGATATCCATACTTTCCAGCTTAGTCTCGTCTACTTGCTCGTAGTCTTCATCTGCCAGATGGCAGTTTCCAATCTTCCCTGCAACTAGTCCGTCATAGGAGTGAACAACAGCTGCTAAGAGATCCATATGCTCCTTTGCTACCTTTACAGTCACGTTACCGAGATTCTTGGTCTTCAATTTTATAGCATTGGCTTCAGGTTCTATATATTGGGTGCAAGACAACCCTGACGTGTCAGATCCTGAAGTAGTGGCTTGAGACGAAGCGGCTGAACTCGACACAAATGCCGTTTGAAGTGGTGCTCCAGACGTTTTTGCTTGAGGTGTTGAGTTGTAAAGGGACGGGTTCTGATCATATGATGATTTTTGAGATCTGTACTTCATCCTCAACTCTTCCTCTCTCAGCTTCAAAATGAAATCGTTGATATCCAACTTCACCAGCATATCATTCTGTATGAGGTTTGACACAAATGAAACCCACTTTTCTGGCAATCCATCTGCGAAATTCGACACCTTGTCTTCCATGGACGTAATAACCCCATGAGTGTGTAGCTCACTCATTAAGTGGTAGAAGCGGTCTATAACGTCATCCAAGCTTTCTTTACCCATTGATGAGAAGTTATCGAACTCCTTCTTCAAAGCTTTAGCCTTTAGAGCTTTTAGCGATGCATTCCCATCATACCGCTTTTCCAGAGCATCCCATAGCTTCTTTGCTTGCTTGTTCTTAGAAAACTGATGGAATATATCTTTAGGAATTAACTGAGTTAAAAGAGCATACACATTCTTTTCTGCATTGTACTTTACCTTTTGCCCATCAGTCATGCCGCCTAAGGTAAGTTTAACTCCATCTACACCAACCGGCATGCTATACCTTATCTCAATTGATTCCTACAGATTAGGGTCTACTCCATTTAGGTATATCTCGAACATTTGCTTCCATTGTGGGTAGTCATCTAAAGTTATGAGCTTAGGTGGCTTTTTATAATTCCTCACTTCATTTTCCAAAAGCAATAGATTCTGGATCCATGAATCTTTACCTGCGGTGAACGCTGAATACTGATCTTCCATTGCTATTTACTTTTTATTTTAGAACAAACTGTTGTACTTGTGCGATTGAAAGAATGCGATTGGGCTATTCGTGCGATTGAACAATACAGATGGTTCAATCGTGCGGCTGAACAAATGCGGATGGTTCAATCGGGCGATTGGACAGGTGCGGATGATCAATGCGAATGATGATCTTCAGTCGTACGAATGGATGAACGACTGAGCCAATCGTGCGTATGAGAGATGCGAATGGGTTCAGTCGTGCGATTGAGTCAATCGTGCAACTGAAGGCTGTTGTTTTTGCAAAAATGAAGGTTTTGAACACTTTGACGCAAAAACACGAATTTCTCACAAACCCTAATTGTCGTATGCCGGAAAAACGTTAACTTTTGACCTGGAGACGTCGAGAACACTGTTTGATACAAAAAGATTAAGTTTTTGAGTGAAAAACGTGATTTTTATATCAAAATTGATTGAATCACACGCAAATCAAGAGCCAAAGCTCTGATACCACTTGTTAGGACCGTTTCGATACGGAGTACTAACTGATTTACGTGTATACCAAACCAAATGGTGCGGAATCCTATTTGATTGGCGATCCAATTAGTGAGAACGCAAGTATAATCAATCTAAGAATGAATCTAAATATTAAGAACGATTATAGGATGATTAATTGTGATCTATGAACTTGGAACAGGTTATCTTAGGTCTCTGGACGGCTAGGGTACGATTTAGTGCATAGGGATTCAAATTGTTTCGTTTTTCCACGAATTAAGTGGTATTTATAAGTTAGGGTTTTTCATTCGTGTGACTAAACCATTTGCATGGTTCAGTCGTGCGACTGAAGCATGCGGTTGATCCATCGGCACGATTGAAGGTCCAGTCGTGCAACTGAGTCAATCTCATGTTACACTCGTGCGACTGATCCAGTCTCCTAGTCCAATCGTGCGACTGGTTCATTAGCATGAAGTATTCATGCGTATGGTCCATTAGCATGAGAACTTCACATGATTAAGTTTAAACACGTTTCTCGATCATTATTGACTAAGAACTATGTAAACAACTACAAACCTATATAGTTAGTTCAATATGCGTTATTACATAATAATCAATGAAATATTAAACATTATAAGCATCACAAACACATTACATTTCATTCATACCCATTCTGTTATATATACGTAAGACATGAAAGACATTTTACATTTGAGCTCCTAAACTAGGTATACATGTATCTACAATTTTAAAAAAATACAATAATATTCAAAAAAAAATAATTAACAAAAAAACACAATGAACTGCACTAAAGACATAATAACAAACAAAAATTATACATTTTAAGATAGTTAGGGTCTTTAAAAAAGTCAACAAAAATGGTCATGCTTAAAAAACATCTGTAATATACATTTTTTCTTAATTTCATCTTAATTATTAATTAAAAAGATTGATTGTTGATTAGTTCTTATACTTTTTGTATTCAAAATATTTGAACTATTCTCTAATGATTTTATGTTTATTACAATTTTAAGATTCTCTAAAGGTTGATGGTTGATTACTTTTTATATGTATTGATCCAATGGTTATTTAATACCCTATACCATAAACATATAACTAAAGATACAATATAAAATGTGTGCTGCTTTGAAGAGAAGAGAATATGAATCATGATACATGATTTTTTTTTATTTCACTGTTTAATTACGAGATAAAGCTGTATTGTGGGATAGAAGATATAAGTTACTTTGATAACGCTGTAAGTTTCATTAACAAATGGTGATAGTGTGGAAACTTATGTAAAAAATGTATAGAATGAAGAATTTTCAATTAATATGATGGATTAAATAATTACTAATATTCTAGATTGTGCATGTAATGAGGTTGAAAATGTCAGCGAGTTATGTAAGTATATTGGTAGAAATTGTAAATTTGTTAAAGCGTAAAACTTAGAATAAACTAAATGAAAAGTGATAGATTCCTAGGATAAATTTAGAAGGGTTAATGGTTTGAGAAGATAGTTTAATGGTTTGGGTAGAATGTAACTTCATAGGTTAGCATATTTACAAAGATTCTCGTACACTGAAGTATGTCAGCAAACAACAAAACTGTAGTAATGTAGATGAAACGTTGTTATAAATGGTTAGATACATAATTCTTTTATGATCAATTCATGATAACATAAAAACATCCGAAAAATGTTAGTTACAAATAATATGTTTAGAGCATATCTTCAAGATGTTGTAAGCTTAAAGTTATATGAAAACGACAAAGAGATTAATAAATCATCGCACATAAGGTTTGAGGCTGAAACATACGTCAAGCACACTAAATAAATACCAGAATTTAGATAAACAAAGAACCACACCAGGTACCATAGGTGACCCATGTATCGATCGTCTAGACTGCATGATAAAAGAGCTCGGAGAAAGGCTTCGTTAAAGTGCCAAGAAACCAATAATCGTTAGATGGATCGACCAACTATTTTTATCTCAAACTCTATATGTCACAAGAATTATTTAGTAAAAGCTCCTCACAACCAGGGTAATTCACGACCGAACTCGAGGCAAGCACGGGTCAACTCAAAGCTTCACAAAGTGCCAAAAAATCAATGATTGACAGGCGCATTGCCCATGGATCAACTGCTATATTATGCTTGAGGCTATAAGTAATACATAAAATATTAAACAAAGATAATAACTTTTAAAATTTTCTTATTATTTTTCATAAATAAATAATTATATTATTTAAAAAAAATTATAAAATAGCCTTTTTTAAAAAAAATCCTTTTATAACTCCAAATTTTAATTATTTTTAGTTTATAAAAATTTTACTTTTTAAAAACATCAATCTTAATATATTTTATAATTTTAAATAAGTGTGATGTTATAGAACGTATCTTAGTTTATAAAAAGCTATTTTTTAGAAATAAAAGTAATAATAGATATTTTCTAATTTATTCAAAAATTATTTGTAATACAAAAAAATAATTACATAATTATTAGTAATTAGGGTGGGGTTATTATAAAAAAGAAGGAAAAAACTGAAAAGTATGAGAAGAATTATTATCTATTAGAATTTTAGATCTAAATGATAAGAAAATTCAAAGACATAATGGTAAATAACTGAAATTTTAAATGATAAGCCAATGGTATTTAGTATTAACTACATTTTCAAGTTTTATATTTTTTTAAATATCGGACTCATAACTTTTACATACTACATTACTTTTTTTAAAAAATTACACTATAAAAACAAACGTTTTTTAATTTTAAAACGCCTATACTTTTCATACATAAAAGAACGAAGTTTTTTACGTTATATTAGTTCATTGTATAGTATTCGTGAGCTCTAATGTGTAATATCATGTTATTGTGTAATGTTCATGAGAATATTATGACTAATGTTTACCATTTTGTTATGCATTGTGTTTTTAAAAATATTGATTTTCAAATAATACAATGTTGAAAATGTAATTATTTTATATTTTTCAGTTCATTATATAATCTTGATAAGATAATTGTGTAACCCTCTTTAAGCAGTTCATTGTGTATATTACTAAACATTAAGTTTAGTACTAGTCATTCTATTACCCATTGTGTTTAATATTAACCATTGTGTTTTTTAAATGGTAATTCTTAAATAACACAATCCTGAAAATGTAAAGAAAAGTTTATGTTTTTTACAATTAATTAATCTTGGTCAGGTCATTGTGTAATCATCGTCAAGCAGTTCATTTTGTCTATTTATTATATTCGAGTTTAGTGTTGGTCATTATGTTACTCATTATATCTAATGTTAACTATTGTCTTATACATTATGTTTTTAAAAATGATAATTTTCGAATAACATAATAGTAAGAAATTTACTTCAAGTTTATTGTGCATTCCTTATCAGATAATTGTGTAACTCCATCAATTTAGAAGATTACACACTTACCTGGCGAAATTACATAGTGAGTTAAAAGACTTTATATTTTTATATCAACATTATATGTGTTTTAAAAATTAAAAAATGCTTCATTTTATATGAATGTTTAAAAAAAGTGGAACAAAAGAAGGTGGAACATTACCAATTTTAACCTCAACGTAATTTTGATCAAAAGGACACGTGTAAAAATAAGAGTTAATCTCGATTTTGGTCCCTGTGTTTTGTAGATTGTCTCCACTTGAGTACCAACGTTTATTTTGTCTCTATTATTAGCCTGAATTTTCAAATTCGTTTCTGTTTCGGTCCATTTTACTAACGTCGTTAACATTTTTTGTTAGGTGAGTGTTAAGTGCATGTTAAGTGACCTAAATACCCCTTGTGAAACCCCTAGCCTTATTTCATACCCATTTTATACCAACATAGAGAAAAAAACTCTAGAGAGAGAGAGAGTAAGAGTGAGAAAGAGTCAGCGATGGGGTTGGTGGTGGCGGCCACATCCCTTCCACCGACGGTGGTAGGCGGAGCACGGTGGTGATGCAATGGTGACCAGCGGCATTGACGCATGAGGGGGGGGGGGGGGGTCCAGCAATGCTATACTCCACTTTGTAGCTTTTGGTTCCCTTAGTCCAATGGTGGTGGTGGTGTTCTCCAACTCATGGTTGTCTGACCTCAAAGGTTTTCCGGCAAGGTATCGGCCAACGTCTGGCAACCTTAAAACATCGCAATTTGACAAGGTGTAGTGGTGGTGTTATCCAAACTCTAACCCACGCCACCTTTGTCCGCTACAACATGGCTATCGCTGCCACTTCACCCCCATCGTACCGTCGTTGTCACAACCGCACCTTCGCCACACCACAACTACCGCCACCACACCATCATGTTGCAATTGTCGTTGCAACCGCACCTCCGCCCACATCCCTTCCGCAACTACAGACTACCACCACCACCACCACAGGTTCACCATCTCCACCACGTTGACCATCACCATCACCACAACCACCTTGAATCTCTAAAAACTTTCCTTGAAATTAGATATAAAACCTTTATCATCACCCATATGTATGCATCACCTTTTAAGATTAGATTTGGGGGTGATGGTTTGATTTAAAAAAGGAAAAAACAAAGTTCATTATAACCATTTCAGCCCTAAGGATATTTTTATCTTTTCATAAAATTTTAATAGGAAATATTAACACTATTAGTCAGAAGGACTGAAACATAAACAATTTTGAAAACTCAAGCCAATAATAGAGATAAAATAAACACTGGTACTTAAGTGGAAACAATTTACAAAGCACAGGGACCAAAATCGAGATTAACTCTAAAAATAATAATCTTTCTTACAATTTTAAGTTTTAGAATACTTTGTATTTGAATATTTCTCTAATAATTAATGTAATTATTTAATAGGGGATAAATAATAAAAAAATATTAGAATGAATGTGATTCTATCACGTATTCACTTTAGTTACTATTTTATTAGAATAAAAATATAAAAGATTTAATAAATGTCACCTAAAATGTAAGCAACTATAACGTTTAAATCTATAAACATCATGTATTTGCCCCCACTTTCTCAACTAAAAAAACAACAAAAACATTTATAACATCTAATAAAACAAGGTTTTTTGTCTTTTGTCATTTTTTAACCCATGTAATTACCATTTGTTCTTTTTCTAGGCATTCACACATTAATTTTCCCTCTAAAAGGGTATTATAGTAATTTAAATACTCATATAAATCTCTCTTTTATTAAAAATAAATTTCATTAATTGTTATGTTTGTCTCTTTTATCTACTTTTTAAATCAAACTATCTTTTTTTAAATAGATTTTATGAGGAAAATTAAAAATAACATCTTTTAATTGAAATCTAATAACAAAAAACTAAAGTTCTATATAATGTGAACTTTTCCAAAACATTAAACATTTTTAAACAAAATACTTTAAATAGTTTTGTTTTTAAAAAAATTATAAACATGTGAAGTATTTTAAAACAGTCTTATTAAAACAACCAAAATAGTTACAAATCATATTTTTTAAAACATGATTTTTATAATAAAATATTTTTTATAAAAAATCTTAAAACAAATGTTTGAAAATGAAACTATTTACATAAGAGAGTTAAAAAAATGGTATAGTTGATTTATTTATTGAACTATTACGTATATATAATTTTAATTATATTTTACATTAAAATATTATACTATAACTAATCATGTTTATTTTACATTTATATTTTATATTAAAATTTAATCCGTTTATTTAATAAGTGTTTAGTCTATCTATCTATCTATAAAACAAACTAAAATAAGCGTGAAAAAATTATAGGCATCATTATAATTACCTTTTCATTTCTTTATATTATTAATAATAATAGTGAATACTAATAATGTTACTCATGCCGTTTTCAAACTAAAAATATATAATTTAATAAATTAAAAACCTACTTTATATTACAAACACACTTTTAAAAACAAAAACTTTATAAAATACAGAATACAACGAATTTTTAAAAAAAATCATTTTTCTATAAACAATATATTAAAATCACAATTTTTTTATCTAATAAAATTTTGTGACAAATACATTATTGTTTATTTACTTAAAGTAGTTATGTATACGTAGTCATAATCATATTTTATCTTCAAGCATGATTTTATAATGCATAAATTTTGATTAATAATTATTTAATATTTTATTTATTCAATTCGTGTATTACACGAGGACTAACCTAGTAAAGAAAATAAACTCAAAGTTTCGCCTGATGAATCCTAAGAATCATTATTTTTGGCATTCGGTTTTATGTTTTGCATGGTATGATAAATATAAACATTTATTAGATCAACTTTAAACTTCATAACTATTAATATTTATGAAATCATAAACATACAAACTTAGATGACTTTTCTAAAATACACTTATTGATTTACGAATTTATAAATAACAAGTTACACTTGTTTTAGGTATTATAGAGAATAATAGAGAAGGTTGCGGAAGAGGGTGAATTTTAGGCTTTCATGCCTGAATGAGGTTTTCAGAGGAAATTTGTACTGGATTTTTTCGATGACATCTTAATTTACGGTGACAACTATTAAGATTTATAAAATCATAAAACCATCAATGAAACCATGAAATAGGGAAATAGGGAAATAGGGAAATAATAAAGAATAATAGAGAAGATAGCGAAATAGGGGTGAGAGGTGAGACCATGAAAACGACATTGTAACTCTAAACCATCAATGAAACCGAGCCTACCCCTAGAGCTAAACCCGAGCCAAAGCGGATACCCTAGCGTAAAATTCGAATGTATCTCAAAGCGAACCGATTTTCCCTCTCGGAAAAGTGGTTGCAAACCCAAATCAATTTGAAACCAAACCCGATTTGTATATCTTATTTAAGCCTGGTCAAAATAAAAATAAATAAATAAATAATAAATAAATAAATAAACTCAAGCAAGCTCACCTACACTCAAATTCAGGCTCGAAACTCATATGAGCCCGTTCAACTCGACTTGAAAATAGTTGACTTGAAAATAGTTGACTTGAAAATTACACACAGATTCAAGCAAAGTCTTTTACGCTATTTTCAAACAAGCTTGGAGCAACACAGTATTTTAACAGCCCTACTTTGCAACATTTTAATGTTTCAAGTAAACAAATCAAACTCCTATATTCACCACTAAAGATCTAAACGGCAGCTTAGCAATTAAACATCCAAAAAGGTTTTTCATTATGTTTCTGTTATAAAAAGTGTACTAGGAATGCAGATGCTCAAAAAGAACCATAATTTATCATTACACTTAAACTAGTTGGATCTCCTTGATAATACTGCATGGATACATGTTAATCTTTCCCTTGGGGAACATTCATTCATCAGCTGTCATACGTTCGTCGTTAGGCCTGCCACATTTTTGGCTTTGACCTGCAACTGTTCTGGATTCGGGTGGTATGTCTGTGTGTGTCGATATTTTATATATATAGATGAGGTTGATTGTATATGTATAGCTTGGCATCTATTAACTAAAAGCAAAAGTGTAAGCCACCATATCTGCACGCTATTACTGGATATGGACCGTGATTAGGATGAACAACACTGGGCAGAGCATATGCCAAAAGCCACCACGTTCTGAAGCTGCAAAACCATGGAAGATAAAAGCATTAGTATCCATATATATGATTACAAAAGTCGTATTATTTCAATAATGATCTAACTTATTAAATAAAATGATTTAGAGTGTTTTGTGCATTAAAATACAATATTGACATCTCCAAGGGACCATCCTAATGATAAGGTGCTTCCCCTCTATATAAGAGGTCGAGGGCTCAAATCTTGTATTGATGGGTTAATAAGAGTAGATTAAGAGGTGTTCTACAGAAAAAATACAATTATGATTACTTTCAACCCATCCATTTTTAAGCCAACTTTTTCATAAGACGTTTAATGCTTTTTGGGGGAAAAAAAGACTTAATCAAGCCATTAAGGTGAAATTACCACCTGTAAGTTTAATCACCAAGATTCATATTATTCAGTAGTATACTGGCCAAATAAATAACTTTTTGTTGTGTGTGTGTGTGTATAGAGAGAGAGACTTACAAGAGGATGGTAAAACAGAGTGAGGTGAAGGCGCTAAACCTTTCTGAAGCCCTTTTTCATGGTGAGGACTAGATCCGTAAGACACAGCAGGTAAAGGAGAAAAATTTGGGGGAGCACGAGGTGGAAGGGCATGATGACTTGGACCAGGAGACCCGCCACAAGACGGGTCCATTGCAGGTGATGGAGAACTAGAAGGAGATGGAGATCGGTAAGGCCTGGGGTCAGAAGATGGGGAGATGGCGGGTCCCATTTGATCAGGTGACGGGGCAGGAGCAGGAGAGGGTATGGGCGTAGGTGCGTCTAGAGTATGATATAGATAAGATGATAAACTGATTTCCTTAACTTTACCAAACATGGAGTGATCTAGTCCAAGATTCTTTGCAGGAGGAGATCCCCTGATTTCCTGAGCTAATTCCTTCAGTCTTTGAGGATCAAGACCCCCAGGGCCGGACATAACCGATGCCTGGACTGTAACTGGTGGATGTTGCGTTGATCCACCTTTGTTTGTCACTTGCACAAACACGCTCTGTGTAAAAAGAGTGGTACAAAAGCTGTGTTATTCATGAATATTCTGCAACATATATAAATGTGTTATCTACCAAAAAGACAAATGCACTATAGGACATTGGATGAGTTAACAGTGTCCTGTAGCTTCATTTAAAATGACAGAATTACTTGTTATCTGACTAATAATTTCCATTAGAAAATTTTAGTTGGTATGAGTATTCCAACCTAAAAGATGAGCAATCCCGAACCAGAAAGCTTTTGTGATGTTAATTTGGTTAAAAAAACGACATGGTTTATTAAGTTGGCTGATGACTAGTCATATTTCAACTCATTCATTTACAAGTATATTCGAGTTAAAGAGAACAAATAAAAAGTAAAGAAATTGTACATTTAATGAACTGATCCTCCTAATCATTCCATTCAAAGAATTTAGATTACTATTATAAGAATCTATGATACTTGAACAAAAGTGTGTTGGGTCAACCTAACCCGGGCCCCTATCAAAGAGTACACAATTACCCATTTTAACCTATCACCAAACCATTTTCAGCCCAGACCATTTTGTCAAATGTAAAGGATAATATGTTTTTTCTTTAAAATTACTCGTTATGAACTAATGTGATCTGAGGTAAACAGAAAAAAGAGAAACAATCGAGCAATTAACGTACCTCATAAGGCATTAGCTGCAACCCTGATTTTAGTTGTTCCTCTAACTCAAGAAAATTTTCCTCTATTTCACGCAGAGAATTGTGAAGTGTAAAATTAAAGAGCACTTGTGGGAGCATCCAAACAGGAGTAGATAGCTTAGGAATAATTGTGATCCCACCAGGAAACTTGAGGATTTCAAAAGAAGAAGGTGTTCCGAAAATTGATTTGGTCAGTGTCAAATTGGAACTTAGGGTAAAAAGCTCAACTACCGAAGATCTCAAAACACTTAAAGACACAGAATTTATAGGAGAATTCATAGGTTTAGAAAGAACACCAAACACCACATTAGTCCAGTTAGATGCACCAGCTTTGTGCATTGACAATATAGCAACCTGAGAAATTAAAAAGGAAAAAAAAGATTTAGGATGTTTTTCCAGTTCAAACCATATGCAACTACAATAGTATTGAAATGCACTCGATGTGGTGATTTCAATCAGTTTAGTTATAATTGGACCAATTTGGATTTTGGTTAAAAAGATGGCTATTAGAGAAAGACAACTTATGGGTCAAAAGTCATCCAAATTGTGTTTTTAATGCATAAAACCACTTAAATCATTTTATTAAAAAAACAGATATTATTGAAAAAAAACAATTTCTACAATCATATTTGACACTATGAATTTTCATAAAAATGATCTGAAAATGAAGCAAAAGGTGTTCTGGGTTGCCCAACCCATTACTTGCACGACACGACCACTTTGCTGCCTATAATTAATGAACTACATGAACAACCTAACTTAATTGTCTTAACGAACCTGCGTACCAGGGACGCCTATTTCACCATTGATATCATACTCTAGTCTTGCAATTTGAGGAATAAGATACGAAACCGGCTTTTCCAGTCTGAAGTATGCCTGCACTGTAGCTGAAACAATAACCGGATACTATAAGCATAAATTTGACTGAAAAACCACTGGATAGATGAGGGACAGACAACACATTGAGACATGAAATGTGGAAAAGTCAGTATACTAGCCCTTCAATCTAAACTACATCTATCTCATCGAGTCAAAAGTAGCTGAGTGACCTGGAAAACTTTAAAAACAACTAAAATGTGTTTGGAAGTTCTAACAGGGACTACACCATGACTTGCAGTATGCAACGCAAAAGCTATTTTACAAAACCGAAGTTATCAAATAAAAAAGACAAGTGAAAAGTAGAAAGCAAACTATAGCAATTCATAATGCATTTTGCCATTGACCAAGTGACTCAAACACCTCAACCTCTGCTTTTGAAGAAGTGAGTGATGATAACATGTCAAATGAATGAATGACTACTTGCATTAGTCAATAATATCAATAATATAATAAGTAAAAAGAAATTAAGAATCCAAACTTTAGTTCATAATATCGTCTATAACAACTATGATGGGTTCATTGTAAGACCTAAAACCACTATATCAATAATTTTCACAAAAGATGCATACTATGGGAATGTGAGGTCAATAAATATGTTAGAAAGATAAGGTTTTTTTTATCTAAAATGGAAAGGAACCATAATTAGCAAACTGTTCTTGCATTAACTTCTAAATTTTCAAGAATTAGCTTTGATATTTCAAATAAACCAAATCAATATACCCAGTGAAATCCCACTCAAACTACAACAACATATCAAAACATAAACTATTACTAATTTGAAAAAATGGTCCAGAATAAGAACTAGATTAAATCTTACTCCAGTGAAATAACAGAAACCCTAAGTTCATGTTGAAAATCATCAACCAAAATCACCAATAAAAACCCCAATTCAACTATTCAAGATTACTAAACTTAGGTACAATCTAAATTAAGGTCAACCCAAATGCACAATTGTCAAAACTACATAAACCCTAGATTAGTGCTCTAACCATCAACATCCAACATCAAACCATCAAGAAGAACAGTTCAGAGAAACTTAAAACCCCTCATATCAACATATCAAATATGTTGAATTGACCCATTACATCAAGAACACAAATAACAAAACCCTAATTACAGTAAACCCAAATCAAAAACCCCCAAACAAACAATCAAAAACATAAAACAACAACAGAATCAAACACACACATACCACTGTGCTTAATCGAATCCTTCGCATCAAACCCAGATCGCCCATGGTGTAAATGGAAGAGCGAAAAGATCGCAGAGAGTGAAACGGCAACGCTAAGAAGCAAAACGAAAACGCACTTGAAGCTGAACAAGCGAGCGATTCTGGAGAAACCCATCGAACATTGAACAAAGAACGACGACCCATGACGATTCTGGTGTTGTCGGTGGTGTTGACGGTGGTTAATCGGCAATTGGGGTTCGGATTTCCCCATTTACAAAGCATCTGTGCACTCAATCTGTATCTTTTTGCAATCTTTATCTTCAAAAGGATGATGATCTTGATGGGATTTTGAAATTGTGCGAGATGATGAGAGAATTCATGGTGTTCATCCCCCTTTCTCTCTCTTTATCTGCGTGATTTGCACAACTGTTACTAGTGCTGATGAGGAAGCATCTGTTTTGTACCACTAGCACTATTTTGTCCTTTTTTGTGATTTCAAAGTCTTCAAATGTTATTGTTGTTATTGTTATGGGTGAAATAATTGTTAATCAACCTTCTAACAGAATGAAAACGGTGTATGTGATGTAGAATATATTAATTTGATGAAAGATAACTTTTCACTTTGACAATTGTATAGATGCTAATGAATTATGAAAATACCTATTTTCATACTTTTACTCATGAGTAGAATTTATATATTTTACTTGTAGACTAGATTTTAAGTTTTGGGGTGCTACACAAACTAAATAAATGAAATACTATAATATTAAGTAATACTATATAGTAAGTAGTGAAGATTTAAAAAATTAAAAATTTAACATACTAAAATTTTTGATTTAACATGTAGCAGACGATAAATATGGCAAACGTGAAAATAAGGTTTAATTGATCATGTATATATATATAACTAAAGGTAAGTGTTCAACTAAAATAATAATGTTTTATCTAAAAGTGTAAAAAAATTAATCTTAAAATTGTTATTTTAATTATTATTAAGATCAGATTATAGAGAACAATTTGTTAGAAAGATATTTTATTTATGACCACTTTTAAGATCAAGGTAATTTTTATTTTTACAACGAATACATTATTGTTGTATACAAAAAAAAAATATGTTTTCAGCTAATTGTGATTCTTGCTTGTCATCGTGTATTTCCATTTGTCATCGTATTTTCTGAACACCATTGTGTTTTTTTTAAATTGATGAGCTTTGGAAATACAATAGTGAAATAACACATTTTTATAATTCTAATACATAAAAAACAAGAATAAAATAACAATAATTATCTAATATGTTAACAACAATGACAAAATAACTTAAAGTAACATAAAAATGTAAAACATAGTGATAATGTGTCATTACATTTTTTTTTATTTTTCATAGTGTTTTCGGTGTTGTATTTTTCTAAACACTATTTTGTTTTTCGAAAATTATGAGTTTCGATAAACAGATTAGTAAAGAACATCATTGTGTTCATTTATAGTAAAACACAAGGATTATATAAAAACAAATTTTATATGATATATAAAAACTAATAACAAAATAACATGAAATGAATTAAAATGTAAACATAAACAAATAATGTTATAACATTTGACACAATAACTTGCCATGTTTAACAAAATGACTTAACGTACTTAACACAATGATAAAAATGACACCCCTTTAAAAACAATAAAAATGCATAAGTCGATCGTAGAATTATTGTTCGATTTTTAAATTTAAATTCTTTTACTATAATATTATCTATACTACCTTTAGTAACCCATGTGTTACACGAGTCATATATATTTAAGAAGAAAAACTAAAACAGTATAGTTTGGATTTTTTTCTGAATAACATAAAATAATACATCTAAAAACACTTATAATATTACATATAAAACCTTATTAATCACAGATGTGCAAATGCATCCTTGTAAACAACATTAGTAGTAACATTTGTAAACTTATTATCTTGATTTATGATCAAAATCATAGAAAGTAATAGCGTTTACAAGGAGCTCAAGCATGAGGGTACAAGTGGGTGTTGCATAGACTAAAGAGCATCTTGTTACCTTAAATATAAACATGAGATACTAAAAAAAATATTAAAAATTTTAAGAGTAAATTACCTTAATTATAATTACTATAAATAGTTTATTACAAAATAACCAAGTTTTAAGAACCATGATAACCAAAGTAGTTTGTGTTAAATGTTTGACAAATTATCCCCATAGTTTATTTTAATAACTTATCTCCTATTTGCAAAAATAAAGTTAGAATAAAAGAAAATATTGAAATTTTAAATAAGCACTATTTTTATAATACCGTATTCGATCAGATTTGATGTAAGATAGCTTTGATTTTTACAAATTTAAGATGTTAATTCAAATATGTGTGCGTGTGTACATGCGTGCGTGTGTGAAATAAATAATGAAAATACTTTTTTCCTTACTTCTATTAAAGAGTCATGTATATATTTTATATCGCTTGTCGTTGTGTAACATTATTAAACATATGGTGGATAAAATTTAGTATATATGTTGTAATGAGTCATGTTTCAACCATGTGTTTCGTGTATATTGACAGATACGAAGACACGACTTTTCTAGCTAATAAACAAATTTATAGTTATATCATAATAGTGTTTTACAAGGAGCTTAAATAGTGGGTACAAGTGGATGTTTCCTAAACTAAAGAGCATTTTGTTAGCTTAAATTTAAAACATGTTACGGATACTAGAAAATATTTAACTTTTAAGAGTAAATTACCTTAATTATAATTACTATAAATAATTTATTACAAATTAACCATGTATTAAGAACCATGATAACCAAAATAGTTTGCGTTAAATGTTTGATAAATTATCCCCATAGTTTATTTAAATACCTTATATCTGCTCCTATTTGTGAAAAAAAAAGTTAGAATGAAATAAAATATTTAAAATTTTAAATAAGTATTTTTTATAATACCGTGTTTGATGAGACTTGATGTAAGATAGCTTTGATGTAAGATAATTTTGATAATAGTGGGTAAGTATTTTTATATATATATATATATATATATATATTATATATATATATATATATAATGAAAATACTTATTTTTCAAGAGTGGTATATATATTTCGTATCATGTGCCGTTCTACTTTATGTAACATTATTAAACATATTGTGATAAAAATTTAGTATATATGCTATAATGAGTCATATTTCAACCATGTTTTTCGTGTATTTTGACGGATATGAAAACACGATTTTTCTAGCTAATAAACAAATTTATAGATATATCACCAAACAAAGAACACCATTAACTGAAAAGTTACCTGTCAAAAGTCAAAACTAGTTGTAGGCAACCTACAGACCTAACAATTGTCATTAAGCACTAATGAACTCCGATAGAGGTAATTACCAACCAATTACCGACATAATTCATGTTTGGGGTTATATCAACAATTATAAGTGCATTATGAACGCGATACAAGCGCATGAAACACATGATTCGTTGTTCTTGTAGTGATTAAGTTACCAAATATACATCCTACTAAATTTTGATGACTTATTTTTTTATAAGATTCTCGCACCGACCGTTTCCATTGTTTGTTGACATATTTCTCTTACTAACAAATTATTCGTTGGGTACACTTTCAATAAATATGTATCCACAAGCATCGTGGTAACCATAAGGTCTTTACTCCTAAAAATAGCAACTTTCATGTGTTTCATAATATGATTGATTGATGTTTGAGCGAGGTTGTGGGAAGAATTGGTACTATGTTAACGGTTTGTTGGAATTGATGTTTTCTGGATTTAAATACTCTTCCATTGACACACAAATCATCATAGCTTTGAACGTAATCCTAAAACGGATCTAACTGTCAATGTGATAAGCCAATCAATTTCCTCAACTTGTGGGATACATCCGTATCACCCACACATAGGGTTGTAAAGGAACCAATCATTCAACGGACTGTTAGGCGGGAAGCTCATTTATCGAGAAGTCCATTTATGTTCATTTGTTTGATAAATAAATAAAAACGAACAAGATAATTATGTTCGATAAGCTAAATAAACGAGCATGAACACTTGTTGCATTTGTTTATTTATGTTCATGAATGTTCGATAACTTGTTCATTTTGTGTTTATTCATTTAAAGAATTTTTATTTTTATATCTTAGTTTCACTAGTTTTAATTTTCAAAAATATGAAAGGTCAGTTTTACTATTATGTATCCGCCCTTTTATATATTAGTTTCACTAGTTTTAATTTTCAAAAATATGAAACTTCAGTTTTACTATTATGTATCCGTCAACATCTCTAATTTCATGATTTTCAACCTTAATTTAATCCTCATAATTTTTATGTTAATTATATTTATGTTAATTATGTCAAATATGTTTTGGTAATTATATTAAGTTTGTGTTAAAACTTGATAAATTTCCGTTCGTGTTCATTATGTTCGATAATTGTTCGTGAACAGTTCATAAACAATTCATTTCTCTAATGAACAAACACGAACAAGAAATATTGTTCGGTAAACATTCGTGAATAATTCATGAACAACTTTGTTTTCTTAACAAACAAACACAAACACAAACAATGTAGATACATATGTACCTAGTTTATGAGGTTAATGTAAAATGTCTTTTATGTCTTACATATATGTAACAAAATGGGTTTAATGAAATACAATGTGTGGTTTATGCTTATATTGTTTAATATTTCATTGATTATTGTGTGTTAACACTTATTGAACTAACTATATAGGTTTGTGGTTGTTTATATAGTTCTTAGTCAATAATGATTGAGAAACGTGCTTAAACAAAAAGATAGGTTGTGTGCCTCTCTGTTGTGCGGTAACACTGACCTAAGGATAAGCATCACCTAGATATTCTAGAATTCATTATTGTTTGCCGCCTCTCTGTTGTGTGGTAGCACTAACCTGAGGCTTGGCTTCTCTTTGAAAGCTCTAAGAATAGTTTCTTCTTGTCAAAATGCCCGTAGACCGCTCAAAAATCTCCTGAGAAATGTTGATTACCATATAAGCGTGAGATCCACAAATGCTGGTTGAAATAATTTAACCTAATGTATCACCAATCTGTGTCAAAAGTCTATGTATGGATTTAAGTGGACAAGTATACTGACAATCATCGTGACAGCAATTCTTGAAAGTCCAAATCAATGTGTGCATCTTATAGTACTAGTATGATTTCCTAAACTTGCTAATGACTCTCGATGAAAACAAGAATCTAACATCAAAAGATTTTGGTAACATGTCCTGAATGATTTGAAATACCTGTATGATTTCATAATGAATCGTACCAGTTATGGTCATAATAACTTGAAGCTGCATGTTTTAGAAATAAATCTGTTAGATATCTATCTCAGGATTTACACCTCACACAAAACTTACAAAAATATGTTTCACTTATGTTTTTCAGTTTTAGTAGTTTCATTTGTTTAATTTTGTCAGTTTAGTTGTTAAAAGTCGGACTACGTATTGGAATTCCGTCTGGGATCTAATCACTTAAAAGGGTCACGTCTGAGGTGACCAAACTTGTTTTCAAATGTTAAATGGGTCACGTCTGAGGTGACAAAATATTTTACTGTTAAAAGGATCACGTCTGAGGTGATCAAAGGCTTCCAAAGTTAAAAACGATCATGTCTGAGATGATCGAATGCTCGCAATGTTTTACCAAGGGTAAAGTGTCAAATGGTCAGAAAGTTAAAATCATAAGTATGAGTCAGTTGCAGGACTGGACCATAAGTATGGACCAGCCGTACGATTGAACCAGATGAATGAGCCCAATTGCACGACTGAGCCACACGTATGGCCCAGACATGCGATTGGACCATCAACATGGTCAATCCAGGCGATTGGATCATCAGAATGAACCAATCGCATGGAGGAGAGGGACCGAATGACTCAGTCGCACGACTGACTTCTAGTCGCACGACTGATGATGACCGATTGAGTTAGTCGCAAGACTGAGTCTCAATCGCACGAACCAGCTGTGCGATTAGGTCCAGTCACACGACTGAAGGAAACCCTAGTATAAATAGAGGGGAAGTCGGTCACAAACCCTATTCACCCCCAATCGCTCATTTCTTCGCACGACTTACCGATACTCTTCCTAAATTTCATCTGATTGTTCTTGGACTGTGATTATTACGGTCTAACGATTTCCAGTGACTCTACAGGTAATGTGCAACAATTTCCAGTCAAATGTTCAATCGATTCATCCTCAAAAGATCGAAATTGTGCCCTAAAACTTAACCGAGACTAGTATGACTAATACCATGATAAAACTTAAGTAAAATGTTAGAATTAGAGTTATTAGGTGCTATGTTAGGTGTTTACGAGACTAATGCGCCATACCACGAAGTCTAACACTACGAAATGCGTAAAATTTGAATTTGAATGAACCAACAGTCTGTCATGCGAATGAGTGCTCTAATGAACAATCACACGAGTGAGCCGAGCGATTGGCTCAGTCGCACGACTGAGTTGGGCGAATGGCACAATCGCACAACTGAAACATGCGAATAAGTTCAGTCACACGACTAGTTCAACCGCTTGGTAGAGAATACGACTGAGCACAGTCGCATGACTCAGTCGTACGTATGAGCTCAATCGCACGACTAAATCTCAGTCGCACAGTTTATTCGCACGACAGAACAGACAGATTCAAGTTAAGAAATTCAAATGGTTACTCTTTTACTCACACTAACGTTTATCCATTTTGTGTAACAGATGACGAGTCGCTGGACCATAAGCACGAAGCACAACATATGTGCTCACCTGGATTTGATTTCCAGGAATGCTGCAGACTTTTCGGGCATCATTACATTTCTACGACGATCTAGGATATTTCGTGCCATCTCCACACCGTGCACACCATACCGATCCCTACAGCAGGCCTTCTGGGAAGGCGCGGTTGTCGATAGGACCTTAGAGCCCCATTGCATCATGAGCTGTATCTTCGATCATGCCATAGAGATCACAAAGCAGGATCTCAGGATAGTATTAGAGTTTAGAGATGATGCTGACTGCCCGACCCGCTTTGCACCCACAAAGCAGGATCTTCGGTCATGGGTTTAATGAAATATAATGTGTGGTTTATGCTTATATTGTTTAATATTTCATTAATTATTGTGTGTTAACGCTTATTGAACTAACTATATAGGTTTGTGGTTGTTTACATAGTTCTTAGTCAATAATAATTGAGAAACGTGCTTAAACTTAATCGTGTGAAGTTCTCATGCGAATGGACCATGCTAATGGACCATACGCATGAACAACTTCATGCTAATGAACCAGTCACACGACTGAACTAGGAGACTGGATCAGTCGCACGACTGAAGCCTCAGTCGTGCGGATGAAACAATCGTATGACTTAGTCGCACGACTGAACCATACTAATGGTTCAGTCGCACGAATGAGAAACCCTAACCTATAAATACCACTTAATTCGTGGAAAAACATAACAATTCGAATACCTACGCACTAAATCGCACCCTAGCCGTCCAGAGACTCTAGAACACCTGTTCCAAGTTCATAGATCGCAGTAAATCGTCCTACTATCATTCTTAACGTTTAGTTTCATTCTTGGATTTATTTTACGTGCGTTCTCACTTATTGGATCGTCAATCAAATAGGATTCTGCACTATTTGAGTTGGTATACACGTAAATTATTTAGTACTCCGTCCGTACATAATCCTAACAAGAAATAGTTAGTTCAATAAGCGTTAACACACAATAATCAATGAAGTATTAAACATTATAAGCATAAACCATACATTGTATTTCATTAAACCCATTCTGTTACATATATGTAAGACATGAAAGACATTTTACATTAAGCTCATAAACTAGGTAAATATGTATCTACAAACTCTCCATTGGACCTAGTTTACTCTATTGTCTAACATTCTTCATCAGCTCTTCATATTTCTTGTACTTTTCCTCCCTTGTAACTCCTGCATGTATTTCGAATGCAAAGAAGAGTCTTATCATGTTTTGGAACTGGAGGGCTTGTATAATGTCTTGCGCGTCATAGAACAGTGGTCACTTGTATAAAGTGTAGACATCGTCAGAAGACAAGTTAGTTAGTCACATCGGGTCAAATACCCAGATAGTTTCCATATTTCCACATCTGTTCAGAACTATGATCGCCTCACATGTTCTCCAGTCATAGTACCACCATTTAAAGTGTGGAGTGAAGTCCTGAGGCATATCCCTTAGAGTGATTCTCAACATTGTGCGCGGAGGACTCCACTTCAGCACAATCTTTGGCTTTCTAGTAATGGCATCAACTTCAGATCTTCTAATATACCTCGATGGTTGTTGAGGTTTGAAGTTGACCCACCTGGTGTGGTACTCTCTCTTCAAAGCAGCTTCAAACCAGTCTGACATCTTTCTAGGGTTAGCATATAACAGCTTCAATTTGGCCAGCTAGTTAAGCTCAAAACCGGGTAGAGTCTTCAGATCGTGTGGGAATCTGAAGTACTCGATTCCCTTCTCTCTCTTGATAGCATAAACATTTAGATCATCAAAATATGCCCACGCTATGATTTTTCCTGACACCTTCAGATGCTTCTTTACTTTGTAAAGCTTGGTGTAGGTACTAGGCTTTGGAGCACTGCGTTGGGCTCTGATCTCTGCAAAACATGCCGTCCATTCAACCTTTTTGATGTTGACATCGGCGCATGAGGCTTGTGCTTGATCTTTCTTCTTCTCCGACTCCTGCTCCATCTTATCCAGTGTTTCAAATGTATCACTGACAAGGGTGTCACCCAGATTGGGGGCTACATTTCCCTCGTCATCATACTCTGGATAATGTTGTGATGTGACATCTTCAATCTCAATCTCATCTGCATCGTTAAGCTCATCGTCACTATCCATGTCAACAGTAGGAGCATCCTTCACAAGCCCATCTGGATTCAGTCGAAACATCTCAGCCAGTTGCTCATCAGTAAGGTCGTGAATTATTTCTCCTTCTTTAGGAGTGTAACTCACCGACCTCCTGACGATACCTTGCAGATCAAGTATCATTGTGAGTTGAGACTTGATCTACTGAAGGGGAGCAACATCGTACTCATCTTGCTGAGATGAATGATCTGCTTGATTTAAACGTATAAACACATCAACCATTAGTCAATAATCAAGACAGTAAACATTAAATAAATATAAACATTATGTACACAAGTTTAATACACGATTCAATTTCATATGATTTAAATTACATAAACATCTAATCATTATGTTTGTCCTGAATCATATGCTCTTCTGTATTGGGGCTGATGTTAAGGCACCCTAATATTGATTTTTCTTGGTCCGCCTCTCTCTTGCTTGTGTGGCACTCGATGCAGATGCATCCCCACCTTGTTCATTATCTCCTGCATCCTCATCATCTCCTCCTTCGGTCTCATCCTCATCAACATCCTCTTCATCATCATCCTCATCATCATTGTCATGACCATCATTATCACCCTCACGTATCTTCATAGGCTCATCCTTTGTGCCTTTGAGTTTGAGCATGATGGTACTTTTGGCATCCTCCAACTCCGCAATCTTCTTAGTGGATAGAACTTGATGCTCTTGGAGTTGGGCAATCTCTTAACCTTGAACAGCCATCTGTTGAGCCTGATCCTCTATTAGCTGGGCCTGCTGAGCGATCTGCTGGGCTTGGGCAGCGTTCTGCTCCACAAGATGTCTGATCTGTGCAGCTCTTTCCTCGTCAGCAGCCCACAGCTTCAGCACCATCCTGTTGAGTGATGCCAGCTGATCCTCTACCCCAACAGAAGATAGGGAGGATCCTGTAGTGAATGGCTGGTGGGACGATGGTCCAGGCTGGTGGCTGGTGGTATTGGTGGTGGTTGTGGTGAATTGGGGTGATGGTATATGTGTGGGTGGTGATGGGTAGGTTGTAGTGGTGATGTAAGTAGTGTAGATGGGTGGTGGAGTGGATGTGGTTGTGGGTGGGTGAGTGGTGGTGGTAGATATGGTGGCAGTGGTGGCGGAGGTAGGAATCAGCGTGAACCTCCGTCTTTTCGGCTTCCTCCCATGGGGTTGAGCCATCCTCTTCTTCCTCGATCCCCTCGAGGAGGATGTTCCCTCTGGGATGCTGAGCTGGTCTGGGGTATAAGTAGGATCTTTAGTAGTCTCCCCAGACGCAGCTTGGCGTCCTCCAACCGCCTATATCCCATGTTCAGTGGCAACTACCCTGCTGCCCACCGTTCTAGTCAACGGCTCATCATCACTTTCCTCCTCCTCATCAGGCCTGAAATCCTGATAGAAACCTACTATGTCAGCTTCTCCATGAGTAGGTGGTGGAGGTGTAACATCAATGTCGACCCTAGATGGAGTGGGGCCTGTGTCTCCACCATCACCACTGTCATCATCCCCTAAGTCATCGGTGGGGAGTACAATCTGCTCTGTATCAGAATCACTGTCCTCGTGGGGCCACTTCCTCCTGGCGGGCGCCACGTAATCCTCCTGGGCCAGGTGCCCGAACAATCTCCTCACAGGGGGCTTAACCTACTTCCCCCTGTACACCTTCATCCGGCCCAATGTGGTGTCATCCATCACCTCAAGTACTACAACGTCCTCCTTCTCCTTAGGTAGCTGAGGAAGCTTCTGATCAATGATCATCTGCATGAAGCGAGGATACATACAGAATCCCTCCTTCCCCTTCGCCTCGATGTTCTCCACCAAGTAGGTGAATATCATCCGGGAGAAACTGAACGAGTGGTTCAGTACCAACACCACGTAGGCGTTATGTATCTGGTCCGATAGCTCATCGAAGCCTCCTTTCCTGGAGGCAATGCACTTTAGCAGCACATGTGCCAAGTACTTGAATTAGGGGGCACAGGTTGCTCTTGTTGAGCACACCTGCGGTGATGTCCCCCGAGTACTTGGCTCGTAGAAAGCAGTCGCGCACTGTTAGTGGGAGCAAGCAGGTCGGCAGTCAGCATCATCTCCGAACTCTAATATTGTCCTGAGATCCTCCTCTATGATCTCTATGACATGACCAAAGATAGAGCTCCTGATGCAATGGGGCTCTGCGGTCCTATCAACAACCACGCCTTCCCAGAAGGCCTGCTGAAGGGATCGGTATGGTGTGCACGGTGTGGAGATGGCACGGAATATCCTAGATCGTCGTAGAAATGTAATGATGCCCGAAAAGTCTGCAGCATTCCTGGAAGTCAAATCCAGGTGAGCACATATGTTGTGCTTCGTGCTCATGGTCCAACGACCCGCCATCTGTTACACAAAATGGATAAACGTTAGTGTGAGTAAAAGAGTAACCATTTGAATTCTTAACTTGAATCTCTCTGTTCTGTCGTGCGAATGAACTGTGCGACTGTGGTTTAGTCGTGCGATTGAGCTCATACGTACGACTGAGTCATGCGACTGTGCTTAGTCGTATTCTCTATCGATCCAACGGTCCTCACAATTGGTATCAGAGTCGGTTACTGCTGGAATGATCTAACAATCATTCTAGCAACCCAAGCTCTTGATTTCTGGATCGATTTCAGGTTCTTTGACGTTAAACCCACTACGTGTTCTTCGTGTTTTGCTCAGATCTGGTTACGTGTGTTGTTTCTATGTTAAAATCGAACTCGAAACCACGTTCCAATCACCCCTACGAATCTTATGATGTTTATGTTGGTTCGGTTCATGTAAAATTCGTAAGATTAGGGTTTTTGGCAGCCCTAGCGGCTGCAGATCTGAAAATTTGCGGGCAGATCCGCTCATGCGATTGGACCATGCGAATGGACCATTCGTGCGACTGGACCATGCTAATGGATCATTCGTACGACTGGGCCGTGCTAATGGACCATACGTACGACTGGACTAGTCGTATGTTCAGTCGTGCGACTGGACCAGTCGTATGTTCAATCGCATGAATGAGCCATCTGCATTGACTCATCCGCATTTGTTCCAAACAAAAAAAAATCTGGAACTGCCTCTTGCACAGATTTGAGGATGAACAAAACATATTCACCCTGAGGCTCTTTTGTTAAATAAGTTTGATGTATACCCCATTATTCGTCGGACTTCCAGAATAGGTGAATGTAGTTGGAACACGAAAGAGAGAAGAGAAGATGTCAGCAGTCGGTGCTGATTTTGTGAGGTAGTCAGGAGCATCTGACTATTTATGGGCCAATCAAATTATATCTATCCGCACAGAGAGGATTCTCATTCTTAGGGGGAATCCATGTATAGAGAAAGTGAAGACGCAATCAGAAAGTGATGATGTGAGCTGGTTTCTGATGATGAATCTGAAAGCATGCTAATTTGGTTGAGATTGTCAACTGTAGATTGAACCCTCTACCTTTTGCCTAATACACTATATGAAGACACCAGGAGAGCACAATGTCTATATATTGGGATATGCTATATTTTAGGTGGAATTTCTGTAGGTGTTAATGTTAATCAGGTTAGCGTGTATGAAGATTGAAGCAATGAAAAGCTGTTCATGTCATTATCTGGAAAAATCAGTCATATGGGGAATCTTGCTGCTATGATGGTATTCTGCAAAGTAAACGAAAGCTATTGTGTCTAAATTCATTTTCAGGGATATTGTAGCAACCTGACGGATCGGCAACGTTGGCTAATATGGTTTTTTGTTTGATTCTATTGACAACCAGAGCAAAGATTGACTGAAGATTGTAAGAGGTGTTATCTACTATTCGCAAGCAACGTCCAATGGGGAATTTGTTGGAGCATATATTGTCATATATAGTGTGTCTGTCGCTTGTCGAATAGTCTAGGCTTAATGTAATACACCTGATATGTTGTAAACACATGAAACTGGGTCATTCGCATGAGCATATGCAAATGAGACTCAGTCGTACGACTGAGCCAGGCTAATTGACCAGTCGTGCGACTGAGAGATGCGATTGGGACATTCGTAAGACTGAACCATACGCATGGTCGAGTCGTACGATTGAACCATACGCATGGTCCAGTCGTACGATTGAACCATACGCATGGTCCAGTCGTAAGATTGAACCATACGCATGGTCCAGTCGTACGATTGAACCATACGCATGGTCCAGTCGTACGATTGAACCATACGCATGGTCCAGTCGTACGATTGAACCATACGCATGGTCCAGTCGTACGATTGAACCATACGCATGGTCCAGTCGTACGATTGAACCATACGCATGGTCCAGTCGTACGATTGAACCATACGCATGGTCCAGTCGTACGATTGAACCATACGCATGGTCCAGTCGTACGATTGAACCATACGCATGGTCCAGTCGTACGATTGAACCATACGCATGGTCCAATCGCACGAATGGGCCCAGTTGCATCTAATATGAGCCGAGACCTATATATATCAGTTTCAATGTGTGAAGTGATTAAGGGTTTTGAGAGGAGTCTGCCCGGGGGCCTAGGGCTGCCGGATGAAAGAGGAGATCATGCTTGATCTCCCCTTGCCAAGAGTCTTGATTCTTATGTTGTAACAAGCTTGTAATCGTTAGGTTTTATCAATGAAATCATTTAATTTTAGTTCGTGTTATTGATTGTCTCTTGGTTTTTGCTGTTGTTTATCCTTCCGTCAAGAACATGCTCGGATGTTTACCGATCCAGCGGTCCTCACAAACAATCACTCGTTTAATGTTCGTTCGGTTTTTTACACCCTAGTCACGCCTAGCCATTGGGATGGTGGGCTCAAATGTATAGTTAGTTATTTATTTTAGGTGTTGCCTGCATCTAGCCATCAATCCAAATGACATAAAGGTTGTAAGATGTAAAATTATAATATAGGTTGTATGTAAAACGTGGATTGTGTTTGTGTGTAATATCCAGAAAGGTAATATACATAATTTTAACATGTGAAAATATAATGCAAGTTATCAAGAAATGTAATACAACTTACTAGTTTGTTTGTGTAGCCCAAACAATTCATCAACACCATCAAATAGTAGTGAGCAATAGTCGTACAAGTAGAGCGCGATTGTTACACACTAGTGTTTCATATGTGAACAAGAATTGTGTTTGTTCATAATCAAAATGAATGTGGATATTCAAATCCGTATATTAATCGAGTATTGTTTTATACTAAAAAAGATGAGCTTTTTGACACATGATCAGACCTGGTCACCTCCAAATTATATAGCAAATTAGATGATAATGTATCCTAAGATATAAAACTTCAGTAGAAGTAAGAAGAGTACTTACTAAGGCATACAGGGAGGGAAACCAATGGAAGTTAACACAAATCAAATTATATTATATTTCGGTTGATATTTTCTAAAATTAAAAAGTTTCCTTTGAATAAATTTTCACTAGTCTAGGCAACAAATTTGAGACAGCGTGTGTCGTTGTGAATAACCTGGCACCGAACAGCACAAAAACGCATTCCACACCTTACACATGTGTATTTTGCAGAGAAACCACAAACAGTGCAAAAATGGCGGCGACAGGTGGAGCTTGGCGGCCCGACTGCTGCTCTTAGATAGGATGGCACATGAGGGGGCAAGGATTCCAGGTTTGCCTGTATCATATGTTGCAATATCAGATGTTGAAATTACACCAAACAGGAATTATATATGTATATATAATCAGCTCACATCATGCAAGAGCTCAAGGAATGTTCGTGGGGCTTTCTTTGCCGTCTCAAGTGCTTTGGCCTGACGAGTTTTACGTTTGGTACCTTTAGGATGCTTCTTGTGGAACACTGCACATATAAGGATAAAAGAAAATAATAAAAGGCAAGAAAACACTACCACCTAGGCACCTATGAACAGTCTGATTGCAAGAAGTTAAGAAGTAAATTTAGACGAAAAAGAAGGGAAACAACAGAGTAATCTGTTACACGTGACTCTGCCAGCCGAATGAATGAATTTTGTAGACACAGGACACCCAGTTTTAAAGGGAAACCGATAACTGTTTGGAATCTTTAAGCATACCATCATGTATATACATACCTACCAGTTGGGATCATATACTCATAGAATTATCACTAGAATAAACACAAACCATCAGCAGATGTGTTTCAGCTGTCAGAGTTTCAAGTTTTATCATCTAACTAGAATAAGCACAAATACTCATGACTAATGCTGGCCAACAAGTTCACACACATCCATGTTATTACAGCCAAATAAAACAATCTTAATACAATTTCACGCCATAGTGCCATAAATAGTACAAAAAGAATGCTTAAATATAGTATAATCGTCAAAGGAAACCTAGGCACTCAGGCGAGGGTAGGGCAGGCAAAATGCCCCATGGCAATCAAGACTCTCCGGCAAGCTTTCAGTAAGAATCAGACCAATTACAGCCAAATTGTGCACATTTCGGTCAAACTAATCTGAAACATCAAAAAATGGCCAGAAACCATCCAAAAATCCCTCGCTGTTTAAGCACTTCACGCCTATAGTATCCTTTCTTGTACACACTTTAACTCTCATTTGGTCAGTTTTCTCAATTTGATCCTAGCAAGTGGTGCTTTCAATGTCAGTTGATTAACATATTGCAATTCAAACTCCTACAGTACCTTTTAATGTGGCCACTATCAATTTCCCCTAAATTTGAAGCAATATAAAACTGATTTGAAGCTCAAAAGGTAGAATTTAGCAACTGCGTCTGAAAAATTCCAGTTCAATGCAACCCTAACTGATCATTTTCATAAAATAGATAAAATCACACACATATCACCGCACAAAATAACCAAAAATCAAACGAAATTAGAGTATAATCACCCTGATCATCATCTTCATCAAGCGAGGCATCCTCATCATCATTAGGTTCCACAATTTCCGCTCCAGGATTATCATTCTCGAGCGCTTCAAGACGAGCGAGAATCGCCTAACGTAAACACAACTTACAGATTCAAGTAAGCACACTTTCAATCAAATCAATAAACATTAAATGAGAAATCAAATCACCTGAGTTCGATTATCGGTACTCGCAAGTGCAGCGGCCATTTTGGGCGCCACTTTACGAGCTCGAGTAGACATGCGACGGAGTGAGTTTGACACGTCGTCATCCATTGCCGTACAGATGAAGTTCAACTGTGTAGCAGATAGAGGATGATTGCAGGTGGTTCGAGAACGATGGAATTTCGCCTATAGAGCACTAGTTTGAAGTGCGATTGTCACCTATGAGAAAGAGAGCTTCCGTCGTCTTCTCGAATCGAAGTGTAGAATGATGAGAAAATTGAACGAGACATCCCTAATGTTTGAAGGTAATTGCGACGTATAATGAAAAGTACATGTTTAGTCCTTCATGGTGACGGGTCGGGTTACAATCTGTCGGATTTGTAAACCGAACATTTTTTATTCAGGTCAGGCTGAGTTTAAATTAAAATGAGATTTTGAGATTGGGTTTTGACGGGTTCAAGTCAGAGAAGGTTTATGTCAAGACGAGTCGCAAAAACTTTGTCTATTTCAATATGTATTGTTGGTTGAAACACTAGAATACTAAAATTTATCTATTATATTGTTTTATCCAAACATGCAAACCAACTAATCTATATTATATATAAACATATAAGATATGTATTTTAAAATATCATAAAATTAAGAACATTTACTATATTTAATACATAAGATACAACCGTTTTTAAGGATAAAATAATATTTATAATATTATTTACACACTACCTTTTATAATTAGTTAAATAATAACCTTATACTTACTAACACTTGCATAAAATTTTATATTGTCTATCCATAAACCCAAAAAAACTTAATATGTTTTAAGATTTGAGCTATATATTTTAATCTATCACATTTAAAAATGATTTGAGACTACAACTTAACCTATGTTTATTTTTAAACATTTTGATATAAACTTTTTGCTGAAACGATCTGTATTTTGTGATATGCGATAAGTTAATGTGTATATATAAGTCATCATGCAGAAATCATTTATTTGATGTTTTAAATTTTAGCTAAGATTAAACATAATAAACTTTTGTAAAACTACAATAATTATAACATATTAAATGCACGTGTCAAATGTAAAATGTTGTCATGCCACATTACATAAACACCCTTCTAGTACTATATAAACCTTATAAGACTATGTTTCTTATATGCTAAATTGAATTAAGGTACAAAAACATCAAATCTTAGTTGTACTTTTCAAAATAAATTGTTGTGATACCAATGTGTAATTTTCAAAGATTTCAGTATTGATTTATGAATCATTTGACAGTATTGAAGTTAAAGTAATCAAAACTTAGTTTTAATTAAACTCAAATAACCTGATTAAAGAATTATTTACCTTAATGTCAACTGAAACTAAAAAAAATATATTTAAGTCTTCAATCATATACCATAATGTTAGCTAGGTTAAGAAGAATCGATGGTTTCAATAGGAAAAAAACTTGCTAGCTTGGAATCATGTCTATTTATATGGAGTTTCGAGGTTAAAGTCGATGGTGGGAAACTTTAAAGCTTAGCCTAAAACGAACCAGCAGATGAGTGCATCTTAGATGGAAGGTAGGTAAGACAAGGACAAGTGGTGCTTCATTGCTGCACAATGACAGTGTAACATCTCGAAAAATCAAAACGAGACATCAATGTTAATGAGCTTGATTAGTGGGTATTTAATAAAAATAATAAATGAATGAAATGGGTTATGGGCTAAATTAGGCTTATGGGTAAGAGCCTAAGTGATTAAGGGCCCATAATCATCCCATTAACCCACCTAATCAGCCATCATCTTCCTCATTTACAACCCTAGCCACCAAGTTCTAGAGAGAGAGTAGAGAGAGAAAGTGAAGAAAACTCAAAATTTGAAGCTATAAAGGTTAAAGGATTAAAGATCTAGGTAATTGAGTATCAAACCACAAGAAAGGAGCAAGAAATACAGGTAAAAAACAACCCCTAAACCCCTCTGTAGATCAAACCCGAATTCTAGGTTTTGGGTTTTTGAAAAGTTGCAAAGAATTGCATAAATATCACATTTTTACGTATGAAAACATGTACAAAAAGCTTTTATTAGCCTCATGGATGATAAACTAAGGATTTGGACGTAAAAAGTTACGATTTTGGGTTAAAAACGGATTGGTTCGTCATTTCAGCTCGATCTGCGAAACTGTTTGCTCATCCAGTGAAATTGTGTATTAGGTAATTTCGCAGCCATAGAATTCCAACGAAATTTTGGCGAAACTGCCATGCGAAGCTGGTAGCGAAACTGACAGCGAATCTACTTATCTGGCAGCGAAATTAGCAGTGAATTTAGGCAGAAACTAACCCCTTTGAGTGTTAACCTATCTGCAGACAGTGTATTGTGATCCTAGCTTAGAATGTTTAGTTTAGAAGTGTAAGGCCCTGTTCCCGGGATGCTCACAACTGGTCAATCATCGCACATAAAGCATATATTTTCATTAACTTAAAGAAATCATTGCAGCGGAAACATTTAAACATCCATTTCATTATAATCATTTTTGCAATAATGCATTGTTGACTGATTACAAAACATCATTATTGGCATTACATCACAAAAACGTCATATTTCTATCAAATGGATGCCATCCAAAAATGCCAAGTAGTTGCCCCGTGCCATCCGCAGCAATGCTCACCTACAAACTAGAAAATGCTTAAAAAGTCAGCGTTGCTGAGTGAGTTCTAGTTTTATAAAGACATTGCATTACCTTCCATTCGTTAAAACATTTTCATTACTATCGCACGTGATCACACATCGCACATACATCAAGGTAATAATTATTATCTTCATCATCGTTTGTTTGGTACATTTCGCACGTTTGCACATATCACACATATCGCACATATGGAGTGGTCATTAGGATAGACTCCCCCTGTGTGTGTGAACTCTTATGGGTCAGCCAAAATCACACGTTGTAAATATATATACACATGATAATTAGGAAATCACACGTATTGGAGCAATCACCAAGACTAAACTCTTACTGTGTGTATGGACCCTTATGAGTTAGCCAAAATCGCACGCTGTAAACACACATAGGGTAACAACTCTCAATGAGTTGTGAACCTCCCTTCATATGCTTGCAAGGCTTTTCATTCATTATGTTCCACTTTCATTATCTTAATCTTTTACTTCGTTAAGATAATACTTTACGTTCATTAACAATATCACACCACGTAAAGTCGCATCATCATATGTAAGGATCATAACAAATCATATCATACATAAGCATAACATCATCAATCGCACATCATCAATCACATATCATCAATCACACATCATCAATCACACATCATCATTCATGCCCATCATATCATCTATGACCTCAAAAAGTCAACTTACATAGCCCTCGGGAACGTCCCAAGTCAAAGCCTACATTTCACTTTTCCCCCCAAAAAGTCAGAAAATATTCTAAGTCTTCATCCGCATTTCTTTATGTTCATTCGCATTTCTTTTGTTCATCCGCATTTCTTTTGTTCATCCGCATTTCTTTTACTCATCCGCATTTCCTTTTTACTCATCTCCATTTCCTTTTTACTCATCCGCATTTCCTCTTTACTCATCCACATTGACATTTACTCATCCGCATTTCCTCTTTACTCATCCGCATTTCCTCTTTACTCATCCGCATTGATATTTACTCATCCGCATTTCCTCTTTACTCATCCACATTGACTTGTACTCATCCGCATTGACTTTTACTCATCCGCATTTCCTCTTTACTCATCTGCATTGACTTTTACTCATCCGCATTGACCTTTGTTCATCCGCATTTCCTCTTTACTCATCTACATTGACTTTTACTCATCCGCATTGACCTTTGTTCATCCGCATTTGTCAATGTTCATCCGCATTTGTCAATGCTCATCCGCATTTGTCAATGGTCATCCGTATTTGTCAATGCCCATCCGCATTTGTCAATGCTCATTCGCGTTTGTCAATGCTCATCTGCTTTTGTCAATGTTCATCCGCATTTGTCAATGCCCATCCGCATTTGGAGCACTTAAGCAGTTATTCTAAAACTTAGGCGTATGAGCTACTGTTTGGGCGCATGAGCAGCCTAGGGCACACTTAACATCATAACTCGGTCCCAAAACACCATCTATCATGCTCTAAGCTTAAATCATACATTTTAAGCCTTAAAAACTCAACCATAACATCATCAAACATGAACATAGTACAAAATCAAACCATGCCCGCAATATACACACATTCATACATACGGGTATGAAACCCAGTTTTATAAAAGCGTACATTCATGCATTTTCAGCCCCCAAAATCAGTTAAAACATGTAAAAGAGGGGTTCTAGAACTCACCTTTGCAGCCTCTTAGGTGTGACTTCTTTCAAACCCGTTTTCAATTGATTTCAACCGCCTAGAAACCCACCAAAACACACACCCGAACACACACAAACACACATAAGCATACAACCGAGGATATAACTAGTTAAGAACATAGTAAACACACGAATTCTTACCTTGAATTCGACTTTTGCACTTGTTCTTCTTCAAAACCCGAGTGTTTTCTGCTCTTTTTGCTTTCTCTCTTTAAAATCTGAATTTTGTGGGTGTAGAGAGAGTTATGGGCAACCATTACCTTCTACACCCACTTTTTCAAACCTTTTGTCATTTTTGACACTTTTTACTCTTTAACTTGAGTAAAATATCTTTTCTTTCTTTTTCTTCATTTTATTCTTCTTTCTTTGTTTTTTATAAATAACCGGATGTTACAAGAAGCTACTCACAGTATCCAGGTGAGTTCTAGATCCCCTTATTTACTAGTCTTTTCATGTTTTGGGCCTATTATGCATACTAAATATACGTTTTTAAATGACAATATTTTAAGAGGTTTTAACAAGAACATCGATTTTTCTATAGCAAAACGTGCTATATAAATGTTTAAAAATAAAATTTCTTCATGCTGCCCCTTGGATCCCACTAGGGGTTGCTACCCCTAGGACCCCACTATCAGGGGCTGCCGCCCTCAAACCCCCGCTGTCCCACGAAGAGTAGGTTATAGTTTTATGATGGATTGTACTTGGTATGTTCTCTACTCAATAAGTTAAGCATTATATATTAAAGTGGAAGATAATTGTAGAGATTATATGAAGAGGCTGAAGCAACCAAACACCCAAGTCTTCCTGCATGCATGCTGCATAAGTACTGAAGAAGAATGCTTCGGAAGTTTTACACAGGCAACAGAAATATTCTAAGTGTGAAATCTTCCGAAACCAAGACCAATATCTTCCGAAGCCAAAGATGAAGTCTTCCAAAGCTTCAGAGAGAAAGTCTTTCAAAGCTCAACTCTTGAAGACAGATTTCTTCTGAAGACTTTTAACAACATGCTTTATTTGATGTACTTTTCTAGAAAGTTGGACCCATTTTTGCTGCAACTCTGTAAAGTCACCAACTTACATGAGTTGGTGAAAAGGTCCATGCTTTTGGTAACTGTACATTGAGATCTTGAGTCTGTAAACTTTCTACTTCATGTATTTTATCATTTTCGTAATAGATAAGGATGTGAGCTATGGCATGTCATAGTCACAAAGTCAAAAAGGCAATATGCCTTTTTGACTCTATAAATGATTTTGTTTTGTGTCTAGTCAATTGTATCCGGTTGGCTTTCATAGTATGGCCGGCTGTAGGATGTAGTATAAGTATCTCATGTTCTTGTAACTTTATTTTTATGCTTTGTAACACTTGTAATAGAACATTGAGAAAGCAATATACTGCAACCTTGAAACCATCTCTTTGTGTGTCTTGCTCTTGTGTTCTGTCTCTTAATTACTTGTGTTCTTAGTGTCTTTACTTGTGGTTAATCCAGTTCAGTGTTTGATTAAGTTAAGTTACTCTTCTCTTTGTGTTGTTGTGTTGTAAGTGACCACCCTTCAACGGTCCTGTAATAATATTAATGAAAAATGGAACTTAATGAATGTTACCTGGGCCCGTATGATGATGAAAAGTCTTGCAAGCACTATGATGGACTTCGTTTATATAAGTCTGATGTATGATGATGATGGATCCGTATTCATGAGCAGGTTATGTGCCTTGCAGTGTGGATTAATTGTCGGGGGTTAGCTACTGTTTTCATGTGTACCGACAAGGATCGACATTGTTGTCAATCAACAGGAAGCTCTTGTTTTGTGCAATCTCATTCATGATGAAGTAAAAGATAATGAAAGAATGAAAGATAATGAACATGATTATTAACACGCAAAATGTTATGTATTATGTTGTATGCGTGGTTATTATAAGAATGGTAAAGTTTATACTTTCTTATATTAACTAAAACCATAATTCACCCAACAAAGCTGACTTTTATGCATAATAGTTGGCAGGTAATACTGATGTTGAGGATGGCACCAAGTTGAGAGCTACTTGAAGGGCAATGGATGACATTCTTGTTTATGAAATCTTTTATTGTAATTTAAGAAAAAATGCTATGTTTTTATTCTATTTGGAAGACAACTGTACGAGTATAATATGATTTGCAAGTTTCAAATGAATGTTTATTTAATTTACTCTGCAATGATTTGTTTATAAAGTGATTTTATGTTATTATTAACTAACTGTGAGGCTTCCCAGGAACGAGGCCTTACAACAGAGGAGAAAAATAGTGATTTGATTGCTACAAATCCCTAATTTCGCATCCTAGCCCATTTTAGTATTTAGTATTACCCATCGTTGAGAATACTTACTAATAGTACTTACAATGGATTCACCAACTCTATTTGCATAATCAAATTTTAAGATAATGGTTAAAATACCACTCCATTGGATTTACTATCTATAAACAATATCATCAGATTATAAAGGATTGCGAACATAACCATCAGGTCTAGGAGGTAGGGTTGTAAACGAGCCAAGTAGGTTCGCAAACTACTCGAGATCGGCTTGAAAAAAGCTCCAATCGAGCCGAGCCTAAACTAACTCGAGTCCGAGCTTCAAGATATCAAGCTTAAGCTGGCTCGTGAGCCTAAACGAGCTTTTTGTTATATAGTTTTTTATTTACATATTAATATACATAATACATATTTACATCAATTATATTATTAATTATATTATTATGATAAAAAATAGTTAAATAATATAAATTATGTTATATATAAAAAGTATGCTTATAAATAATTATAAAAGTAATTATAAAAAATAAAAAATTAATACTTTAATAATAAACGAGCCAAGCTCGAGCTTGAAAAGTTTTTGACAGTCGAGCTCGAGCTTTATAAATAAAACTATAAACGAGCCAAGCTCGAGCTTGAGCTTCTTAAAACCAAAACGAGCCGAGCTCGAGCCTAAGCAAACTCGGGCTCGGCTCGGCTCGGCTCGTTTACACCCCTACTAGGAGGTTATTATACATCATTCATCAAATTATTATAAGTGTATAAAAGAATAAAGTAAGGGGCTATTTGATTGCGCTGACTGAGTAAGATCTGATTGAGTCAGAAGCTAACCTAGTAAGAGGTTCTGATTGTGTCTGCATCAGACTGAAGCTTGGTGTTTGATTTAGTATCTGAATGACTCTACTGAATGAGAAAAATAACCATTGTGTACACTTCTGTTAATTTCTCTGCTAGTTGAGTGTGAAATGATAAATAATATATATATATATATATATATATATATATATATATATATATATATTCACAAACATCTTCTCCATCACCGCCGACATCGCCGCCTACATCTTCGCCACCGCCCCTCCGCCACCACCACCACCTCTCAACACCTTCCTTTGAAACCTCTCTCTCAACCTCATTCATCAACGTCTCCATCTCCACCTCTCTCTCAGATCTATACACGTCTACTCGTGGTCGCGGTCGCGCAAGGGTGGTCGCGGTCGCCGCGGGTGGTCTCGCAGGTGGTCGCCATGGGTGGTCAGCCGGGTCAGCCTTTTTAATTTTCAGGTCTGGGTCGGCCTTTTTAATTTTCAGGTCTGGGTCAGCCATCTTAGACTCGGTCAGCTGAAATGAACCGCGTATCAAACAGGCTGACCCGCTGACCGAGTCAGCCGGTCAGTTAGGTCAGCCGATATTAAACACCCCCTAAATGCGTTTTGTATGACAATGATAAAGATAAGATGTGAAGGTTTTCTGTCATAATAATATAATTGCAGGATCGTTTAAGGGTTTGAACACAATTACAACACAACAACACAATGAGGAGATTATCTAAACTCTAATCAAACAGTAAACTGGGTTAACCAAAAGTGATACAAAGAACACAGGTAAAGCAAGAGACAGAACAGGAGAATATGGTTTTCAAGGATGCAGTATATTGCTTTCTCAAGTTCTTTTACAAGTGTTACAAAGTATATTGAAGATACAAGAAACTTGAAATACTTATACTACAACCTACAGCCGGCTATACTATGAAAGCCAGCTGGATACAATTGACTAGACACTAACAAAATCAATTGTAGAATCAAAAGGCATATCTGCCTTTTGACCTTGTGACTATGACATGCCATAGCCCACATCCTTATACATTACAAAAAGGATAAAGTACATAAAGTGGAAAGTTTCAGACTCAAGACCTCAATGTACAGTTACCAAAAGCATGGACCTTTTCACCAACTCTTGTAAGTTGGTGACTTATCAGAGATGCAGCGGAAAATGTGCTTTATGGAACAGTACATCAGATAAAACATGTGTACTAAAAGTCTTCGGAAGAAATCTGTCTTCATAGGGTGAAGCTTCGGAAGACTTTGTCTCTTGAAGCTTCAGAAGACTTCATGTTTGGCTTCGGAAGATATTGGTCTTGGCTTCGGAAGATTTTACACTTAGAATGTTTTCTAATGTATTGTGTAAAACTTCCGAAGCATTCTTCACTTCAGTACTTAGTGCATGTTGCTGAGACACTTTGGATGTTTGGGTTGCATCAGACTTAAGGAATCCTTACAATAATTTAATGGGATGATAAATTTTAGGTTAAATTATAATAAATCAAATATGAATGTTTTTACCCATATTAGCTCAACTTATAGCAAATGGGTTAGGACTACAAGCATACCAAACACGAGAAATTACACAGTTAGTCATGGCTCTTCAATAAAACATAGTGGTGTGTGTGAATGGTATTTACATAAATTTAAATAAGATTTCACACATATTTGGTTTTAAAGGTTTTGACTTATACTTAACTATACTCATTAAAGACAATTGTAAATATCATATGGTAATATAGTAATTGTAAGAATCGAGTATCAATCTATAGACACACGTAGAGGTTACTCATCAATCGTTATAACCGACTCTTAGATAGGTTTTGATTTAAAGAAAATGAATAATTTGTTTTAAGTTACCAAATTTAATTTTTTTCAAAACAACAATTAAGTTTAAATAAAAGGTAAACAAATGATAGAGACTTTTGATAATTGTTTAAGTAAAGTAAAGTTGTCATCCTAATTTAGGTTTCACTTTAGTAACTATGATAAATTACGTGGTGTGACCAAAGAAATTTATTGATGTAATTAGGGGTGTGCACTTCGCGGGTCGACCCGGTTAAGACCCGCGAATCGATACGCGGAAAACAAGACCGACCTGTGTATGGGTTAGTGGTTCCGGTCCATGGTACGACTTTCTTTTTGTAAACGGTTATGAGTCGGTTTCGGTCCAAACCCGCGGGTATGAGCTCGGTTTCGTTCTGGCCCGATTGCAATAAGGCAAAAAAAAGTTGGTTTTTGCTTTTTAGAAGTTAAATGGATTGCCTTTGAACATTAAAAATGTAAAAATTGTTTTACTAGCGTACAATTGAAATTGTCAAATCAATAAACTTTTAGTCGGTTATAGGTAAACACTATTACACACCACACCTATATTAGCTCATAAAAAGGTCACGATAAAATTTTTTGTATTTTTATATGGTACTACTTTTCATATGTTATAATAATGTGTCTAGTAAACAAATCCATTGATTGGTTCAATTTACATTTTTAAGTTTTATTTTTCTCCCGACAAAAAGCACAACCTAACAAACGTTTGCGGTTCGGATCACCATATTATGCTAAACCAACCCGTTTAACTCGGTTCGGTCCAGCCCGAATCGTATGTAAATGGTCCAATTCTCGATTATTTATATAAACCACTTATTGGTTCCGGGTCAATGGCGGGTCGGTCTGGTTTGTTTCAGTTTCTACCCGTTGCTCATCCCTAGATGTAATTATGTTAATGTTTATAACGTGAGCCAACAAAGAGTTATCGTGAACCTACTCCATAGCAATTGTAACATCTGTCATTTTCGAGTTATTAATCTAAACACGAACTAAAATTGAACTTTTATACGATATGAATTTCTTTATTTAACTTATTTTATTTATATTAATGAATTATATGGATTAGACGAGTAGTTTAAACAATATTGTGAATTGATTTGTTTAATTTATCATTTAAACAACTTATAATAATTCATTGATTTATAAATAATTCTTTTTCATAAAATTATAAAGTTTATAAATCGTTTTACAACAAATAACTAAATGGAAAAGACTTATTAAAACTTATAAAGTTATAAAATGAATTTTAATAAACTTATAAAGTTTTATTAGTAATTATGAACTTTAATTATTGAAAATAAATAATCAAATTATAAAGTTACAAGTTTTATAAAAGTTATAAAGATTTTATATGAAAATAAGTTGACTAAATTAAAATTAAGGTTTTAATAAATTAAAAGTTTAAATTGTAATTATTCTTTTATCTATTTATTTTATTTAATCTTATATATATTTCAAAATCATAACCCCCTGTTAAAATACTTGTAACTCACCATTAACACCATTCATAACCTCCTCCTAACCTCAACTATAAAAGCAAGGCTTAGAGCTTATTTTTTATTTGCCTATTCTCTAAAAATCTCACTAACAAACCTTACTTTCATTCTTGTTTTGATCAAATTTGTAACATCCTGTATATTTATGGCTTTAATTATTTATTTATTTTTGTGTGGCCTTTTAGTAAAAGTTTTAACAATGATGACAATGTTAATAATAATAATAATAATAATAATAATAATAACCTTAAAAGTAACAATAATAATTATTACAATAATAATAGCAAATAATAATAATAATTATTATTATAATAATAATAATAATAATAATTAATAATAATAACAATAATAATAATAATAATAACTATAATAATAATAATAAAAATAATTATAGTATAATAATAACACTAATAAATGTAATAATAATAAATTTCTTTAAAACTTAAAGTTCAGGGGGGTGTTTTGTAATTTGTAAAACTTAAAAACTTAAGTTTGGACTGTTTTAATAAACAGCCCAAACTTCAGGGGCAGAAAGTGTACAATTTGTGTTCTTTACCCTGTTTTTCTGGTGGCCTTTGGCCGGAGCTCCGGCCGAGCTCCGGCAAGGTCCCGAACCATCGGTTCTATGCGCTTCGACCCAATTAAACCACACAACCCCCTCGGCCCCACGAATCGAACTCGAACCCTATCCTAATTCGAGTTCCCACTCGGGCAAACTTTCCAAATCAAACCGAGGCTAACCATGTAAAAATCCGAATCAAATCATGTCCAAATTCACAATTTTGACCAAATTAATTACTCCTAAACTTAATACGCGGCCTAACCAATCAATTAATCAATCAACATCGCAAATTAACAGCTCGAAATCCCTCAATTTTGGTAAACTTCGAACGCGGTTTCAATCGAGCGTGTTAAGCCCGAAACCGTGAAATCAAAGCTATAAATTGAGGGCTTCAGATTCATTTTGAAGTTCCTAAACTCTCTAAACTCTCAATTTCGCAACAAAACCTCCCAATTATAAAGCCTTAATTCGCGAACGCCCGAAGCTGAGTTGATCTTGAAATCACTCAAAACTTAATCAAAACAGGTAATTAGAACCTGTTAACTACTCGTTTTAGTCCAAGGATCAAAAGCCCTATGACGATTTGGGTGTCTAACATCGAATCGAGGGTCAATTGTGGATCGGTTGAAATTAGGGTTTATCGGATTTGGGGGAAAACCGGGGAAGCTTTGTTTAAAATTAAAACAAACCGAAGTGAACCAAGGCCACGGCCCTGGTTCACTGGTTCCTGCATCCCATCTCCTAGGGGAGACCCGGGTTCGACCCCGGGCAAACCCCCTTTCCCCTTTTTATTTTTTCTGTTCTTTTTCTTTCCCTTTTCTTTTCTGTTATTATTTATTTCTTTTAATATTTCAATTCTGAAAAATTTCTAAGAAATTTATTTTTTCAGAATTTATTTAAACATTTTTTTATTTTTTTAATTAAATCAAAGGTTTATAAATATGTTGAATTTGAAATACATTGTGGTATTATCCTTATTTTGAATTATTTAAAATAATGTTGTTATGTGAAAAGATAATACTTGTGTAAAAATATTTTAAATTATTTAAAATATATGCATGTATATATATGTATATATATGCATGTATATATTGGCAAACAATCGAATGATTACTTATTCTTACCTATATACATATATTGTAATATATATATATATATATACACACACACACATATATATGTATATATATGCATGTATATATATTGTCAAACAATTAGAATGATTAATTACTTATACATATATACTTATATTTATATAAACATATCAAAGTATGTGTGTGTATATATATATATATATATATATTATATATATATATATATATATATATTTCTTCACTTATTATAATCAATATATACAACCTTTATAAATCGGTTTAGCGTGCGATTAGTTTTCTTTATTTATATTAACCTTTCTCTTACGCGCAATAATTCTATTTATCCTTTCGTTCCATTAACCTGATCATTAATAATATAAAATAAATGTGAATAGTTGTCAACCTCTATTCAATTTATAATTGAGAACCTTAAAACATAATAATTAATCATCAAACCAATTATAACGCGTTACCTTATTCTTATTTAGGTGCCTTGTGACGTTTGTGTTGGAAATCTTATTCGTGGTTATTCTTATTTCATCTTCAAGTCTTCTTATTATCATGTGAGTTCTGATGCCCCATTTTACATTTATTGTACACCTTTCGGGGTGAAACATGTTGGTTATACAAACATACTCATACACGTTTTGGTACTTATTATGCACGTGCAATTCTTTACATAGTCGTGGTTATTTGTATATGCTAAGTTGTATATGAGATGTGACATACGTGTGCAATCATTAACTATAACTAGCCTGGCGAAGTCTTATATCTTTGGGCCTGACAAGCCTATTTGGTGCTAAAGCCGAGGGATTGCCGGCTCCTAGGAGCCGTATGCTTGTGCACTAGGGAACCAAATACACTTAGCTAATCATGCTTATTCATATTATTCAGTCAAGGTTTGATTGTAACTATGCATGTTCTATATACTTACTATCTTATGACCAATGACTAGAATTGCCACATTCTTTCTCTTGTTATGTATTTATGGTATTTAAAACCATGAGAACTCACCAACTTGTTAGTTGACCTTATTTTCAACATGTTTCAGGTAATGTGCAAACTTAATGATGATTGAAGAAACGCTTAAGCTTAGGATATGGACCTAGACTTAAATGAACATTTGGATTTCTATTTTTTTTTGTTATTTGTTTTAGTAAGATATTGATGTATGTGATGTTTGAAACAATTTATTAATGGCATTTATATTTTAACATAGCGTTATGTGGCTGTGAACAATCTTAACCCTCACACTTCGACGTTTCCGCCGTCATGGTTGGGGTGTGACAGATTGGTATCAGAGCCCATAACTATAAGGAACTAGGTTATTAGAAATGGTGACCTAGACTATAGTTTATGCATGATCCTTATAGGATGGTATTCTTATGAATACATACATATTGTTTTGCATGCTGCCTAACGCTATGCCTTATGTGCAATGTGATGCCTTAGTATAGGTGCCTCTTTGCATAAATACGTATTGTTACCCGTCTCCCCTAGAATTATCTTAAACATTGATTCTCCCCGACAACTACTACTCCTTAAATCTTTCTTCATCTCAAAGTGGAACTTATTGATAGAAACTCCTTAGACTTAAGCTCTAATCCTATAAATATCTCATCAAGATTTTTGATCCCATGAACCATAGAACTAGTGTGGTACGTAGACACCTGTATCCTGGTTTTCCTGGCAAAAGGCCCTCGGGCTAAGGTAAGCATTTCGTATAAATCCTACGGGACCAGTCATGCTTACCTGGGGATTTCCGGGATGAGTGATAAACTATGGCCAACATACACCAGTTTCTGAGGCGAATGGGTCAATTCATCGTGACGTGTCAACGTTTCCAAATGGTGATGCGTCATCAAATGGAATCATTCCGTATAACCCATGATTCTTACTTTAACTGTCCATCCTTATTACCCTTTTAACCGATCCTAATCCAATTTATATTTTTCCAGCATGTCTCGTTACCATGGAACCCGAGGAAGATCCGGCGTAAGCTTGCCGCCATGATTGCCCGGCAAATGGCTGCGGTCATCCCGACTATGGTGGCTGAACTCAGCAGCACCATGATCGCCAACGTCAGAAGCAACAACAACGGCCAAGGAGAAAATAGTGGAAACCAAGGCCGTAACAACCAGACGTGCACTTTCAACACTTTAGTTCGTGCAAGCCTCCCAGTTTCAGTGGCAAGGAAGGTGCCACGGTCTCCTGGAATGGTTTGAAGGAATGGAGAACACCTTCGTCAACTGTGAGTGTCCTGAAGCACTCAAGGTGAGGTATGCGACCAGTATATTGCAGCAAAGGGCCTTAACATGGTGGAACAGTGAAAAAAGGAACCGAGGTCCCGACGCGATCTTGGCTTTAACTTGGGAGGAATTCAAAAACATAGCCATTGCCAAGTTTTGCCCGAGAAGTGAAATCCAGAAATTGGAGGAGGAATTCTGGAACCTGAAACAGGATGGCGGGAACCATCTGACATATTCTACCCGTCATCACGAACTGAGTATACTGCTGCCACACATGGTGGATACTGTTTCACGGAATGTGGAAAAATTCATTAAGGGTGTGCCGCCCCAGATCCAGGATGCCGTGGTGGGTAGCCGACCCGCAACTCTGGAGGAAGCTATCACTATCACTGCGCATCTGACAGAGAACCACATCCGAACAAGCACCATGTCTGCAAAGGGTGCCAAGAAAACTGAGAAGACGGTCCCCGAGGAGGTCAAGGAGGTTAAGGTTGATAACAAAAAGAGGAAGTTTGTACCGGCACGGAACTATCGCTGTGGCCGCTCCTAAACCACCTCAAAGACAGTGTGTACCCGGGACTGCATCGACAGCACAGTGCCCATGGCAAGGGCTTATGCAGGCCCTTTACCCATGTGTAACACGTGTAGGTATCACCATCTGGGGAACCTCCCGTGTCGCATTTGCACACTCTGTGGCAAGTACGGACATCTTGTGGCAACGTGCCGCCGAGCCATGGGAAACGCAGTGACGGAACCAAACCGTTCATGCTATAACTGTGGAGAAACGGGTCACTATCGTCCCCAATGCCCCCGTCTTGTGGGCAATGTTCCACAAGCTCGTGGACGTGCCTTCAATATCAACGCGAACCAAGCCCAGACGAACAACGAGGTGGTGAACGGTACGTAAAAATTTAAAACCCTGTCTCCGTAGAATTACTCCTTAAAAAAATTTCTTGCTTATGCCATTAAGTGCCTCTTTAAAACCTACACAGGTATGTTCCTTATTAATGACACCTATGCATACGTATTATTTGATTCGGGCGCCGATAGGAGTTTCGTATCCTTAGAATTCGAGCCGACACTTTCGAAACTTCGCTCAAATCTAGAGAGACCGCTCACTGTCGAAGTTGCCGATGGAGAACCCATCACCGTCGACGTGGTCATTCGCGATTGCCTATTGTGTCTCGACAGCCATAAATTTCTTATCGACCTCATTCCAATGAAGCTTGGAAGTTTCGACGTTATTATTTGCATGGATTGGTTATCCAAGAACCATGCCGAGATTGTTTGCTTCGAGAAGTGCATTCGCATGCCCTTACCCTCCGGTGATACGTTGAAGGTGTTCAGTGAACGGTCATCCAAAGGACTCAAGCTGATGTCATGCACTCAAGCTCGGAAATGCTTGAGTAAGAGCTATCCGGCCTTTCTAGCCTACGTGGTCAACACCAAGGTCAAAGGGAAAGAACTCAAGGATGTTCCAGTTGTACGTGAGTTCCCTGAAGTTTTTCCCGACGATCTTAGTGGGTTACCTCCCGTACGTGAAGTTGAATTCAAAATCGATTTGATTCCGGAGCTAGCCCCGTGGCTAAATCACCCTACCGACTCGCACCATCGGAGATGCAAGAACTCGCTAGCCAACTCCAAGAATTATCTGAGAAGGGGTTTATACGCCCTAGTTCTTCCCCTTGGGGAGCACCTGTCTTATTTGTGAAGAAGAAAGACAGGTCATTTCGCATGTGTATCGATTACCGGGAGCTCAACAAGTTAACCGTCAAGAACCGGTATCCCCTTCCTCGTATCGACGACCTCTTCGATCAACTTCAAGGAGCTGCAATTTTTTCAAAAATCGACTTGCATTCGGGTTATCACCAACTGCGAGTCCACGATGACGATATCCCAAAGACTGCATTCCGCACTCGGTACGGGCATTACGAGTTTATGGTTATGCCTTTCGGCTTAACCAATGCTCCTGCGGTCTTCATGGACCTTATGAACCGAGTGTGGATAAGTATGGTTTAGTTAATGAATGGTTTATTGGATTGTTCATGTCATGTAAACGTTCACGTTAACGCTCAAATCCCCTATTAATAATTTATTTGCTCAACATGGATTAAATTTGGCTAAAATTAGAGGCCAACGTTATGATGGCACAAGTAATACATCAGTTGACTTTGACAGATTAAGAGTTTTAAATTTAAAAAGAAATCGTTTCTACTAATCATGTATATTGTTTTGTTCACCAACTACAGCTTATTGTTGTTGGGGTTGCACACAAAAATACGAGTGTTTGAAAGCTTTTTAAAATATTAGGGTGTTTAACAAATGTCATTAGTGCATCTTGCAAATGATAATATAAGCTTCATGAAAGTAAAAAAAAAATTGAACGATAGCCTTGTTACCGGAAGTGTGTTAAGTCATGAAATATCTCTTTCAAGGCCACATATACATGTTATAATTTCCACTATAAAACTATTTCTCGTTTGATTAGTTTATATCTATTGATATGGAAGTCCTTGAATATGTTGAAGAAACGGGTTTCAAACTTGCTAGTGCCAAACTAGCGAATGTATTTCAATCGGAGATGAAAAAACTTACAACTTTTTATTTTACTTACACTTGATTTCACATATTTTAGACATCATAAACACGTTGTCTATCTATTAAATGTGGTTTCATTGGTTTTTTTAACCAAACACCAACATGAGAACTTTAGAAATGAGGGTTATAATGTTTTCTTTAACAATGATAGCTCTTTTCATAAAATATATGAACTCGAAGTCATAAACATAAATGATGAGTGTATTTACCTAAAGGAGCCGGTGTAAAAAACAAATATCACATATCACCAATATTTTGAGTACGATTTGGTTCTAGATATACAACTATAAGAGTTTGAAATCATTTTAATGAGATAATATTTAACTTACTTATTTGTATGAGTATTTTGAGTCCTTGTGATAATTTTGATGGGTTTAACATTTCAAAATACTAAAATTATCTGATTGTATCCGTATGATTTTGATAAAAATGATAAAAGAAGAATTCATGTTGAAGTAATAATCTATATTGACATGTTAAATGCGGATACTCAATTTGCCAATTTGGATGATTTTATCAAGTCTTTGTATAATTAATGATTGAAACAAAACGCTCTTCTTTTACATTAGTGTAACTTTTATTGAAGCTAGCACTCGTATTACCTATTGCAAATCACAACCGTTGAAAGATGTTTTTCGACAATAAAATACTTGAGGTCTAGTTTGCGTAATTGCATGAGTGAGGAGAGATCAAGCGATAGTTGCATTTGCTTTATGTAAAAACATTTACTTAGGAAAGTCTTAGTGGACGTTCTTATGGAAAAATTTAAAAAAATAAAACCTCGTAGACAACAACTTTTTATACTTTTATTATGTTTTTGTAACGAAATTTGATGTGCTTTTGTTGTTTTTACAAAATTTAATTTGATTGGTTTTTTTATTTTAATATAATGGCGCTACCCAATCCAACCCGACATCAATCCAAATGGGTTGGAAAAAAATTATAATATAACATTACAGTTTTAGGAAACTCACTTTTACACCCCTTGTGAAAATGTTTCTTGGATCGGTCACTATGTATAACGTATCAAAGTTACTTCGATAGTATAAACAAATCCTTAGCAACTTCATACAATCATCCTAACGTACTTAACCACGTCAAATTACCACCACAACGCACCTTTTCATTTCCGACCACAAAAAAAAGAAATATCAATTTAATTTCCTTATTATTATTGTTATTATTATTATTATTATATTATTATTATTATTATTATTATTATTATTATTATTATTATATTATTATTATTATTATTATTATAATACATAGCTTTATCCGGGGCAAAAGATGAGGCGTAGGCCGTTCATGTAATCGAGACTGAGAGGATTGCTGTGGCCCACACCATACACAATCACAATTCACATCCCCCTGTTTCGTGTTCCCCACTGCCCCTCTCTCAACACACCCTTATCGTTCTTCCTCACCGATAACCAACAGTTATCACCAAATCTCCTCATGTCGCAGGTAAATTCAATCAAATCAACCTCCAATTCCTTTCAAATCTCTTCAACTTTGATGCATTTGAATGATTCCTTATGTTTTCCTCTGGATTGTGTTGGATGTTGTTGTTTACTTAGTCGGATTTGATTTGTTGAACTTGAACTGCCTTTTGGTTGTGTGCTGCCTTTTTGCAGGTGAACGAGAAGGCTCCTCAAGCCAAGGCCGCAGCAGCCACCGGTGTGTTGTATTGGTTTTTGAATTATGTTTTTTATTGATAGAAGTTTGATCTATTGTTGAATTAGTCAATTATAAACTTTATCCAGCGTTGTCACGCTCATAAACTAGGGTTTGGAGTTGAATTGATGAACTATGCTGTTAGGGTTTAAGAGTTTATTAAGTGGCACATGTCTTTTGTAGTTGTAGGTTTCAGTCACTTTTTTTCTGCTTGATTTCTTCATTGACTTGAAGAAGGTGATGGAAATAAGGCTTTTGTGATTGTATACAATTGGATAAGAAGATAATTATGAGTGATAATATATATACTTCAGTGTTTTTGGTCAGGTATCCTCATAGATAAGCCACTAGTAAGATTAAACATATGTGAGATGGTTACTCAAGAAAAACAAGTGCAAAACTCCGGAACTATGTCGATGCTGCATTTAAAGGTTTGAATATAACTAATACAGAATAAAGTTGGTCTGAAGGAATATGCCTTTTAAGTTGACTTCTTTGACCCAATAAAATTATAAGGTTCAGGTTTTAATCTCATTTTAAGCTCAGGCTGAGAAATTGTTTAGTGTATACATATTTTTTGATCATGCATCATGAGTGCATATGTAGCAGACATCCACACGTATTGTTTTTGTTTATAGCTGCTCTGATATCAAAGCATATCGATTCCTAAGTTTTTTGTTAAGTGAGAAGAATGCTTTCGACTGTGCCCTTTTAATTCTTGATGGCTTTACATAGCCTGATATTCATCATGCTAAGAGGTTTGACTGGTAGACCCATGCAATTTAAAGGCAAGACACTTATGTATTGGGTGTTTTTTTACATGAACTCTTAAATTTTATTGTTTTTTTTCTTGTAAAGAATGAGTTGTCTAGACTCTAGGCTAACAATTATCTTGTCTGTTTATTTCTAAAAATTCTTACTAATATGTCTAAAATATGCAGAGGAAACAACTGATCCAGCTGTGAAGAAATCTTCCTCTGAATCAAGCTCTGCAGATGCTCCATCCGGAACAGCATCTGCTATACCATCCATGCCAGGAGCTGGATTTCCTGGAAATCCTTTTGACTTCTCATCTATGGCTGGTCTGCTTAATGTATTGTATTCCAATTTTCTCCCCATCATTATTTACACACAGTCTATCTATCTGCATGCATGCCACTCGTTGACTTGCATATGCATATTGGCACACACATATGAGATATGACACGCCCATACTTTTCTGATTTCGTTAAGTATTAATAGATTTGGCTGACGTATTGCTGTTTATCATGAACATGTTACATAAAACACATCATTAGTTGCATAATTCATCTTTCTGGGAGAAAGAGAGTGTGGAACAGTTCAAAAAGGGTAATTGTTTTATACAGGTTGAAACGCATCAGGTTGGCCAAAAGATCACACTTCATAGTAAAGAATATTGTCAAAAATGATTAGAAAATTAATTATTTTAATAATTATATAGTTTTCTAAATAAAAGGATGTAGGAGGTTTTATGCATATAAAAAATACACTTTGGGCTAGTTCTGTCCCATCTGACATGTTCAGCTCATTTGACTTTTTTTCTTAAAGCTAATCTTCTTTACTTTACCTAATAATGTATCATGTTATATGATGCGATGGCAACTTACTATACTACATTCTGTTTATTCTTGTTACTTGCAGGACCCAAGTGTGAAGGAATTAGCTGAACAAATAGCAAAAGATCCATCATTTACCCAAATGGCAGAGCAACTTCAGAAGACCTTTCATGGTGGTGAAGGTGGTATCCCACAATTTGATACCCAACAATATTATACCACCATGCAACAGGTTATGCAAAATCCTCAGTTCATGAGCATGGCTGAACGCCTTGGCAGTGCGTTGATGCAGGTATTTACTTATTCAAAGCTTGTTTTTTTCTCTTATTTCTTACATAACATGCTTCAGCTCACTGCATACCATTTATTTGTTTATACACGGCAGGACCCATCAATGTCTCAAATGCTGGAGAGTTTATCAAATCCAGCTCAAAAGGAGCAGCTTGAAGAACGGATGGCTCGTATCAAAGAAGATCCATCCTTGAAACATATATTGGAAGAGATTGAAACCGGTGGTCCAACTGCAATGATGAGGTATACTCTTTCATACCATGATTGGTATACATACATATTCCAATCCGGATGTAGATAATTGTTGAAAATGTTTCAAAAAAAGTCAATAATGGATGGTGGGTTGATCCAGCCCAACTTGACCTATTTTGCCTCACAAATAAAGTTACATTTTGACCTGAACCTATCTGACTCTTTAGCCAACCCATCCAAGCCACTTGTTTTATCGCCTCTAAGCTATAATTGTTTTTCCATTTTGTAGATCAAGTGTGAATGATTTGGAAAATTATGGTCTCATTTATGTATTTTTGAAATTTAACTGTGTAACTCTTTGGTTTGTGCTTAAATAATAGGTACTGGAATAACAAAGATGTTCTACAAAAGCTGGGTGAAGCAATGGGCCTCCCAGTTACAGGAGACCCTGCTGCTTTTGCTGGAAATTCAGAAGCAGATGAAGCTGAAGAAGTAAATGAAGATGAGTCTATTGTTCATCAAACTGCTAGTGTTGGTGATGTGGAGGTACATTATCTTCAAACATACTTTTTTCTACTATTGTTCAGTGATCATTATATGATCAGTTCCAACCACCCTTCTCAACAGTGAGGCATCTTAATATGTGTTTTAAAAGCTTGATCTTTCATGTATCTTTTATTTTTAGTTTATCAGTGGGGCATCCTGTTTTTCTCTAATTTATTTGCCACCTTCCGGTTACAAACAATGCATTTAACCAGATAGCTATTTAGGGTTTAGATTTTACTGTCACATGCTCCAAAGTCCAGCCTTTAAATTTTATATGGAAATATTTAATTTAAAATGTTATATGAAATGATCAGGGTTTGAAAAAGGCATTAGAGTCTGGTGCCGATAAAAATGAAGAAGATGCCGAGGGAAGGACAGCATTGCATTTTGCATGTGGATATGGGGAGGTAAGGTCTATCATCTTGAAGTTTTTCTTTGTAGAAGCTTGCTTTTTACTCTAAAGGTTTTTTGGGGTTGCTTATTTAAATTGCTTATCTGCTTATTACGATCAATAAGCTGTTTTGAGGGTGTTTTGGTGCTTGTCCAAACGCCTATCTGATTGTTTTAATCTAAGTTAATTAAGTGGGTTCTGGTAAAAACAGATCAGGATGACCTAGATTACTTCGTATATTTTAAATATGTTTAAAGAAATATTATTACAAGGAAGTCTAAGTTTTTATATAAAACGATTCACGAGGATTTATGCAGTTTGAATACCTAGGGATGGCTTCAGATCCTGCTCAACCCATTACATTGTTGACCCTTTTATAAGATTAATCCATTTGATGACCCATTAGAAACAAGCTCACTTGAGTTCATGTTTACCCAGGTGAAATGTGCTCAAGTTCTTCTTGAGGCTGGAGCCAAGGTTGATGCTTTAGATAAGAACAAGAACACAGCCCTCCATTATGCTGCTGGTTATGGAAGGAAAGAATGTGTTGCCCTTTTGCTTGATAACGGTGCTGCCGTGTAAGTTTATGATCCACCAAACCATATTATTTTATTAGATTTTCTTTCGTGATGCAGACGGTTCCACTTGCACCTTGTGCAGTGAAAGTTTCATCTTATTTTGCTAGAATGGTCATATCCCAAGTGTTTTATAACTTTAACTGGATTTGGTCATTTACCTGAAACAGTATTTGTTTTAAAACTTAAAATTAAAAATTTAGATGGTCCAACATGATGACAATAGTCAAGTCATTTGAACAATAATAAACTTTTTGCCAACCAACCTTTAGCTTGGATATGGTCCACCATTCATAAGTAGGGGTGTAACTGAGCCAGCTCGATTAAGCTTGAACTTTGCAGCGTGGCTTGATTCGAGTTCTATTCTTAAATATCGAGCTTGGCTCAAGTAGCTCACTGCATCATGGTCCTCACTATCAACTTGGCTTCTTTACACCTGTAATCAAAAGGTTGTAGGCTCAAGTTCTTACAGGGGCATCTGTATTTGCATTCATAAAAAGGAAACCTAATTGTTTAAATAACCTGATTTATGATGTTTATGCCATCAAAAACCTATTTCACTTTTAGCTACTATTTTTGCTTCGACCCAACCCGTTTGAATTAATCCATTCTGACGTTCATTCTTGATGATAATTCTGGATTTGTTTTTTTTTTTGTTTTCGTTGGGTTTTCTTTAGGACACTACAAAACATGGATGGTAAGACGCCTATTGATGTTGCGAAGCTGAATAACCAGAACGATGTATTGAAGCTGTTGGAGAAGGATGCGTTCCTGTAAGTTTGAGGCTGTTTTTTATTAGTATAATGTTTGTGTCAAAAGGAATTGGTTTGCTTCCCATCCTAACTTATGTCATGTCTTGTGGTACTTTTTGGGGTCAAATTGGATGTTTGACCTCTTCAACTTGTGTTAATTATTTAGAGTATGATTATAACAAACAATTAAATTTCAAACCGTACCCGCTTTTGTTTCATCTCATATCCTTCTTGTGTGTGTGTTTGAGTTTTTTTTTTGAATTTATTTTATAGTACTTATAATAATGATTGAAATCATGGTTTTCTACTTAAACTTTACTATATATAGTTAGACATGCACAACCGGGTTTTAGGCCGGACCTGGAACCGGGTTCAAACCGGTTCGGTCCGGCCGGTTTTTTGTGTACCCGGGTATTGATGAACCCGGGTATGAACCTGGGTCGGGTTGGAGCCCCATAAAACCCTACCCGGTTAGGGTCGGGTCCGGACCGGGTCGGGTCCAGAACCGGGTACAACCGGGTTTTGATTTTTTTTAATTTTTATTATTATTACAACTATTATTACTATTATTATTATTGTTATTATTATTGTTATTATTACTATTATTATTATTATTACTATATTATTACTATTATTATTACTATTATTATTATTTTTATTATTATTATTATTATTATTATTACTATTATTATTATTATTACTATTATTATTATTATTACTATTATTATTATTATTACTATTATTATTATCATTATTATTATTGTTATTATTATTATTATTATAACAACATTAAAAAAACATCTATAACTCATTAATTTATTATTTATTTATTAAAACAACTTAAAAATAAATTAACGAATCAATAAAAAATAATATAAAACTTTTATTTAACTAATCGTTTATTTTCTTCGAGAGGCTTCATCAAATGCTAATTCTTCGTCAGATATATCAGAAGATACTTCTTCTTCTACCTTTTCATCGTGTCCTTTAGATTCGATTGCAATTTCGTTTTCAAGATTTGTTTTGTCTTGTATACGATCCATCGCGTCTAAGTGGTCCTTTAAACAAATGCACATCTCCATCGCTTCCGGAGTTAATCTTGTTCTCTGTAATGATATTACCCTGCCACTAAGAGAAAACGTAAACTTCGAAGCTACCGTAGAAGCTTGGACGCTTAGTAAATCACGGGCCACAGCGGAAAGAATTGGAAGTTGGGATTCCTTTCCTTTCCACCAAGCCAAAATATCAAATTCATGATAATCTTGAGTACTCATAGTTGAAATAAAATTCGTCATATATACCAAGTTCGTTTGTTGGGGCGTTACCCCTTTGGCGTTTAGCCGTCACATCCTGAACAACATTCAACATAGTCATAACGGGGTCTTTAAACGAGGTACTAACACTTGAGGTTGATTCTCTTGCCATAGTTATATTTACGTTAGGCCCATATTCATTTAAATAAAAATTATAAATAATTTTCAAACTTTTATTAAAAACTTTTTTGCCTCGGTTGAAAAATTGAGATTTTTGTCATGTATATCCAAATTGTTATTCTATTAAACATTCTACCCCCCAACATTTAAAAAATGATTTAAAGCAGTGACACAAGTAAAAATGAGTGATAACTCAAGAAAATATTTTTTAAACTTGTTTTTTATTAGTTCTATCATTTCTCTAATATATTATTTTTATTTTGAAAATTTTTAAAATTCAAAGCCATGAAATAAAGCATCGAATAACTAGTGGGATAATAAGCTCCCGATAATTTTGTAGTTGAGTTTTTAAACACCTCAAGAAATTCGGATAAATGTTTAATATTTTTCCAACCCAAATCCGTAAACAGGTCGGCTTCGCAATTATTCGAAAGACTATTTTGAAAAGCTTTTAAAGTGCCTTTTTGTTTTAAAGCACAATAAACATATGACAAGTCGAATTCCACCTAGTAGGTACATCTCAATTAGGCCCTAAAAATCTAGATTTTGTATCCCTTACAAAGTTGTTTATAATCTTGATATTTTTTTCTACTTTTTTTAAAAACGTCGTGTAACATAAATCGAAAAGCTTTTATAAAGCTATCAACAAATGGTACGGATAGGTCATGTTGCACTACTAAATTAATAATATGTGCAACACAACGAGTATGAAAAAATCACCGTTTGCAATCGAAAGATTTAATTTTAATTTTTCAACCGGTTGGAAGCGTTATCAAATGCCATTGAAAATATTTTATTTTGTAAATTAAAAGTAGTTATTACATTACCCAAAAAGTAAAATAAAAACTCTCTGGTGTGTGGATATGAAAATAGATCAAATGCAATCGTACGTTTCATCATTTGCCATGAACTGGGATCTACCCAATGAGCGGTGACGCAAAGGTACGATTCGGGCAAACCGTGTGGCGCCGTCCAAACGTCACTAGTTAAGTTTACACCGGTATTTATATTTTCAAATAATACAACTAAATCATTTTTTGCTTGCTTTTATATTTTTAAACAATAACGTCTAAGTGTAGTACGACTTACGTGAGTGTAACGAGGTTGAAGCGTCTCTCGAATTAAGTTGGTTAATCGAGGGTTGTCAAAGTGATTGAAAGGCAAAGCTTCTTGAATCACGAACTTTGCCATTCGATCTCGAACCTCATTAACGTTGTAATTAAAGATTTCACCGTCTCCACTCAATTGTGTTTGTTGCGAATCCGGATTATTTTTCAACGACTTACAAAACTTCTTGCAAATGTGTTTGTTTAAAGTCGTGTTAGAATCTTTAGCAAGCAAAGCTCCACAAAACTTGCAACGAGCCTTTACAGATCCGTCACTCAACTCAACCATATCCCAATTGCACCAAACATCCATGTTACAATTGTGTGCAAGAACACGAACGACGGTTGGAGAGTTCGATGAACCTGACCAACGGACAGAAGATTGAGAGTGAGCCATATTGAGATTTGAGAGTAAACGAGAGTATTGTTTGCGTTTTTTACGTATGTTTTTTTGTGTTTGAAGATTGAGTACCTTACCATATCAACCCACACCTATTTATACTTATTTTAGGAGCATAAACAACAAAAAAAAACGGTCAAAAATGGTCCCCAACGCTATATAGCCGTTAAAAACGACTAGTTAAAAAAAAACGGTCGAAACCGGGTTGTACCCGGGTTCAACCGGGTCGGGTCGGGTCGGGTCCGAGAAAATCCATAAAACCCCCCAACCGAGTACAACCCGCCGGTTTTTCCCGGGTACACCCGGTACCGGGTTGTACCCGGACCCGGGTCCGGGTCCGGGTCCGGGTCGGGTATGTACATGGTTTGTTTGTGCAAGTCTATATATAGTATATATACGTACTTATGAATTATGAAGCATATAAAGTACAATATCAGGAGTATAAGCATAATTCTTTTAGTGTATCAATTATTCACTTTTTATTTGAAGTTATAATATACACTTAAAAAGATATATTAACACTAATAGAGTGGATGGCAGATTCTATAAATATACACTTAAAAAGCCACTCAACCCAACCAACATTCGCTTCACGGTTCCTATTAATGAACCATAAAAAAACAAATAATTGACAATCAAATTGAATAATTCCCGTTCCATATCACGTGTGGCTGAAGAATAACTTTGTTTTAACTAAAATCTACAAATAACCCATTATGTAGTAAGACACATAGCCTTCACTAGATCCTTCTTCACGTTTAGGAGGGTTGAAGAATCCAAAAGGTCAACCAAAATCCTCCGGCAAACACGAATCAAAGTCCCGAAGCCACCAACACAACAATCTTACAATCACCAAGAACATGATCAGTAATCTCCACCTAATTCGAACATAAGGGGCAGAATACCAATGGGATATCCAAGCCTTCTTGGCTAAGACTTATTCTAGTAGGAAGATGATCGCTCTCCATGTCATAATGTTAACTTTCTTTGGAGCATGCTTGTTCCACCTAGTAGTGTGATCACCAAACGAAGAATAGCCAATCTTATTTCTTTGACCATAAAACTCGTCGCTATCATCTAAAGCCAACATAACCATGAATTGAACGAATCACCTTAAACCATAATGTCATCGGATTATTTAAAAACTTTCGCTGCTGTTTGTATAATAGAGCAATGTTAAACGCCCCCAAACTACCTAAACCCAACCTCCCATTAGATTTCTCCGCTAGAACCAAATTCCAATTGACACAAGCCATTTTTCTAGATTCGTCATCACCAACAAAAAATTTAGATCGGGATAGACCCTAGGGTATCTCTCACCTTTGTCGGCAACTGAAACGAGGAGAAATAAATAAGAACCAACCACGCTAAGAACATAAATAACAAAAGTAGCTCTACCACCAATTGAAAGGAGATTAACTTTCCGACTAGCTAATCTTTTTTGAAATCGACAACTTTCCACCTATTTAACCTCAACATTTTTGCACTGAGAGGAGTACCCAAATAATTGAAGGAAAGGAATCATAATTGCATCTTGATAACTTTTCAAGTCTTTCAATCTCCAATTGATCTACACCGACTCCAAAAAGAAAAGACCTATGTAAATTCTTTTGTAATCTAGAAGCCAAATGAAACCAATCTAAAACAATACAAATGTTTACCATATTAGCTTCCTCTATATCTTTTAAGGCCATGTATAACCCTTCCATAGCCAAGTTAAATGAAGGAAAAAAAGATGACATCAGATATCCTTGTTTCAAACATCTTGATTTTAAAAATTTTAATTAACATAGGTAAATTGAAAGCCACCTATCAGGATATCAACCAAACAACTCTCACTCATAAATTTATAAACTTACTGCATAATCAAACTTGAAATTTTCCCACATATTCTTCACCTTAAAAAGTTTCAACGTCATACAAGTTTCCTAGATACTGATGTGATCCAAATTATACATATAAAACACATCAATTGCATTATCCCCGGAGCTCTTACTAAAAATAATGAATTAATATATATAAATTGTTTAAATTGTATTTTTAGGTTTGAAAAAGACCAAGATGAACAAAAATAGCTTAAATAAGGAGAAAATTGAAGAAAACGAGCTCTGGAATTCAAGCATGGGGCCGTGCCTCATGAGGTACGGCCCTATGCTCACCCGTGCTAATATTTGCACACCCTCGTGTTTGACAGGACAAAAGAACTGCCCCCCCAAAAAGGGAACACGGGGTTGTGCCCCCGGGAGGCACGGGGGCGTGCCCTACCCCAAGCACAGGGGTGTGCCCTACCAAGCACGGGGGTGTGCCCCGACAACTTCAGAACGTACGGGCCGACCAACTTTTACGTACATTGTATGAGCATGGGATCGTGGCTGGCACTCGTAAAAGCCTATAAATGGGAGCTTATTTGCAACATTGAGAGGAGCTTTTGGAAGGTGAAATGCTGGTAGTTTCTCTTGGGAACTAGCCTTTAGATGCAGTCAGAAATAGAGAGATAGATAATTGAACCTGTTGATTCAACTAGAATGCCAGGAACAATCCTTCTAACTATCATTGATTCATAAAGAATACCGACAATCAGGGTTTACACTAACACACAGTGATAGAGAGAAAATAGATTTTTCATAAACTTCCATAATCCTTTTATCCATCTCTTACAAACATATAAAGAAACAAAGCAAAGTCGAATGGGCCACGAAACATAAACGGGCTGAAAACTAGGCCAAATGTAAAGTTCAACAAAATATAAAAATAAGACAAAAATGTAAATAACTCATAAAATAAGCTGTTTTTGGGCCGAAACGATGACCCAAACCGCCTATGGCTGTTTGTGAAAACAGGCTTCTCGGTTAGATGGCCGTAGACCCAAAACGAAGACTTCTAGCCCAACTTATGATCGTTTCAGTGAAGCCCTTTTTGATAAGCGATCTTGGGCCTCCAAAAAGGCTAAAGCTTTCTCATCCACGCTTGGGCCCACATCATTCCCCCCTGGGTAGACAAAATTCGCCCTCGAATTCCCAACGGCCTCATCATCAGAAGAATCACCATGATATGACAGCAAATGTTTCACATGAAACACATCAGAACACTGAATATGGCTAGGCAACTTTAGTCGATAGGCATTAGGATTTATCTTCTGCACGATCTCAACATGACCAATCTTTTTGGCAGACAACTTGTTGTACCCCCACTGAAAAACGATCTTTAGTTAGCACTACCCAAACAAAGTCACCTTCTTTAAAATCAACATGCCTTCATTTTTGATCAGCAACTTTCTTGTACTTGGTATTCGCTTGGGTCAAGTTATGATGAACAACTTTATGAACTTCATGTAATCCCTTAACAAAATCTTGAACCCTCTTGGGAACTGAGCCAGATACAGGTAGTGACATTAAATCAAGTGGGCCTCGAGGTTGAGAAGAATAAATTATCTGAAATGGACTAAACCTGGTACTTCGATTAACAACATGATTGTGAGCAAACTCAGCTTGGTATAGTTTCTGGTTCCATACTTTCACATGATCACTAACTAGACATCGTAGCAAATTACCAAGTGAACGGTTCATAACTTTAGTCTGGCCATCTGTTTGTGGACGATAAGCACTACTGAAACTGAGTTGGGTATTCACCATCCTCCATAGACTGCACCAAAAGTGACTCAAAAACAGGGTATCCTGATCAGAAACAATAGAAGAAAGCAATCCATGTAAGCGTGTAGAGAATATGCATAGAGGCTGAAGCAACCAAAGTCTTTCTGCATGCATGCTGCACAAGTACTGAAGAAGAATGCTTCGGAAGTTTCTCACATGCAATAATATTCTAAGTGTGAAATCTTCCGAAGCCAAGACCAATATCTTCCGAAGCCAAAGATGAAGTCTTCCGAAGCTTCAAAGACAAAGTCTTTCGAAGCCTCAACTTTTGAAGACAGATTTCTTCCGAAGACTTTTAGTAACATGCTTTATCTGATGTACTATTCCATAAAGCTGGACACTTTTCCGCTGCATCTCTGTAAAGTCACCAACTTGCATGAGTTGGTGAAAAGGTCCATGCTTTTGGTAACTGTACATTGAGATCTTGAGTCTGTAACTTTCTACTTCATGTACTTTATCCTTTTTGTAATAGATAAGGATGTGAACTATGACATGTCATAGTCACAAATTCAAAAAGACAATCTACCTTTTTGACTCTACAATTGATTTTGTTTTGAGTCTAGTCAATTGTATCCAGCTGGCTTTCATAGTATGGCTGGCTGTAGGATGTAGTATAAGTATCTCATGTTCTTGTATCTTTTCCATATGCTTTTGTAACACTTGTAATAGAACATAAAGAAAGCAATATACTGCAATCTTGAAAACCATCTCACTGTGTATCTTGCTCTTGTATTCTGTCTCTTACATTACTTGTGTTCTTAGTATCTCACTTGTGATTAATCCAGTTCACTGTTTGTTTAAGTTTAGTTAAACTTCTTTTTGTGTTGTTGTGTTGTAAGTGAACCCCTGTCACTGGTCATGCATTTGGTATCAGAGCATTCCAGGCTCTTGATATAAGATCTTACTAGCTTAAGATCCCTCACACACACAAATACTAAACTTTTCAAATGGCAGCCATTTCCAAGACTGATATGAAAACTGGAACCATGAACAAGTTCTCACTGATCACTCTTGATGAGTTTGATACCTGGTGCCTGGGAATGGAAGGTTTCATCAGGTCTCTAGACTAAAGAATGTGGAAGTCTGTTGAGAATGGACCTTACATACCTAGCACCCCCTCTGCTACTGGTGCTGGTATGATCCCCAAGGCTGTGGCAAACTACTCTGATGAAGACATGAAGAGAGTAGAGATTGATAGAAAAGCCATGACAGCTCTTCAGACTGCTCTTCCAAACTCTGTATACAGAGGTTTCAAGAAATGCAAAACAGCCAAGCAGTTGTGGGATGCATTGAAACTGATGTATGAGGGTTCCTCGGAAGCCAAGGAGAAAAAGAAGGATCTCTTGAAGCAGCAGTTTGAAAATTTCACCTTTAAAACAGGTGAAACTATAACTTAGCAATACTTCAGGTATGTTGAGATTGTGTATACCCTTGTGGATAGAGGAGTTCCTCTTGAGAAGAGGGACATTGTAAGGAAGTTCATGTCCTCACTTCCTAAGCAGTGGACACACTACTGTGTGGTGATCAAGAGGACCGGAAATCTAAAAACTCTTTGACAGAGTTATATGGGATTCTTATTGGCTACCAGATAGAGATGAATATGCAAGGTTCATCTGGCAACTCCAACAATCAAATGGGTTCAGCCCTGCATGTGGTTGAAAGGGATAACATAGAACCCCAACATCATTCCATATGCTACCCTGACAACTCACCAAAGGGTCCTTTCATCACCTTCCCAGAGACACCAAGGGAGAACTACACCCAAGGAAGCCCATTCCAAGAGACAAGTTATTCTCAAGCATTTATGTCTTCTGATGAAAGTTGTGGCAGCTTTCTGTTCACCCTTGAAGACCTGGACTATATCCATCCAGATGATCTGGAGTACATGGAGATAGTTCAGCAGATGGCTCTTCTCACTCACAGAGCCAAGAAGTTCTATAAGCGGACTGAAAGGAAGTTTCCAAGCATTGCAACCAGTGGAATGTTTGGCCTGGACAAAGCCAAAGTCAAGTGTTACAACTATAACTTGATGGGCCACTTTGCCAGGGAGTGTAAGGCACCTAGAACAAATGGTGGCCAAGCACAGTCCAGACCCAACTACACTGACAAAGCTCCCTAGAATGAAAAGCCAAAGTAGCAGGCTGCTGTTGCTGTTGAAGAAGGAAGCTTTGACTGGAGCTTTCAGGTGGAATATGCATCTCCAAACCAAGCACTGATGGCAGATCATGATGAAGCCAAGGTATTGGAACATCTCTGTACCCCTGAATGCATTGTTAAAGTAAATAGATACAGGTCCTATAACTTGGAAATGAAATCTGATCTTGAGCCTTAAACATTTTAAAAGTTGATATTAGAAAGACTAAAAATGATTATAAACTGAAGATAGAGGACTTAGAGAAAACAATTTCAGTTCTAAAACATGAGCATACAGATTTTAGGACTCAAATCAAGGATCTCATAACCAAGTTAACTGAGTGCTAGGATGAGCTTGTGATCAGCAAAGCCAGGGCAGATAAGTGTGTTCTTGAAGAAGAGACCTTCAAGAACATGATATCCTCATCCCTGCACAACAAAGTGTGCTATCAAAACAAGCAGGGACTAGGATCAAATGAGATAACTCCTCCACACACAATCTTATTTGTAAGATCACCTAGGTGTGGAACTTGTGAAGATGAGCTTCGTCTCATAGATCCTTTGAGTGAAGAGGATGAAGAAGTGATAGTGAAGAATTCCTCTAAGAAGAGTGAAGAGGAGGATTCTAAGAAGGGCCACTATCCTTCTGATGAGAAGAAAAAGATTGTGATGACCAAGTCAATAAGGAAAAACTTGATCAGAAAGAGCAAAAGGAAAGCAAAAAAGGCTCAAGAGATCAAGGCTACTTTTGACTCCAAGCAAAAACAAGTGTTTATCTCTGCAGGATTTGAAGTAGTAAAGACTGAATACATCAACCTAAACTCTTCTGCTAAGAGTTTTGGTTCTTACTCAAATCATCTCAGTACTAAGAAGAAGATTGATCTGCTGTGTACCACTACTGCATAGCCTGGACCATCAAACTCCAAGAACAGTTCCCTGCCCAAAACGACTGTCTCAGCATCTGCAAAGATGAAGGTGGAGAAGGGATGTGACCAAAGTCAGTCTTGTTTCTAGCAGAAGGCTCTTGGGAAGAAGAAAATGGAGTGTGTCATGTGTGAAAGTATTGCTCATCTTGCTAAGGATTGTCCATACAATCCTAAAGGTACTCTTCACATGACAAAGACAAAGACTTCCAAGAGTTCCAAGAAGATTCAAGATTTGGAAGGAAAATTTGTTTCCTTCGGAAGCTCCAAATCTAAGAAGAAGGCAAGTGGAAAATGGCCTTCGGAAGAAAAGTTGGTCTCGGAAGGAAGGAATACTTCCAAAGCACTGAGGTTTGCTGCAGTGTCTGCAGGATCTTCTGAAGGCTCAGTCATCAAAACTTCCGAAGTATCAAAAGCTTCCAAAGTATTGAAGGTCAAGTCCAAGACTCCAAATGTGGTGTGGAAGTCTAAGAAAGACCAAGTGACTGAGAATTCTCCATCAACAATAGTTCAAGATCCTCCTAGCACAACCATAGGATCTATTACTGTTGCATTACTTTCTGTTTCTCTTAATGAGTCCAAGACAAGTAAGGCTTGGGTTTCCAAATGTAACTAATCATTTTCTTTGTGTAGGGATAGCTGAAGACAAACAAAAATGTCTGGATCATTGTCAGTGGCTGTTTCAGGCACATGACAGGCAATAGGTCACTACTCCAGAACTTTGAAAGGATTGATGGAGGGCCAGTTGCCTTTGGAGGAGATGAAGGTGGTTACATTTCAGGAAGGGGCAAGGTCACAAATGGTAAGCTCAGCATTGAAAAGGTAAACTTTGTCAAGGAGCTTGGGTACAATCTTCTGAGTGTATCCTAATTTTGTGACCAGAGTCATAACATGCTCTTTACTGAGCATGAGTGCATTGTTCTCAATCTCGGGGTGGTCATTCCTCATGAGCATATTCTGTTTAGAGCCCCCAAGAATGGGAACATGTACAAGATGGATTTGCAAGAAACATCTCCCTCTGGAGAAGTTACATGCTTTCTGTCTAAAGCCAATAGTGATGAGTCTTTCCTATGGCATAAAAGAATGTGCCATGTAAACTTTAAAAACATGAATAAACCTTTTAAGAATGATTTGGTAACTGGAATGCCAAAGAACGAGTTTACAAGTGATGACCATTGTGTTGCATGCCTGAAAAGGAAGCGACATAAGGTATCTCACAAGCCTAAGGAAAGGAACTCCATCACCACATCCCTACACTTGATTTAGTTACCAACTGTTTTAACAACTCTTGTGAGTTTGTTTCAGGATCTGTAGAAATTATAAATACAGGTGATCCTGATCCAAGATTTGAGCTGAGAAGACCTTCAAGTAACACATCTTCAGCTCTAGTTGGAACTACTTCTGCAAATGAGGTTTCTATCAGCACCACAATGACAAACTCAGCTGATACATATGGTATGCCTTCAAATTCCAGCTCAAAGGCTCCACAACCAGATAAGGATGCTTCAATTGCAGAAGACAATGATGGTAGTGGTGAAAGTGATCAAGACTTTCTTGATGCTGATAATCACTCCATAGATGATAACATCAATGAGGTTACACACTCCTCGGATCAAGTCTCTCTTGATAAGTGTGCTGATGTGGTGGGTGAAACTTCTATGCCAGATCTAGATTTCTCTAATTTAGATCTTTCTCAGCAACTTCCTGTGATCCCTCAGCTAAGAATCCACAAGTCCCAGCCCACCACAAACATCATTGGAGATGTTGTCACAGGGGTAAGAACAAGAGGACAAACCCATGAAGCAAATGTTTGTTTCCACTCTTGTTTCTTATCCCAGATAGAGCCAAAGAAAGTTGATGAGGCTCTGAAGGATGGAAGTTGGGTTGAAGCTATGCAAGAGGAGCTGCTTCAATTCAAAAGATAGAAAGTTTGTAACCTTTGTCCTTTCCTCATGGGAAACCTATCATTGGAACCAAATGGTTGTTTAGGAACAAGAAGGATAAAAGAGGCATTATCATCAAGAACAAAGCTAGACTAGTTGTTCAAGGATATACATAAGAAGAAGGAGTTGACTATACAGATGTCCTTGCCCCTGTAGCAAGACTGGAAGCTGTTAGGATATTCATGGCATTTGCTGCATCCAAGAACTTCAAGGTCTTTCAACTTGATATGAAGTGTGCTTTTCTTTATGGAGTGATTGATGAGGAGGTGTATGTCAAACAACCACCTGGTTTCATAGATCCTGATTATGTCTGCAAGCTTGACAAAGCTCTTTATGGGCTGCATCAGGCACCCAGGAAGTGGTATGAGACACTATCTTAGTATCTTTGCAACATGGATACATGAGATGTACTATAGATGGAACTCTCTTCATCAAAAGACAGGGAAATGACATTGCTAGTACAAGTATATGTGGATGACATCATCTTTGGTTCAACTAATTCAAAGCTCTGTAAAGACTTTGAGAAGCTGATGAAGGACGGATTTGAAATGAGTGCCATGGGGGAACTTAATTTCTTTCTGGGAATTGAAGTGAAGAAAGTTAAAGATGGCATCTTCATTAGTCAGTCAAAGTATGTTCAGACATACTCAAAAGGTTCAACATGACTGATTGTAAGATTGCTAAGGCACCCATAGCGAGAAACCACTTCCTTGGACCTGACCTTGAGGGGAGTGTGTAGATGAGCACTTATACATGGCTATGATTGGGTCTCTTATGTATCTTACTGCTAGTAGGCCTGATAATATGTTTGCTACATGTATTTGTGCAAGATATCAAGCCAAACCTAAGATGTCTCACCTTATTACAGTCAAGAGGATTCTAAGATACCTCAATGTGCATCAACACTTGGTTTATGGTATCCCAAGAATCCTGACTTCAATATGTATGCATACACAGATAGTGATTATGGTGGTTGCAACATGACTGGAAAGTCTACATCTGGGGGATGTCAGTTTTTGGGTGGAAGGGTTGTCTCATGGCAATGCAAGAAACAATCTTGTGTCTCTATATCAACTGCTGAAGCTGAATACATTTTTGCTGCAAGCTGCTGTGCTCAAGTGCTTTGGATTCAAAATCAGATGCTGGACTATGGGTTCAACTTCAAGGAGACTCCTATTCATATAGACAACAATAGTGTTATCTCAATCACAAAGAACCCTATGCAACAGTCAAGGACCAAACACATTAATATCAAGTATCATATTATAAGAGATAATTATGAAAAAAAGGGTTAATTAAACTAGTCAAAGTTCACACAGATGAACAATATGCAGATCTGTTTACAAAGGCTTTTGATGAACAGAGATTTAAATATCTTGTATCAGCTATTGGGATAATCAACTTTGAGTAGTTTTTTTTAAAACTAATTCTTATTATTTCTTAAAATACGTGTGTGCTAAGTTATCTAGTTCATCACTTTCATAAGCTCTTGTTTTCCTTAGATGAAAATCTTTTTGATGACTTTCCTTAGATTTATGAAAATTTTGATCCTTCGGAAGTTATGTTTTTAACTTCGGAATAAAATCACGCATTCAAAACAATAACTGTCTTAGAAATTTTACCTTCGGAAAATATTTCTGAAATATCTTCTGAAGCTTAAGTGGATGTCTAAGACACTTATATGTTTTCAAGGACCTTTCTCTTCCGAAGCAAAATTAACTCTCGGAAGCTTTGTTCTTTTATGTACAAAGAATTCAAGTTTTATTTCTCTTCCGAAGTAAAATTTTCAAAACTCTCTGGAAATTCTTACGAAGTCATTTTAGCTTCGGAAGCTTTTTTATTAAAACTTCCGAATATAATTTTCCTTCTGAAGCTTTTTGACTTTCAAGAAAACTACTTTTTGAGCAAAAGTAAACTACTTTTTCAAATGTGGGACCGATATTCGGATTTCAAAGTTTATCCTCTTTCATTAAACTTTGTTTGAAATACTTTTCACATATAAACCCAACGGTTTCTCCCTTTTTTTATCAACTGCTTCTTTCTCCAAACCTAAAACCACAAATTTCTCTCTGAAATTTCTTTCTTCTTTCTTTCTTCATCCTTAAGCTACCTCACAATGGCCAACCCTGCTCACAGAAATGATCCGAACTTTACCACGCAGCTCCACAGACAACATAATCAGGTTGCTCTATTAAGCTCTGAGAAAGATCCTCATTTCTTAGAGGTTTGTCGCTTCTTAGCTTTGTCTAACTACTTCATCTCCCAAACCATTGATCCTCCTCTTTATGAGGATCATCTGCTTGAATTCTGGAAGACCTGCCAAGAGGTCGTAATGGATGGGGAGAAGACATTGTCTGCCACAGTGTAGGGGAGAACAGTCTTCATCACTTCGGCCATCATTAACATGCATCTTCAGCTGGATGATGAAGTAGGTGAGGTGTTCTTCCCAAAGGAAGCTGTTAATCATTCCTTTAAGCAGAAGGGGTATGATGGAGATTTCTCTGTTAGGACCTTTAGGAAAGGGAAGGTCTCATCCCAGTGGAGATTCCTGCTCCATGTGGTCATCCACACTTATCAAACAAGCATGATGGATGGGACCAGATTACTGAGGATCTCTCCTTTATCATCCATGGAATGATTCAGGGGATCAAGTTCAGGTATTCTCAATTTTTTTTATACTAACTTAGTTGCAAACTTAGATTCCTTAGAATATTACATGTTCCCTAAATATGTCCAGTACATTCTTAACTGTGAACTGGGCTCATAGTTAAGGGGAACAGGTAAAGGGAACATGTAACATTCTTAAATTGGGATAGATGAAGCCCGGTATCTTATAAAATACTGAGAAAGCCCACTGTTGGCTTCTCTGGGGTAGAAACAACCCTAGTCCCAACAATGTTAGAGCTCATTGCCTAAGGTGACAACCTAGCAGCACCAGCTAGTGTTGAACCCACACCTGCTACATCCCAACCACCTACACATAGGGCTATACAAAAAGTTCATGGCTCGAAGCTCGCTCAAAAAAAGCTCAAATCTAAACGAGCCGACTCGGCTCGAATTCTAAGCGAGCCGAACTTGAGCCAGGGTTAGCTCGGTTCAAGCTCGGCTTGTGGCTCGGCTCGTGACACGGTGCATATAATATATGTATATATATAGTTTAATTATTATTATTTACTACTACTACTATTATTATGATTAATATTTTTATATTAGGATTTTAAAAATATTTTTTTAAAAATTAAAATAGATTTTTTAGAAACATTAAGTATTTTGTTTAAAAAATATATAACTTGATAGTAAATTGTTTATATTCAAAACAATGATCTTTGTTCTTATAAGTACGGAGTACCCAACAAAATGTAAAAACCCTAATATATATTTGTGTGTTTTGCTATAAATTAATGTGAAAATTAAAAAATAAATAAATAAATTCGAGCTGGCTCGAACGAGCCACGAGCTGACTCGAGCTTTTCACGAGCCGAACTCGAGCCGGTGTTTTGAGCTCGTTAAATTTTTTTGAGCTGGCTCGGCTCGGCTCAATAAGCTTCAAGCTCGAGCTCGAGTTCATCCTGACTCGGCTCGGCTCAGCTCGTTTACAGCCCTACCTACTCAGCCACAAATCACCATCACCTACCAAAAAAATCCAAACAAACCCCTGCTCGGACTATTCAGTCTGTGGAGGCCCCCATACACTCACCCATACAGGAGGAAGTGGAGACTAGAGCTCCCACTTCTCCTAAGGAGCAGACCACTCCCATCTCTTCAAGGATTAGTGCTGAGGTTCCTCATGCTCAGCCTGATGAGCTCATAAGCCAAACTGCCTTAAGCCATCACTCTGAGTCTCAACACTCAAGTGATCAACCTTCAGGGGAAAGTTACCATCCTTAGCCTCTAGATCTCAACCAACCAATCCCCAACCTAAACTTCTATGCTGATGAAGATTTAGGTTTCAGTGAGTACCATGATTCTCTCTTCTTTTCCCTACTCAAAGATAGATGAGTGCTCCCGAGTCTCCTATTTCTAGCCCATATTAGTCACCTACAACAGAGGTGGACACTTCTGAACCTGTTCAGGATGTCCATATGGAAGAGGCTCTCACTTTTGAAAGTGATTACATAATTAAGACCTCAACCATGGCAACTCAGCCCACTGACATCTCAACTGAGATTGCCAATGAGCAGAGAAAATCCAGCAGCCAAGAACTTGAAGCTGGTGGTGAGACTGAGGACTTTGGTCCAATCATCTCATCCCCCAATGATTCTTCTTATGAAGATGAGGGAAATTTAAGACTAAAGGTGCACAAACTGTCTAAAACATGCACCTATTTAGTCTCCAAGGTTAGTCACCTTGAATCTCAAGTGACTACCTTGCAGAACAGGGTCAATGGTCAGCAACTTCAGATTTCATATCTTAAGAAAAAACTAGCTGGGAGACCTTTAAGAAGAGCTCAACCAGGAAAACAAGAACCTGTAGATGTGATTGATCTAACTCCTGGCTCACCTATGCAAATGGGTGATGCTACCAAAAGGGGGAGAAAGTTATCACTACCATAGAACCTGGGAGTTCTTCAGAGAGAATGGACACTGAGAACTCACCATCCTCACTTGCAATTGTGCATTCTCAGCAACCTCCTCAAATTCACATTGATGTGGACTACTCAGACTCCTTCATACAAAGTCTGTTTGAGGATGGGATACCAAGGGCTATGTCATCTCCACCATCTTCCAATCACATCATTGGGTGGAGGTATGACAGTAACAGGAAAGCCCTAATCATCATAAGAGTTTAAGGGCAACAGGATATTTTCAACTTTCAGACCTTGAACTTCTATGAAGGTCTGGATTTAGTCAACATGCCACTTGTCAATCCAAGCCAATCAAGACAAGCTGACAAGTTGGCACAAAGAATCCAAGACAGGATCACTACAGAGTTCAGCCTAAGAAGAAGACTATGGCAATTAGGCAATGTCATCGGTCAACTGGATGTTAAGGCAGACCCTAAGATTAGCTTCATAGGGGAAACCTTGACTGAAGGCCCAGTGACAGAACCTGATAGCCCAGTCTTATCACCAACAACTGCTGCAGAGATCAATGCCCTTTTTGAGACACCTGCTGGTGAAGGTGCTTCTCAACCTCTCTCTGGCCAAAGCTAAGAAGCTACATCAAGCAATGAAGGACAAAGCTCTCTTCACCTTGAGTCATAAAGGCCTGTGAGTGACAAAGGGAAAAGAAAGATGACATCTGAGGAGATTGAGGAGGAGAAGAGAGAGAGGAAAAGGAAGCTGAGGGGAGAAGGTTCCTCTTCTGGGTCTACTAAACTCATGGAGACTGCAATCAGGGCTGCCCCCAAACCAGATACTCAAAATGATGAGTTAAGGGCAGTCAAGATAAACTATCTGCAGACAAAGAACTATGACATAGACAATGTCATCTCTCTCCCCTCAGAGGAGTTAAAAGAGCTGGTTGACCTGGAAAGGTCTAGGGAAAAGAAGGAGGCAGAAGATGTAGAGCTTCTAGTACAAATCAAAGAAGACAGAAGAAAGAAAAGATTGTACAAGCATGTGCCTACCCTCTCCCCAGTTCAAGAAAACCCTGCATATGAGGATGTGGTTCAACAAGAACCTCAGGTAAATCAAGAAGAAGAAAGGATCAAGATGATCAACTACCTGAGTGCCACAGGCCTCTATCAGGCAGAAGCACTTCTTCCCTTGTCTTATGACTATGTTGAGTTTGAGTATCTCAAACAACTTGAACTTGAGATAGTCAGAGAAAGAAAAACAACTAAAAGAAAGTTGAGGGAAGAAGCTGCTAAGTCAAGAGCCATCATCCACAAAAGCATGAAGAAATCTGCTGACAGGCAGAGGATGATGAGCTTTTTGAAGCTGTATGGATTCTCCGAAAGGAGACTTTGCCCCATGTCTCTATCCACTATGGATGAGCATATCAGGGTGATCAACCAGAAGATCAAAAGTGGAGAGCTGGTTGACTTACATTCCCCTCCAAGTCAAGCCCCACCTGAAGTGGAGGTTAAGGTTGAACAACCAGAGACATCACAACCTAGACCTCCTGCTAAATCTTAGCAAGCTTCATCTTCTGATCCACAGCAGGGTCAGACTCACTCTCAATCTGAACCTGTGAGAGTTGAAGACCCAACTGAGAAATACAATGAAGATCAATATGGTACGGTAGGCCACTCTTTTCAGTTAAAAGTTGCAAAGAGAAAGAAAAGGATGGCTTCTAAATCAAAGTCAAAGAAGAAGAAGAAGACTGCATCCTTTTCTAAACCTCAGGATGAGTCAGAACATCCTGAGGATGCTCCATCATCTCCCATTCCAATAGATCCTCTTGCATCAGAAAGACCCATCCTGTCCTGGACATACACTACAAATCCAGAAAGATGGCATGTCATCAGAGATCATGGCATTGAGAATGTCTACACTTAGCAAGACATGTTTCAGTTGCCTCTGCATGATCTCTTTGACATGAGAAGACATTTTGACAGTCTAAAGGATCCTGATCATCTCATGTAGATATGTTCAAAAAAACCGGTTCGGGAACCGGTTTGGGCAAAAAAACCGGAACCGGTTTGAGGCCCAAACCGGTTTCAACCCGGCTTGAACCACCGGTTGCCTACCGGTTTCAGGTTTCTACGATCCAAACCGGTTTCAAACCGAACACGTTCCCAAACCGGTTTCAAAACTGGTTCCAAACCGGTTTTCAAACCGGTTTCAACCCGGTTACCGTTACGCAACGGCTATATAGCCGTTTGTACCCTATTTTTGACCGTTTTTTGATGTTTTTTACCATTATACCCCCACTAGGTTAGTATATATTTGTATTTGATGTTTTGGTTGAATCATAACAACTTATAAAACTCTCTACTCTCAAAAATCTCAAAAACACTCTCACAAATACTCTCTACTCTCAAAAATCTCAAAAACTCTCTCACAATTCACAAATGGCTTCATCAAGTGCTCAATCATCCGTTGGTTGTGAAGCATCTTCAAGCAACGTGGTGGTAGCAATCCTTCCTACGAATAGGAACCCTGAAGTATGGTGCAATTACGATTTATGTCAAATGGCTAGCGGTCCAAACAAGGCTCATTGCAAGTTTTGTCATAAGTTTTTCAAAAAAGATGCAAACACAACGTTGAAAAACCATATTTCAAATAAATATTATAAAGCGTTAAAAGGTGAACCTTCTCAAGGTCAAGCTTCGATGACAAACAAAGGAAATATTTGGGCTTATAACGTTGATACGGTTTGGGAGCAAATGTCACAATTTGTAATTCAAGAAAGTTTGCAATTCAAACATTTCGACAACGAAAGTTTGGCTTAACTCATTCAACGAACTCTCCAACCACGTTACACCAATGTAAGTCGTGCTACTTTTCGAAGAGATTGTTTAAAAATGTGGAAAAAAGCTAAAATTGAATTAATATCTTATTTTGAAAATTTACAAACCGGTATTAACTTAACTAGTGATGTTTGGTCGACACCTTACGGTTCACCGGACTCGTACATTTGTGTCACCGCCCATTGGGTTGAACCCGATTCCTGGCAAATGATGAAACGTACGATTGGTTTGAATTGTTTGGTTATCCTCACACCGGCCAAAACATTTTTTACCTTATTGATAAAGTTATTCAAACTTATAAATTAGAAAAAAAAATATTTTCTATATCTTTTGATAATGCGTCAAATAACACTCTTGTGATAGATTATTTGAAATTAAAATATAAACCAATTTGTAAGGGTGCGTTTTTCATAGTCGATGTGTTGCGCACATCATAAACTTAGCCGTTCAAGACAGTTTAAAAACGATTGAAACAGTTAAAGATTCTTTTAAAAGAATGTTACGTGATATTTTTAGTAATAACCAAAAATATACTAAATATCGCAAGTTTTGCAAGACGCAAATACCAAATGTTTAGGCCCGAATTAGGACGTACCAACACAATGGAATTCCACTTGTAACATGTTTGAAAAGGCTATTGAACAAAAAGAAAGTTTAATAGCCTTTCATAATATTTTGGTAAGTCGGGGAAAGGCAAATTCTTACCATCCATCGGGTTGGGCCATTATCGAAGAAGTAACAAAAATGCTTCAAATTTTTAAAAATGCTACTACGCGTCTTTCTGGAGTTTATTACCCAACGAGTCCGTTAGTACTTCACCAAATTTATTTAATGACTTCAAAATTAAATGAATTGTCGTGTAGGGGTAGACCTTATTCCGATATGATACCCCCAATGAAAGAAAAAACTTATAAAGGTATTTTAAAGAAATGCCCGCCGTTATTACATGTGCCACTGCTTTAAACCCTTGTTTAAGTTTATCAGGGGTTGAAACTTTACTTGATAAAATTACTTTTAATTTGGATTTAGAAGTTGGTAACCCAATGTATAGTAAAACTTTAAAAGCTACTTTTAATAAACAATTAGAACAAATGTATGATGTTTATTTATTAAAATATGGGGAAACATCACAAATCCATGACGCTTTAAGGCATGCGGCAAATGCCAAAACTTCGAATGATCCAATGGTTGTTTTATATAATACTTTAAGGGTTGAATGTAATAAACGTCAACGTGGTAACACTCGAGTAGTGACTCGGGAGGTTTGGTCTTACAAACTTTTTATCGACCATGACTCCACAGATTTAAAAAATCTTGACTTGTTGGCTTGGTGGAAAGGTAAGGAAGATCAATTTCCCATCCTATCCACCATGGCTCGAGATTTACTAACCGCCCAAGCTTTTACGGTAGCTTCGGAATCTGCTTTTCCTGTTGGTGGTAGGGTTATATCAATAAGATGAACTCGACTCACTCCACAAGCGGTTGAAATGTCAATTTGCTTGAAAGATTATTTGGATGCCGCGGAAAGAGTACAAGACAAACATTTACTTGAAGGAGAACTGGAATACGAAGCAGAATTATACGAGGATGAGGTAGAGAGCGGATTGACACCACTAATGACTGATGATGAAGCGGCATATGATGACTACCTTCGTAACAGTTCCGGTTTTGGTGGCGAGGAACAAACGTACTAGTATAATACGAACGAAGAAACGACTATGTTAAATATTTAGTTTTAAAGATTTTTATTTACCCTTGTATGTTATTTAAATTTTATAAATGTTTATAAAACTATTGTTTAAATGTTTAAATTGTTTAAATGTTTATAAATGCTATAAATTATTAAAAATTTTAAATTGTTTATACATGTTATAAATTGTTTAAATGTTTATAAAGGTTATAATTGTAATTGTTTAAATTGTTTATAAATGTTATACATTGTTTAAATGTTTAAATTGTTTATAAATGTTATAAATTGTTTAAATGCATAAATTGTTTATAAATGTTTATAAATAATATATATATATATATATATATGTTTATAAATGTTTTAAATGTTTATAAATGTTATAAATTGTTTAAATTATATAAATTGTTTTATGTTTTAATTAAATGTTTAAAATTTTCTTTGAATATAACAAAATCCAAATTAAAAAAAACCGGTTTGGGCCGAACCGGTTCCAAACCGACCCAAACCGGTTTGATAGGGTTGGGTTTTTTTCGTTTGAAACCGGTTCGAACCCAAACCGGTTTGGGGCCAACCGGTTTTGACCAAATCGGTTACAGTTTGGAACCCGAACCGGCTTGGGCCCCCAACCGTTTGTACATGTCTAATCTCATGAAGAAAGGGCTGGTTATCATCCTGATGAGGACTGTTGATATCTGAAGTCTTCAAGAGTTTTGGTAGCATCAGGCTAGGGGAGTTTGTAGAGAATGTGCGTAGAGGTTAAAGCAACCAAAGTCTTTCTGCATACATGCTGCACAAGTACTGAAGAAGAATGCTTTGCAAGTTTCACACATGCAACATAAATATTCTAAGTGTGAAATCTTCCGAAGCCAAGACCAATATCTTCTGAAGCCAAAGATGAAGTCTTCCGAAGCTTCAAAGACAAAGTCTTCCGAAGCCTCAACTATTGAAGACAGATTTCTTCTGAAGATTTTAAGTAACATGCTTGATCTGATGTACTATTCCATAAAGCTGGACACCTTTCCGCTACATCTCTATAAAGTCACCAACTTGCATGAGTTGGTGAAAAGGTCCATGCTTTTGGTAATTGTACATTAAGGTGTTGAGTGTGTAATTTCTACTTCATGTACTTTATCCTTTTTGTAATAGATAAGGATGTGAGCTATGACATGTCATAGTCACAAAGTCAAAAGGCAATCTGCCTGTTTGACTCTACAATTGATTTTGTTTTGAGTCTAGTCAATTGTATCCAGCTGGCTTTCATAGTATGGCGGCTGTAGGATGTAGTATAAGTATCTCATGTTCTTGTATCTTTTCTATATGCTTTTGTAACACTTGTAATAAAACATAGAGAAAGCAATATACCGCAATCTTGAAAACCATCTCACTGTGTATCTTGCTCTTGTGTTCTGTCTCTTACATTACTTGTGTTCTTAGTATCTTACTTGTGGTTAGTTGTAAGGCCCCGTTCCCGGAGACCTCACAGTTGGTCAATCACAACAGCTAAAACATTAAGCATTATATTTATACAAACTTAAGCAGCGGAAATAACTTATCAAAAACCATTCATTTCATTTAAAATACTGTTGTTAAGCAATACATCATCGTTTAACTATTTACAAAAGTATTGTTTTACTGCATTACAAAACAACAGCAAGATAAAATATGAATGGATGTCAGTCTTTCCCTGCCGAGTAGCTTCACCCTCATGCCATCCTCAGCAATAACTACCTGCCAACTGAAAATGTATAAAAGTCAGCGTTGCTGAGTGAGTTCCAGTTTTATAAGTATTAAAATACTTTCTGTATGTTGTATATGAAAATACTCTTTTCTGTAAAATACAACTCTTTACTGTATATGCGAGCACGCATTAACTATATGGATAGATAATGTTTGTTCTCTTTACTGTATGCCTTGTCTGTTTTGTAAACTTTTATCTTTATCTTTCACTTTCTGTATGGACCAATGAGCAATACTCCAACTATATGCGCGATGGGAAAACGGTGATGGGCCATCTATATTCCTCGAAAGGGTAAACTATATCCCTCGAAAGGGTCAACTGTATCCCTCGAAAGGGTCAACTGTATCCCTCGAAAGGGTCAACTATATCCCTCGAATGGGTCAACTAAATCCCTTGAAAGGGTCAACTGTATCCCTCGAAAGGGTCAACTATATCCCTCGAAAGGGTCAACTGTATCCTCGAAAGGGTCAACTGTATCCCTTGAAAGGGTCAACTATATCCCTCGAAAGGGTCAACTGTATACAAGGCCGACCCAATCACCCAGGGCATGCTGCAAAGGTCATGGTCCCGTTTGCAACATGGGGTAGCTAACCCGCAACACGGTCAAGCTAACGACAACATGGTCGTGTCACTCCTGTAAGCTTGCAAGACTTGTTAACATTTTATTAGTGTTCATCTTCTTTTCTTTATTGCTCTTTCTCTTTATTATTACGAAATAATTTACGTTACGATAATAAACATACCACGTAAAGTCACATACTATAAGTAATAACAATAATAGCAATAATAATAATAAGGAACAATCATAACCATGCATGAAACATCATTATAAATAAGCCTCAGTTAACCCTCGGTCAAAACTCTAAAAGCACAGACTCCCAGAAAATTCTGTAAAAATTTCTAAGTGCTTAGGCGCTTTGGCACTATTTGGGCGCATGAGCCCTGTTTGGGCGTTTCATCACTATGTAGGCGCATCAGCCAACACTTAATCATTTTATCACTTAGGTGCATGAACTGTTCAGGCGCATGGGCACTATTCGTTCGTATGAAGACTTAGGCGCATGAGTTATTCGAACGCATGGACACTTAGACGCATGAGCCACTTGGGCGCATGGGTACCATTGGGGCGCATGGCCCTACACTTAGTCGTCCGACTAATATTTCTAGGCGCATGGACCACTGTTCAGGTGCATGGGCTGTGCTTAAACATTTCTAAGGTAATATTAGGCGCATGGGCTACTGTTCAGGCGCATGGATTACACTTAAATCTTTCTAAGGCATTTTCAGGCGCTTGAGCCTTATCTAGGCGCATGAACCTCCTGTGTAACATGTTTCTAGTCTGTTTTCAAACCCAATCATCAAACCCGTCTATTCTAAGCTTAATTTGGCTATTCTAAACATGAATAACCTATAAGCATTCAAGAATTAACATCCAACATGCATAATACATACGGGTAAACATACATAAACTTTGAAAAATCATTTTAATACATTTTCAGCCCCAAAGATAGTTTAAAACAAGTAAAAACCAGGGTCTAGAACTCACCTGGTGCAATATGGGTGTTTCTTCCTTTCTAACCCTTTGCAACTGAGTTCAAACACCTAAAAACACCACCAAACACACACACCCGAGCACATACACAAACACATAAGCACATAAGCATATAACCGGGATAAAACCCGCCATAAACACTTAAAAACCACGAATTCGACTTCTCTTCTTTGTAAGGCCCCATTCCTGGGACGCTTACAGCTGGGTTTTCATCGCACATAAAACATATAATTACATTTGTGTTTCATAAATCGCAGCGGAAAACTAAAACAATCTTTCATTTCCATGTAAATGCTTTTGCAAATTAATACAACATTCATTACAAAATAGCTTGTTTGCATTACAATTCAAAAACATTATCAAAAGAATGCCATCCCCAAAAGAGCTGAGTAGTCGCCCGTGCCATCCTCAGCAAACATTACCTGCCAACTGGAAACACATCAAAGTCAGCGTTGCTGAGTGAGTTCTAGTTTTATAAATAAAACATACTTTACTTTCACATAAAACGGCTCGTTACTTTTACATGATCACACATCATACGTACATATAGATAATATCATTATATTTTCTTCATTCGTTCATTTGTTCTTTCATTATTTTACTTGCGCATCGGACATCATCCATACCAATACCATGTGCTACACCCCGGTTAGTCGTAGCTACCGGGCCGAAGTCAACAAATGAACAGCTAAACGTATGCCACGGTACTAGGAGTAACCATCAGTCTTAGCTACTGGGCCGAAGTCAACAAATGAACAGCTAAACGTATGCCACAGTACTAGGGGTGAGCGGTAGAGGTTCTACATTAAGGGCCAATGCGTGCAAGACGTTTCATTCGTTCATTAATACATGCATTCATTCATCATGTCCTCTTTCTTTATCTTTCACTTTATGTTACATAATACTTCGTTCATTCATCATAATAGGTAAAGCCATAGGAAAGATATTAAACATCATATTAAGGAACATTAACATGCATCAACATCACATCGTACAGGGCAACATCATATATACATAACATACAACATCATTATCCTCATCATGCCCAACATGCTTTCTAAGACCTCGATCGTCATCTTACAAACTCTTATGGGAACCTTTACGTCAAAACTTACATCTGCACTTTCCCCCGAAAGTCAGAAGTCAATCTACACCTTCCTCGGTTCAACAGCCCTATTCGGGCGTATGGACACCCTTCAGTCGCATGGCCTCCATGCGACTGAACATCATGCCAATGAACTAATGCGGATGAACACCTATGCGAATGAACATCCAGTCGTGCGAATGGGCAATGCAGATGAACACCTATGCGACTGGACCTTCAGTCGTGCGAATGGACCTTCAGTCGTGCGAATGGACCTTCAGTCGTGCGAATGGACCTTCAGTCGCATGACCCCATGCGACTGGCCCTTCAATCGTGCGAATGAACCCCAATCGTGTGAATGGACCCCAATCGCACCCTAATCGGCCGTATGGCTTCCATTCGGCCTCCAGTCGGTCGCCTAGCCCTAACTGATGCAGAATGCAGTTCATCCCGACTGCAGCCGAGGGTTTTCGGCCTCCAAACTCATCTAAACCCATTTTAAGCCTAAATCGACCATCCTAAACCTTAGGGATGCATACCATAACATTATTCAAGCACAACCAAGCAAGAAATCAAGCCCCAAACGGGTCCTACGCATACATACGGGTTTTCACCCAAAAACGCGAAAAAGGGTTTTCAGATGTGTTCCAGCCCCAAAATCATTCAAAAACATGTAAAAGAGGGGTCCTAGAACTCACCCAACGACAAGAGCTTCGATTTGGCTTGCTTCACGACGATTTTGGTGACCCGAACTGACCCGAACCAACACTTTTCCTCTTTTTCTCTTCTTTCTCTCTTCTTCTCTTTATGAAGCTGAAATGTGGGGTGTGTGGGGAGAGTGGGCTGCCCTCTCCCTACTAATATCACCACATTTCCCAACTTATCTTCGTTGGCGAGTTTGGTCCCTGACTTTTGGACTTTATTTTATTTTCTTTCTTCACCGGCTTCAAAATAATAAATATTCGGGTGTTACAAGTCCACCCCCCTTAAATAGGTTTCGTCCCCGAAACCTGTTATTCGTTGAACAAACATGGATAATGTTGTCTCATTTCTTCCTCAGTCTCCCATGTTGACTCGGATCCCTTCCTGTGCTTCCACTGTACACGCACAAGAGGAACCACTTTATTTCGCAGCCTCTTTTCTTTATGATCGATGATTGCCACTGGTTGCTCCACATAATTGAGCCTTTCATCTATTTCAATGTCCTCCAGTGGAACAATCATGTCTTCATCGGCTATACACTTTCTCGGATGAGATACATGGAATGTCGGGTGAATCCCACTTAACTCATCTGGGAACTCCAATCTATAGGCCACCTCCCCTACTCGAGCAATGATTCGGAAAGGGCCTATATATCTTGGGCTCAACTTGCCCCGCTTTCTGAATCTGGTAATACCCTTCCAAGGTGAGACCTTCAACATAACCCGGTCACCCACCTAGAGCTCAATTGGCCTACGTCGCTTATCGGCATACGACTTCTGTCTATCTTTGGCTGCCTTCATGAAGGCTTTAATCTTTTCAAGCTTCTCTGTTGTAGCCTCGATTACCTCGACGCTCCCCAATTCCTTCTGACCAATATCACCCCAACAAACGGGTGTTCTGCATCTCCTACCGTATAGCATCTCATATGGTGGCATACCAATGCTGGCATGATAACTGTTGTTGTATGAGAATTCGGCTAACGGTAAGTGGTCATCCCAACTTCCGCCAAAATCGATCACACATGCCCGGAGCATGTCTTCCAGTGTCTGAATGGTCCTTTCTGACTGACCATCAGTCTGGGGATGATAAGCCGTGCTAATATGTAACCTCGTCCCCATAGCGTCGTGGAATTTCTTCCAAAATTTAGATGTAAACCAAGTGTCGCGATCAGACACAATAGACACCGGCACACCATGACGAGCTACAATTTCCTTGATGAACAGATCAGCCAACCTCTCAGATGAATACGTCTCGCGGATCGGTAGAAAGTGAGCACTCTTCGTCAAACGATCAACTATCACCCATATGGCATCATACCCTTTCGGGGTACGCGGTAGCTTCGTAATGAAGTCCATGGTGATGTGCTCCCACTTCCATTCCGGTATATCCAAAGGTTGGATCTTCCCATACGGCTTTTGATGCTCTGCCTTCACTTGTAAGCAAGTAAGGCGCACTTACTCACATACTCCACGACGTCACGCTTCATACCCGGCCACCAATAATCTTTCTTCATGTCATGGTACATTTTCGTGGCACCAATGAATGGAGTATCGAGTCTTGTGGGCTTCATCCATTATCTTCACCCGTAGATCCCCAAAACGAGGAATCCACACACGACCGAATCGAGTTCTAACACCGAGTGTGGTTTTCACCCAATTCCCCAACCAGACCTCTCATTCTTTCTGAGTTAAGGTGATCTTCTTTAATGCCTCATCTGAAACTCCTTAACTTGCTTCATCACATCGGAGGTCATGATTAATTGATAAGCTTTCACCCGAATCGGTTCAGGCCTTTCATTTCGGCTAAGGGCATCCGCCACCACATTAGCTTTGCCTGGATGGTAATGGATCTCGCATCATAATCCTTATAAGTTCCAACCATCGCTCTGCCTTATGTTCAGGTCTTTTTGCTCGAAGAAGTACTTCAGACTCTTGTGGTCAGTGAATATGGTGCACTTCGTCCCATAAAGGTAGTGCCTCCAAATCTTTAACTAAAGACCACGGCTGCTAGCTCCAAGTCATGAGTGGGATAATCAACCTCATGAACTTTCAACTGTCGGGATGCGTAGGCTATAACCTTCCCTCTCTGCATTAACACACACCCCAACCCTAAGTAGGAAGCATCAGAATAGACCACCAGATCTTCGCTTCCATCGGGTAATGACAGAAGGAGCTCGAGTCAGTCTTGCCTTCAGCTCTTTGAACGCCTTCTCTTGAGCTTGACCCATACAAATTTCACATCCTTTCGGGTCAACTTAGTTAGTGGAGAAGCAATCTTAGAGAAGTCTTGGATGAATCTTCTATAGTAGCCCGCCAAGCCCAAGAAACTACGGATCTCGGATGGCGTCTTTGGTGACCTCCATTGCATAACCGCCTCCACCTTCGCCGGGTCCACCATAATCCCGTCAGGATTCACCACATGACCCAAAAACTGAACTTCGCGCAACCAAAACGCGCACTTGGAGAATTTAGCATACAATTCTCCCTTCTCAACGTCTCTAGAACCTCTCGAATGTGACCGGCATGCTCAATCTTGCTCTTCAATAAATCAGGATATCATCAATAAACACAATCACTGATTTATCCAACATAGGCCGACACACACGGTTCATCAGATCCATAAAAGCAGCTGGCGCGTTGGTCAAACCAAAGGACATGACAAGAAACTCGTAATGGCCATAGCGCGTACGAAAAGCTGTTTTAGGGATATCTTGCTCCTTCACCTTCAACTGATGATAACCAGATCGAAGATCTATCCTCGAGAACCAACTGGCACCCTGAAGCTGATCGAACAAATCATCTATCCTCGGTAAGGGGTAGCGGTTCTTCACTGTCAACTTGTTCAGTTCGCGGTAGTCAATGCACATCCTCATACTACCATCCTTCTTCTTTACAAATAGGACCGGGGCACCCCAAGGAGAGATACTCGATCTAGTGAACCCCTTATCAAGCAGCTCTTGCAACTGCTCCATCAACTCTTTCATCTCCGTCGGAGCTAACCGATATGGTGCCTTGGCAACAGGTTGGGCACCCGGTATCAGATCAATCTGAAATTCAATCTCTCTGTCAGGTGGCACTCCTGATAAGTCTTCTGGGAACACGTCTGGAAAGTCACACACAACTGGTACATCGGCTAGTTGTGGTGTTGGTGTATCCACATCCTTTACATAAGCACTACATCCACGCCTCATACACTTTCCCGCCACCGCCATTGAGATCACCTTCGGGATCGTAGTAACCCTTTCACCATAAACCGTTACCAAACTCCCGTCAGGCGCTGTCAACCTGAATCATCTTCTTGCGACACACAATGTTCGCCTCGAAGTCTGCCAACCAATCCATCCCAGAACCAAATCGAAACCCCAAGGTCATCACAAACGGTCTAACAGGAAACTTATGACCCTCAAGTTCCACATCACAATTCTTTATCATCTCAGAAATACTGGTAGACTTACCTATGGCAGTTTCTACATCAAAGGGCGCGTCAACACATCTACTACTAACAGGCAGCTTAGCACAGAAAGCAGCAGAAATAAAACTCCTACTAGCACCCGAATCAAATAACACAGAAGCTAAAGTCTGGTTCACTAGAAACGTACCAGACACAACGTCAGGGTCCGTCCTAGCCTCCTCCTGTGTCATGGTGAACGCCCTGGCGCTCGCCCTCGGTCCATCACTTCCCGTCTTCTTCACCCCTGAACCCTCAGTCCTCGACTTCTTACAATCTCTGCTCATATGACCAATTTCCCCACAGTTAAAACATTTGCCCGACAGGCAATCCTTCGCCATATGCCCTGTCTTCCCACACTTGAAGCACAAGTTTGACCCAAACCTACACTCCCCGCCGTGCTCCCTTCCACACTTGCCACACCTTTTCGACCCCGCACTTGATGTGACCGCACGGCGTTCATCCACCCGTGCCTTTTTGTTACCCATCGGGGCATCACCCCGACCAAACCGTTTCCCGTTCCAGTTTCGATCACCACTACCCTTCTACTCGCTTCAGTCACCACCACCTCCCGCTCGTCATACAGCCTCCCTGCCAAATCAACCGCCGACCTAAACGTGCTTGGTCGGGCGGCGATCATATGCCGGCGAACATCCACCGGTAAACCCTGAATGTACCTCTTGATTTTCCGAGACAGAGGCGTCACCTGATCAGGCACAAGCCGTGCCATTTCATTAAACTTGGTGGTATACTGCTGGTGTGTCATGGTTCCGCCTCCAACTGCAGAAACTCCCTTTCCAACTTATCCATTTCCCGATGAGGACAAAATTCCTCAATCACCAACCTTCTCAGCTCAGCCAGCATTTCATTTTCCTAAGGCCCTACTACCCTCAGCTTGGACAATGTTGTCCCACCAGCACAGAGCTGAATCCACAAAAGAGTGGGTAGCAAACTTCACCTTTTGGTCCTCTCGGCACTCGCTGATATCGAGAGCAGCTTCCATTTCCCTCACCCACCGTGAGCGGCTGCAGCGGTGCCGTTTCCATCAAAAGTAGGGGGCTTGCATATCATAAAAGCCCCATAATTACATCCTCGTGCCGTCTCCGGCGCAGGCTCTTCTTCTTCCTCTTCATCATCAGATAGAACCGTTTCCGGCTCTGGTTGTTCCCGTTCTCCAGAGGATCTGTTTCTTTCTTTTCTTTCCCCTTCTCGTACAGCCTTAATAACTTCAGTCACCACAGACAGTAAGATTGCCTGCATGACCTGATGGACTTCTTCTACAACAGCCTCCTTTACTGAGACTCTCAGATTGGCGCTTTCGTCGCCACCCTCCGGATGGGGGGTCTCTGGTTCTTCATGAACCACCCTCTCAACTCTGGGTCTCCCTCTCTTGGGTCGCGTTCAGCACACCGTGACCTCCACCCCTAGAAGCTTTCGAAGATCTACCTCCGGCCATCACACGCACACTGAAAGATTCAAACACCAACACAGTCATTCAAGGGAACAACTTAGTTTATGTCAAGTATAGTAAGTCCCTAATTACAGTGGCCAGTTGTGATTAGCCACTTACTTTACTCTTCACACCCCAAGCATTACCTGTCCTGACTACATCAGTATTTAAATCTACATACAACACATAACACATACCATGCGCACATAAAACTGGTTAACTTTACGAAATACCTGATGGCACGCAGCTACTCAGTTTGGCATCCCATTCCCTTTCCGTCCCATTCTCAGTTTAAGATTAGGTTTATTTTGAAATTTACCCATTTCACTTAAACTTTGGCTCGGATACCAACTTGTAAGGCCCCGTTCCCGGGACGCTTACAGCTGGGTTCTCATCGCACATAAAACATATAATTACATTTGTGTTTCATAATCGCAGCGGAAAACTAAAACAATCTTTCATTTCCATGTAAATGCTTTTGCAAATTAATACAACATTCATTACAAAATAGCTTGTTTGCATTACAATTCAAAAACATTAATCAAAAGAATGCCATCCCCAAAAGAGCTGAGTAGTCGCCCGTGCCATCCTCAGCAAACATTACCTGCCAACTGGAAACACATCAAAGTCAGCGTTGCTGAGTGAGTTCTAGTTTATAAATAAAACATACTTTACTTTCACATAAAACCGTTCGTTACTTTTACATGATCACACATCGTACGTACACATAGATAATATCATTATTATCTTCTTCATTCATTCATTCGTTCTTTCATTACTTTACTTGCGCATCGACATCATCCATACCATACCATGTGCTACACCCCGGTTAGTTGTAGCTACCGGGCCGAAGTCAACAAATGAACAGCTAAACGTATGCCACGGTACTAGGAGTAACCATCAGTCTTAGCTACTGGGCCGAAGTCAACCAATGAACAGCTAAACGTATGCCACAGTACTAGGGGTGAGCGGTAGAGGTTCTACATTAAGGGCCAATGCGTGCAAGACGTTTCATTCGTTCATTAATACATGCATTCATTCATCATGTTCCTCTTTCTTTATCTTTCACTTTACGTTACATAATACTTCGTTCATTCATCATAATAGGTAAAGCCATAGGAAAGATATTAAACATCATATTAAGGAACATTAACATGCATCAACATCACATCGTACAGGGCAACATCATACATACATAACATACAACATCATTATCCTCATCATGCCCAACATGCTTTCTAAGACCTCGATCGTCATCTTACAAACTCTTATGGGAACCTTTACGTCAAAACTACATCTGCACTTTCCCCGAAAGTCAGAAGTCAATCTACACCTTCCTCGGGTTCAACAGCCCTATTCGGGCGTATAGACACCCTTTAGTCGCATGGCCTCCATGCGACTGAACATCATGCGAATGAACTAATGCGGATGAACTAATGCGGATGAACACCTATGCGAATAACATCCAGTCGTGCGAATGGGCAATGCGGATGAACACCTATGCGACTGGACCTTCAGTCGTGCGAATGGACCTTCAGTCGTGCGAATGGACCTTCATCGCATGACCCATGCGACTGGCCCTTCAATCGTGCGAATGAACCCCAATCGTGTGAATGGAACCCAATCGCCCCCTAATTGGCCGTATGGCTTCCATTCGGCCTCCAGTCGGTCGCCTAGCCCTAACTGATGCAGAATGCAGTTCATCCCGACTGCAGCCGAGGGTTTTCGGCCTCCAAACTCATCTAAACCCATTTTAAGCCTAAATCGACCATCCTAAACCTTAGGGATGCATAACATAACATTATTCAAGCACAACCAAGCAAGAAATCAAGCCTCAAACGGGTCCTACGCATACATACACGCATACATACGGGTTTTCACCCAAAAACGCAAAAAAGGGTTTTCAGATGTGTTCCAGCCCCAAAATCATTCAAAAACATGTAAAAGAGGGGTCCTAGAACTCACCTAAACGAGCACAACAACAAGAGCTTCGATTTGGCTTGCTTCACGACGCCGATTTTGGCGACCCGAACCGACCCGAACCAACACTTTTCCTCTTTTTCTCTTCTTTCTCTCTTCTTCTCTTTATGAAGCTGAAATGTGGGGTGTGTGGGGAGAGTGGGCTGCCCTCTCCCTACTAATATCACCACATTTCCCAACTTTTCTTCGTTGGCGAGTTTGGTCCCTCGACTTTTGGACTTTATTTTCTTTTCTTTCTTCACCAGCTTCAAAATAATAAATATTCGGCTGTTACATTCTTCTTCTTTTTCTTCAGCCGAGAGTTCCTCTGCTCTCTCTCTCTCTCAAAATCAGAAAGAAAATGGTGATGTGAAGTGAGGGTGGGCGGCCATGCCCACCTTTACACCAACTTTTTCAAAGATTTGTCCATTTGGACACTTTTAGTCCTTCCACTTGGACTTTATTGCTTTTATTTCTTTCATTCTTCATGTCTTTTCTTTTTAAAATAACCAGGTGTTACATTAATCCAGTTCACTGTTTGTTTAAGTTTAGTTAATATCCTCTTTGTGTTGTTGTGTTATAAATGAACCCTCTTCACCGGTCCTGCAAAGCGATACACATCACGAAAGAAAAGTTGTGCCATATTAACAACATCAGTTGTCTTCTTACAGGGAATAAAATGAACCATCTTAGAAAACCTGTCAATAACAACAAAGATATAGTCGTTACCCCTTTGTGTACGCAACAATCCCAACACAAAATCCATGCTAATATCAACCCATGGCTGCAAAGGAACCGGCAATGGCATGTAGAGGCCCGCGTTACTAGCTGTGCCCTTAGAAACTTGACAAATACGACACCTCTTAACATAACGATCCACTTCTTTCCTCATGGTAGGCCAGAAATAAGAAGCTTGTACAAATTGTAGAGTACGATCATGACGAACGTGCCCCTCCCCATGCAACTCTTTAATAATCTGTAAACGCGACTAGAATTAGGAATACATAGTTGATTCCCTTTGAACAGAAATCATCTTGTACAAGAAAATCAGACTTCAGCCCAGTCTGCACATCCTGCATAATAACTGAAAAATATGGATCAATGGCTAACTGCTCACGAATGACATCTAAGCCTGGCATATCAACCCTCATAGACACAAGTAGATTACTCCTCCTGCTTAGGGCATAAGCAACTCGATTTGAAACTCCAGTATTGTGTTTAACAACAAAAGTAAACTTTTCAAGAAATGCTAACCAACACCCGTGCTTATGTGACACTTTGTCTTGTGTACAAATATGCCTTAAAGAATCATGATTAGTGAACAAGACAAACTCTTTGTGAAATAGATAGCGACGCCAATGCTTTACAGCTTGGACCACTGCATAAAACTCCAAATCATAAGTACTATACCTTAACTTTGGACCCGTCAATTTCTCACTAAAGTAAGCAACAGGTCGGCCACCTTGACTAAGCATCCCACCAATCTCGACCTGAGGCAAAGTTCAAATACTTGAGAAAAATCAGGTAATACCAGAATAGGTGTAGTGGTGAGCTTGGCTTTTATAACTTGAAAAGTAAGCTCGACCTCTTCTATCCATACAAACGTCCTCCCCTTCGTGCAATCTGTCACGGGAGCCATAATAGAACTGAAATGTGGAATAAACCGTCTATAAAAAGAAGCAAGCCCATGAAAACTATGAACTCCAGTAATGGTAGTGGGAGTTTGCCAATTTGTAATAGCTGCTACTTTAGATTCATCCACTTGTATTCCCCCTCCAGAAACAACATACCCCAAAAATAGAACTTTAGGGGCCATAAAAAAACTTCTTTGATGCTGCATAGAAACTATCCCTGCGAAGTTGGACAAAACTTTCCTGACATGCATGAGGTGCTCACTAGAAGAAGCACTATAAATAAGAATGTCATCAAAATATACAACCAAACTTCCTATAAAAGGTTTGAGCACTGATTCATCATATGCATAAAAGTGCTTGGTGCGTTTGACAAACCAAAAGGCATTACCAACCCTTCATACAATCCTTCATGAGTTTTGAAGGCAATTTTTCATTCATTACCAGGCCTAAGACTAATATGGTAATACCCACTCTTCAGAACTAGCCTTTAGAAGTCATTGAAAGGTTTTGATGTAGTCGGAAACAGAGAGAAGATAATTGAACCTGTTGATTCAATGAGAATACTAGGAACAATCATTTTAACTATCATTAATTCACAAAGAATACCGATAATCAGGGTTACACTAACACACATAGTGATAGAGAGAAAATAGATTTTTCATATAACTTCCATAATCCTTTTACCCATCTTTACAAATATATAAAGAAACAAAGCAAAAGTCAAATGGGCCACAAAACATAAACGGGCCGAAAACTGGCCAAATATAAAGTTCAACAAAATGTAAAAATAAGACAAAAACATAAATAACTCATAAAATAAGCCATTTTTGGGCCGAAACGATGACCCACACCGCCTATGGCTGTTTGTGAAAACGGGCTCCTCGGTCAGACGGTCGTTTTGACTGGTCGTAGGCCCAAAACGGAGACTTCTAGCCCAACTTATGATCGTTTCAGTGAAGCCCTTTTTGATAAGCGATCTTGGGCCTCCAAAAAGGCTAAAGCTGCTCATCCAAGCTTGGGCCCACATCAAGTTTTGAAGGTCCATTCACACTTCGAAGAAGCTTTAGATCGTTTAATATCATTCATAATGGATCACCTATTTGATTGATCTAATTTATCGATGATTTTATTTCTATATTCTCTCCTTGTTGTTATGTTCAAGCTCATTATGAGCTAAAATTTATTTATCATTCTAATTTAATGAAACTTTATGTAACTGTGATGAACTAATGTTGTGGTTTATATTATGGTAATTTTAGGTAAACTTTTAATAGGTAACATTTACATTTGAACGGGAATTTATAAACTTATGATTTATGATTGTGAATGTCATATAAGGTTGGAAAATATATGAACTAACTTTTATTCGTGAAATCAGTCTTTGTAACTCCCTGAATAAAGTCGAAACAAGTCAATTAATAATAATGGGCTTATCCGGGATTATTTAAAGAAAATAAGCAGAAAATGGATAATGAACCGAGTAAACCTCGCGGGCTATGTGTTAGACGAGTTTAAGGTCCCGAGAATGCCCGATATATATAAATGAATCAGCTTGAGCCACTCTTATTTGCAACTCAAGCACCCATTTCTAGAGAGAGTGTGTGTAGAGAGGGAAAGTGGACAGGAGGTGAAGATTTAAGGCTCGGTTGATCAAAGGACTGAAGATCGGTGTTTGTGTGCATCCAAACAATACAAAAGACCAAGAATCCAGGTAAGAAACATCGTTTAAACATTTTTTATATTAAACCCGGATTCTAGGGTTTGGGGTTTTTGGAAATGGCAAAGAATCATAAAAAACTCATGTTTGTATGTAAGAAAACATGTAAAAAAGCTTAGATATAACTTCTTGGATGATAAACCAAGAAAGATTGAAGTTTTAGTTCAAAAATGGGTTGGTTCGTAGTTTCAGTCCCTTCTGCGAAACTGTGGGTTCATCTAGCAAAATTATGTAGCCATCCGGTGAAAATATGAAGACTTTCTGCAAAACTATAGGTTCGCAGATCTGGATTTCCAACAAAAGTTAGGCGAAACTACCAGCGAATCTGCTGATCTGGCAGTAAAATTAGCAGCAAAATTAGGTAGAAATTAACCCTTTGAGTGTTAACTTATCTGCAGGCTGTGTAGTGTGACCCTTGCGTAGAAAGCTTTATTGAGAAGCTACTCGCTGAGTCCAGGTGAGTTCTAGATCCCCTTGTTTATAAGTTTTCCGTGTTTTGGGGATATTATGCATACTAAATATACATTTTTAGACGACAAAGATTTTAAGAGGTTTAACAGGAAGATTGATTTTTCTATAACAAAATGTGCTATACAAATGTGTGAAAATAAAAAAAATTTGCGCTGACCTGGCAGCACAGCCCCAACCAGGGCTATTGCCCCTTGGACCCCACTAGGGGCTGCTGCCCCAGGACCCCACTGTTAGGGGTTGCCGCCCCCGAACCTCCACTATCCCACGAAGGGTTAGTTATGTTTTTATGATGACGTGCGATGATTATAGGATGTTTTATGAAGATTGCGATGATGTTATGCATGTTTATTTTATGCTTTCATTATGTTCCTTATTGTGTATTATTATGTAGCTTATGTTGGTGATTATGATAATGAGCAAAAAGTATTATCTTAACGAAGAGAAATATTTAAGATAATGAAAGTGAAATCTAATGAATGAACAAAAGTCTTGCAAGCAAATGTAAGGGCTCACGAATTGTTAGGCTAACTATGTGTTATAACGTGCGATTTTGGCTGACCCATGAGGGTTCACACAGAGGAGTCTGGCTTGGTGATTGCTCATACATGTGATATGTGATCCTTGTCGCTGAACCTTAGATGATATGGCTTTGTTCCCAAGAGGGGGGTTAAGCATACGACAGGATCTAGATAGAAACGAAAGATAATAAAAGTGCGAAAAGTAAGTGATTGTGAAATGTACGAAATGTGCGATATGTACGAAATGAACGATGACGAAAGATAATAATTGTTACCTTGAAGTATGTACGATGTTGATCACGTGCGATAATAAAGAAAATGTTTTAACGAAAGAAAGTAATATATTTTATAAAACTAGAACTCACTCAGCGTCGCTGACTTTCGTATGTTTAATAGTTGGCAGGTGATGATTGTTGAGGATGGGACGGGCATAACTACTTAGCAAGTTTTTGGGATGGCATACATTTATGTTAAATGACATTTTTGTGATGTAATGAAAACAATGAGATTTTTGTAACGGTAACAACGATTGTATTGTCTTGCAAAAGTGGTCATTAATATGAAATGGTTTATTAAGTATTCTACTACGATGTTTTAGCAAATTTAAATATATGTTTTATATTTTATATGCGATGATTGTCTGGCTGTAAGCATCCTGAGAACGGGGCCTTACAGTCTTTATAATAAACTCATGACTAATGAACTTAAAATGGTTATTAAAAATCATATCACCTTAATTCCTTGATCATTTGCGGGTTCTTCTTTTACTCTGAGAAATGTACGGTAACTGTTATGGTTTTTTAAAAATTAATGGTATGTTAAAAAGAAACTTTATTAACTCTCTTTCTAACATTAAGCTATGTTTCTGAAGTCATATGTTGAAAGGATATACAAACATTACCTACATGACTAAGGGCTCAGTGGTTATGTTGTAAGTGACTCGGTCAACTTTTCTTGTAACTACGAAGCCGATTTAACGATAACTCCACGCTAGCTCATGTTTATAAACATTAACATAAGACAAAATTTTATAAAACGTCTAGTAGTTTCTCAAATTCATTGTGTTGGACCAAAAGAACCAATGAGCCAGATCAGAAAAACCTTTAAGTCTCATAAGACATCACAACAACTGCTAAAGACTGATCAGCTATTTGACAAAGTCTGAAGATCAACAGCTGAAGACAAGTACTGAAGACTTCAACAGCTGAAGACCAAGTCTAAAGATCAACAGCTGAAGACTAAAGTACTGAAGACTTCAACAGCTGAAGACCAAAGTCTGAAGATCAATAGCTGAAGACTAAAGTACTGAAGACTTCAACAGCTGAAGACCCAGTCTGAAGATCAACAGCTGAAGACTAAAGTACTGAAGATCAACAGCTGAAGTACAAAGACTGAAGACATGAGCTAAAGACATCAGCTGATGATAACAACTGAAGTTCAAAAACCAGTACTTAAGCCTTTAGAGTTTGTCACAACAGCTGAAGAAGCATTCTTCAGTTGTTATGATGGTTTCCTTTAGTAGTTTTATTTTCTATTTCAGTACTTGTAAAACGACTGAAGAGCATGTTCTTCGTCGTTGTTGTTTCAGTAGTTTCTTTTCAGTAGTTGTAGTGATAGTTAACACTTGGTATTTTTGTAAGAAGATGTTAGCTGTTTGACATCTTCAGTAGTTGTTGTTAACTCTTAGTAGTTAAATAACAGTTAGATGTCACTGTCAAGTGACATCAGCTGACGTCAGCTTTCTTATAAAAGGAAAGATGACCTAATTATAACAGCACGAAAAGCCGAGCCGAAGCGTGTATTGAATGAATATATTCCTTTTGGCAGAAATTTCTCTCTATAACAAACACTGTTTCATTGATAAATTTCGTGTGTTCTTGTTTGAATTTGTTAATTCGTGAGCTCATTCTGCTGCAAATCCAATCTAATTGATCAAATAGATGCCGAGATCCTAACAAATGGTATCAGAGCCGGTTAAATTTGATCGATTAACAATTGATCATTGAAATTGTTCTTTTGCTATCTACGTTTGATCGAATTAGCAAATTTGCAAGAATCGGTTATAGAGATTGATTTTTGTTGCTTCTGGCCATTTTGTTTGAGGTTCTAAGTGGTTTTGAGCTAGATTTACTTTGTTTACCTTGAATTTGTCTAATTTCTGAATATGACTACTCCTTCAATGACCCTCGCAATACTGGTTCCTCAACCAAGCCTCCGATGCTGGTTAGGACTGAGTATAACATATGGCAACGAAGAATGCTCCATCACTGTCTGTTAACAGTTCAGGTTGTTGGACATCTGTGGTACATGGTCCACATAAGCCTATGGTGAACAATCCGGAAACCAACCAAATGGTCCGAAGAAGAAGGAACAATACTCTGATGAGGATCGTAAAGTTTGAGATTGATGCTAAAGCTCATGGAATTCTGGCCATGGCACTGCCTAATGAAATCTATTCTGGGCTTATGCATCATGAAACTCTCATGACCTCTGGAAGGCACTGAAAGAACAATTTGGTGGTACTGATGAGGTCTTAGCAAACAATAGGGAAATACTTGCCCAACAATATGAGACATTTGCTCATAGGAAGGGTGAGACTCTGACTCAATAGTTTGAGCGTTTTTCATGTTTGATCTCTGAGCTGAAAATGGTCAAACATGAATACACTAATAGCCAGATGAACCACAGATTCCTCAGATCACTGCCTGAGAGATGGGACACATATACAATTGTCCTATGCTCTAGGCAAATCTGGATAGCCTATCTCTCACCCAACTTCATAGGAAACTGCTTACATTTGAAAGAGAGATAGAGCAGAAAAGGAAACTGGCATCATCAGGAAGCTCACTGAAGACTTTGTACCAGGGAACACTGCCTTGGTCGGTCATGAGTCAGAATATGCTGCATCAGAAAGTAATTATGATGTGCATATAGATTTCTCTTCAAACAGTTCTGATCATGCATTTGTGAGTGTTGATAGTCAGTCAGCTGTAATAGTGACAATTTGTGCTTCATTATGGATGATTTGAAAGGTATAGTTGATGATGACTTAGAAGAGATGTATTCTGAGCCAAATGGCCTTGATTAATATCAGATCTCAGAAGTTCTACAAGAGAACTGGTAGGAAATTCCCTGGACTCTCTGGCAAAACCAAAGTTGGTTTTGACAAGAGTAAGTTGAGGTGTCACAAATGCCACAGGCTTGGGCACTTTGCAAGAGAGTGTAGATCATCTGGATCTAACTCCTCTGCACCCTTTGTGACTTTTCCAAGTAATATTCAACAAAACAGAGGGCAACATCCTGCTAGTTCTGGTCATCAATCACAACCTCTATCTCCTGCATATTTTGTCCCTCAGGGTCCAATGCCATATCAATATCCCTGCTATTACATGCCACAAACCAGTCAAGTTCAAGTACCCATTGCTCAACAACCACCTACTCTTCCTGAGCCTCAACCTTCCCAATCTCATCAACAATCTCAACCTCAACAACACAGCTTTTTCACCCAGGAGTTGTTGACTGGAGCAGTTACCAGATATATGTCTGGTCATGAACAACTGTTTTCTGGTGCTGGTCAACATGGTGGTGACAATCCTTTTGGAAACCTTGCTCTTATGGCCCTGGAGTCTGCTGATACCTCATCCTCTAATGCCTCCACACCACAGGTATCACAGGTATCCTCTGAGGCCAAAGCCAAGCTATGTTCTGAAACATGCATAGCCGCTTTGCATCTATTAGAGAAGCAAATGTAGCTTTAATTAACAAGAACATTGAGCTAGAACAAATAATATCCAAAAGAAAAGCTAAATTTGAGTCTGTGCTTAATGATAAGAATGATGAGATTTACAAACTTAAATGCCAAATCACTGATGATAAGGCTAGGAAGAAGTACTTCTAGAGAATACAGAGACCTCAAAGAAACACTTGCAGCTACCCAGGTAGAGTGTGATCGATGGGTACATTCCTGCAAGGGTTTTGAAATGCTTCTCAGTAAGCAGTCTGCTTCCAATGTGAAGTTTGGCATTGGTTATAATCACACTGCTCCTCCTACAGATTTTACTCCCAGAGCAGAGGTAGAATCTGATGGAGAAAGCAATAACCAATCCTTTTCATCATGTGATCTACTATCTGATACAGCACCATCAGAGGTTGAGTCAGCATTAATTCCTCCCAAAACCTATCAGCTGATGTTGATGGTTCAAATGCTGACACTCACATGATCAAGAGGTTGATCACTCCAGGTGGTATCACAAAGTACTAAAAGTACTAAAGAGCAAGTCATAACACCTGGAGAACAAACCCAAACTACTGCATGTACTAAAGGGAAGAAAACTGCCAGTAGAAGGGTGGGAAAACTACTGAAGAAGATATCAAGAAAGCATGTACTGCAAGGAAGAAACTGCTAGTACTGGTCGCAAACTGCTAAGAATAAGTCTTCAGTAGTTTCATCTTCTTCAGCAGATGATCAACTTAAGATGAAGAAAAAGCCATGTGAAATATGTGGCTTATTCAATCATCTTACTGATGATTGCTGGTATAAAAAGGGCTCCAAACTCAAACACATAAGAACATTAAAAAGAAAATGGATATAATGAAAACTGAGTTTGAAACCAAGTTTGTACCAGCAACATCAAAACCTGTAACCCCAAAATCCAAAAAGAAATCCGAAAAGGAAGGGGTTAATCAGGCAACAGCTGAGGTTGCTCAAAGGGAGATGGTACAACACAAGAATCCATCAATCTCAAGCACTAATGTGTCTGATGAGCTGAAGGCTTTATCACAGAATCAGACACAACTTGTTATGATGGTTCAACATCTATTGGGGAGAGTCAACCAATTAGATGCCCTGTGCTGAAACCACAGAGAAGAAAATCCATGCCAAAGGATTCTTCTTCTTCACCATCTCCATCCCTCAGGCTGTTCTTCATAGCAAATCTGTTAGTTTACCATCTGTTGATGTGAACAGACCCAAAACCAAAAGGTTTGGGTCTCAAAAACTAACTAATTATTATGATTGCAGGGTTCTTCAGCATGCCACAGTAGCATCTGGTATGTAGACAGTGGAGGATCTATGCATATGACAGGGATAGCTCTCTTCTTCATGATTACTCTCAAGGAAAGAAGGGTTTGTTTCTTTTGGAAATGATGCTAAGGGTTACATCATTGGCAAAGGCTTTGTCTCCAATGGGGAATAAGGTTTGATGATGTTAACCATGTGGAGAATCTCAAGTACAATCTCTTGAGTGTCAGTCAAATGTGTGATAAAGGCCATGTTGCTCTTTTCACCAGTCAGAACTGCAGGATTCTGTCATCCAAGTTTTGAGTTTGATTGATAAGGTGTTGGATGATCACACTCTCCTGAGGGCCAACAGGACAGGAAGAGTGTATGCCTCAGATCTTTCCAAGAAAATAGATCTCAAAGGCCATCCTTGCCTATTTTCCAAGGCTTCTCCTCAAGAATCTATTCTATGGCATAGAAGGCTGGGTCATGTGAATCTTAAAAACGTGAATCAGCTGATACATCATGGTTTAGTAAGAGGATTTCCTATGAACGAGTTTAGATGTGAAGACAACTGCACTGCTTTTTTGAAAGGAAAACAACACAAAGTCTCATTCCCTCCTATTGAAGAACCTAAGTCCATTGCCTGCTTGCAATTACTACACATGGATATCTTTGGTCCTGTGAGAGTAATGAGTATGGCAAAGAAGAAATACTGTCTGGTAATTGTGGATGATTATTCCAGATTTGTATGGACTTTCTTCTTGCATTCAAAGGATGAGGCTGCTCAGACGATTATAAACTTTGTGCTGTATGTTGAGAAGCAGTATTCCCTATCTGTCAAGTGTACCAGAAGTGATAATGGAACAGAATTCAGAAACCATACACTTGATGATTTTTATCTCTCAAAGGAATCAAGAGGCAGTTTAGCATCCCAAGGACTCCAGAACAAAATGGAGTAGTAAAGAGAAAGAACAGGACCCTAATTGAAGCTGCAAAGTCCATGTTGGCTGACTCTGGTTTGCCACTGACCTTTTGGGCTGAAGCTGTTAACACAGCTTGCTTTGTGCAGAATAGAGCCTTAGTAAATCAGAGGTTGATGAAGACTCCATATGAAGTTCTACATCATTTGGCTCCTCTAATTTCATTTTTCAGAGCCTTTGGGTGTCCTTGTTTCATTCTCAACACAAAGGATCAACTCCACAAATTTGATCCTAAGGTGGATGCAGGTATTTGTTGGTTATTCATCTACTTGCAAGGCATGCAGAGTCTTCAACTGTAGAACAAAGATAGTTGAAGAGACTCTGCATGTGAAGTTTAATGAATCTCCAAGGACAAGCTTCCACAAAACCCTGTGGAGTTATTTGATTTGGACATACTACAATATGTTCCTTATCAGGCTTCAGCTGTTGCTCCTGTCAACATTCTCCACCTGGTGGTATTGATGATGATGATAATATCAATACTCACCTATTCAAGTTTAGTGATCAACTGCCTGAGTCCACTAAACTTGATGTTCCTGTAGCTTCAGCAGTTCCATCCATAACAAATGTTGATGAGATTTTTGATTCCTCTACATCATTTGACTTGCCATCTAATACTTGGTTTCAAGAATCTGGATCAACATCTGCTATTGTTGAACCGGCTACAAACACTTGCACTGATCTTATTGTGTACCAAGCTGAAGAATCACCCCATGTGTCAAATTATTGGTGATATCAATGCTGGTGTCTCAACCAGAAGTCAATTGTCTAACTTCTGCTTCTATGCTCTCTTCATCAGTCAGCTAGAGCCAAAGAACTATCATGTTGCTTTGAGAGACAATGGATGGTTGAAGCCACGCAGCTTGAGCTACTTCAGTTCAAAAAGCAGCAAGTGTGGGAACTGGTTCCTCTACCCCTAGGTAAGTGTGCAATAGGCACTAAATGGGTGTTTAGGAATAAAACTGATGAAAATGGGCTTATTGTCAAGAACAGGCTAGACTGGTTGTACAAGGGTTTTCACAGAAGAAGGTATTGATTATGATGAAACCTTTGCCCCTGTAGCCAGACTAGAGGCAATTAGATTGTTCTTAGCCTATGCTGCATTCCACAATCTTAAAGTTTTTCAAATGGATGTCAAAAGTGCATTTTTATATGGTAAAATAAAAGAAGAGGTTTATGTGTGTCAACCACCAGGTTTTGAGGATAATAAACATCCAGATTGGGTATACAAGCTTGATAAGGCTCTTTATGGTTTGAAACAAGCTCCTAGAGCCTGGTATGAAACATTATCAATTTTCTTCTTCAAAATAATTTCACTAGAGGCTCCATAGATAAAACTTTGTTCATTAAGAAGGTGGATCAGCATAAGCTACTTGTTCAAATTTATGTTGATGATATTATTTTTGCATCCTCTGATCCCCAGTTGTGTGATGATTTTACATGTTTCATGAAACAAAAGTTTGAAATGAGTGCAATGGGAGAATTACAGTTCTTTCTAGGCCTGCAAATCAAACAAAAGGCTGATAGAACATTTATTCATCAGTCAAAATATACAAAAGATCTTTTGAATAAGTTTGATTTACAAAATTGTAAGCCCTGTTCTACTCCCATGTGCAACACCACACAACTGGATGCAGATCAGAAAGGTAAAGCTATTGATGAAACACTTTACAGATGTATGATTGGGTTCTTGATGTACTTAACAGCTTCTAGACCAGATATCATGTTTGCAACTTGTGTTTGTGCTAGATTTCAGGCTGCTCCTAAAGTCTCATTTGATTGCAGTCAAGAGGATCTTTAGATATCTGCAAGGTACACAATCTCTAGGTTTATGGTCTTCCACTGGACACTCTTGCAAATTAGTTGCTTTTTCTGATAGTGACTATGCAGGGTGTAAGTTAACCAGAAAGTCAACTTCTGGTGGATGTCAATTCCTAGGCAACTGTTTGATTTCTTGGCAGAGTAAGAAACAAACATCTGTTGCTACATCCACTGCTGAAGCATAGTACATTGCTGCTGCAAGTTGTACATCTCAGGTACTCTGGCTTCAGAACAAACTTTTGGATTATGGCATTACAAAGACTAAGACTCCATTATTAATGGACAGTGCTTTAGCTCTTTGCATTGTCAAGAATCTTGTCAAGCACTCTAGGACCAAACACATAGAGATCAGACACCATTTTATCAGGGATTGTTTTTGAAAGGTCTGATTGATCCAAAGTTTGTGCCTAGTGCTGATGAGCTTGCAGATATATTTACTAAGCCTTCGGATAGTTCAACTTTCCAAAACCTTGTGTTAAGGCTTGGTATGCTGCAGCTAGAATAAGTGATAACTACTGATGATCTCAGTAAATAAGTACTGATGATCATTAGTAACCATGTCACAAATAGTACTGATTCTATTAAAAGAACTTATACAGTTACAACTACTAATGTAGTTATAACTACTGATGTCAGTAAAAACAGATAAGTACTGATGTCCTATGAAATACTGAAAACAGCCAAAAAGACTTATGAGTAAGTGTTGAGGACAGTATGAAACAGCTGAAAAGCTAAGAATTGACGAAACTACTGATGAGAATTTTCTCTTCAGTTGTTTCTAAACTATTGTTTCACCTTAATAGCTGATGACAAAACCATGTCTTTAGTAGTTTCACAACTACTGATGACTAACACCAAGTCCTCAGCTGTTTACAACAACTGATGACAAAACCATGTCTTCAGTAGTTTTACAACTACTGATGACTAACACCAAGTTTTTAGTTGTTTACAACATCTGAAGACAAAACCAACGTTTTCAGTAGTTTCACAACTACTGATGACTAACACCAAGTCTTCAGTTGTTTTCAAACGTCTGATAGTTAAAACCAAGTCTTTAGTTGTTTTCATAACAACTGATGACAACACCAATACTTTCAGTTGTTTTCTTTTCAGCCTTTTCTAAACCTATAAATACCTGTACTTGTAGCCAAACGTTTCATTAGCCGTTTTCAAACCTTTCTCTCTCAACAATGGTGACCATGAAACTTAAACCCCGACACAACTGTGTTGCCTACCTTACAAAATCGGCCTTCTGGAACAAGTTTGACACTGCCATCGATCTTATGGTGGATTCCCCGTACCGAACAGCCTTTCTTCTGAATCCTACCATATATCCTGACTCCTTATCCTAGTTCTGGACCAACGTTTCTGTAATCACTGGTGAGAATGATAACCAAATCACTCTACAGTCGTTGGTAAACCAGAAATAGGTGCTCATCACTATAGACATCATTCGCAATACCCTAAATTTGCATGATGGCACCTATCCTAAAGAATACCCGAAAGGCACCACTGATATGTCTTTCATTAATATGGGTATGAAGGCGACATAAGTGCTACAACCATACTGAAGAAGCACTTCCATGATGCAGAACGACTTATCTTTCACATGGTGAATGTCTGCCTAGCTTCGAAGACATCTTCTTGGGATCAGATGTCTTCCCGATGGCAACAGGTATTGTATTCTATCCTTGAGCAACAAAATCTAAATTTTTCTGAGATAGTTTTTATGGAACTAAAGGATCTGGCTCAGAAACCTGTGGCAAATAGATGGCTACTTTATCCCAGGTTTCTGATGGCCATTATTTTAAATCAGCTAAAATCTGATGGACTTGTTGGTCTTGGAGTCCCTGCTAGCTGTTTTAGCTGAGGTATACTCCCGACATAACACAGACCCTACTCTCAAAGGGGCTGCCCAGATGCTAAAACCCAAGCAAAGGGAACCCACAGCCTCCACTTCCAGATCCAAAGTCCCCACCAAACCCAAAACACAAAACCCAAAAAGGCTACTCAGGGAGATGAGTCCCCTGAGGACGCCCCTGTACCACCAATACAGGAAGAACATACTGGTTCTAACCCCCCAGTTATGTCAAAGACTTATCCTGCTAAAGCCGCACAGGTATCCTCTCAACAAGATCCTGTTGCAACCACAATTGGGGAAACCACATTGCTGGAACCTATCTCAATTGAGAGGGTTACCATTGAAGAGCACTTCTCACCCCGGGTGCAATCTGCTTCTACCCAATCTCCACATGCAACCGCCCCTCAAAGTCCTACACTGATAGTTGCAAAAGTGCTAGTCAGTTGCACTCCTTACCTCCTCCCCAGAAACCAATTACAACTGGGAATACCTTAACCATTGAGGGGGAGGACCAAAGTGCTTCTGATAACCCACAGCACAGGGGTTACAATGTTCAATCTCCAAGTGTATAAAAGAGATTAGAACTTCTGGTAAGGCTGTCACTTCTACTGATTCAGCAAATGATCAAGATGAAGTTGGTACCATCCATAAGACCTCACCAGAGGCAACTGCCAATGAAGGACATAGTCCTGAGGCAGGAAGTCCCTAGTACCAAGAACAAGGGGCACATGCTACTACTGATCTACACTCAGAGCATGTACATCCTGATTCAATCAGGAGGTCAGGTGATTCAGCACAGACTGATGATGACCTGGGCTTTTTCTATGATGTTCTAGCCCACAATACCATCCTAGAGAATGAGGTGCGCAGACTCAAAGAGCTGTTGGCCAAAATGTCTCAGGATCAAAGACCATCTACCCTAACCCCCACAGATGGCACCTTCAATTGAAGGTTCACCAAACACTGAGCCTACACACATAACTGACCACAGCCTCTGCTTTTGGCACCACCTCTCAGGGACAGAACCCCTCTAAGCAGATGGTTGCTATCTTTCAAAACTCCTTACCTCTCATCACTCCCATCATCACTGACATAGTGCATAAAGCCATTGATGAGAGGATTCCCTCAAATCTACAAACCCTCATTGATGATGATGTTCATAAATCTCTTTCTGCCTTCTAAACCCCTGATTCCAATGCAACCAAAAAGGGGGAGACTACAAAGTCTAAGGCAGTGAAAGACAAGAAAAGAAGAGAGTTGATGCTGAGAAAGAGCCTGAAAAAGAGAAAGATCCTGAGAAAGAGAAGGAGGTTGAGAAAGAACTGACCTCAGAACAGCTGATCACATATAAAAGAAAGAAAAGTGCTGAGTTAAGAGCTGATGAAAAAAAATCATTAGAAGACCTTGTTAAAGATGCTGATGAAGCTCATAGCAGATCAATGGATAAAATTATAGATTAGCTATTTAGACATGGTCATGACACAACCATATTAGACTCTAAGATCAGAAGGCTGGAAATAGAAGAGATACAATCAAGATGGGCCGGTTATAGTGTGTTGGAAGGGACAGATTGGAAATCATGATCAGGTTCATAGCTAAGTATCTTGGAAGATCATTAATTGAAATCAAGTCATGGTCCAGGGACAACATCTTGGCAATAACCACCAAGATCTATTCGTCTGAAGTATATACCAAAGGGCTGGTCATTGAAGCCTTGAATGAAGCTGGTGCTGGGAGCAGGACTGAACTGGTCAAACACTCTAAAGCCTCACTTACATCCAAAATGCTAGAACAGCCTATCAAAATTCCCACACCAAAACCACACAACCACAACCCTAAACCAATTCCCTTACCCACAAAACCAATAGCCGATGATGTACCCCAGAAGAGGAAGAGAAGGGTACTAAGGCTAGAAGAGGAAGAAGAAGATAATGATGAAGATGAAGATAGGCTGCCAATCTTAGCTGTTATACAGTTGCCTAAGGCCATAAGTCACCCTCCAACAATTACTCCTGAATCTCAAAGGCAATTGTGAAAGTGAAGTTAGAAGAAGAAGAGCTTCACAAACAATGATGAGGAACTGTTGAGAAGAGTCGACAAAGCATACGCTGCCACATCTTTAATCATCAATATGAAGAAACATGCTCAGAGATTATACACTCTCAGACATACCTTTCAATATCAAAAAGAGAGAGTGAGGATTTGGCCTGATCCCAGGGTGTCTCATAGGATTCAAAAGAAAAATATTCCACAGAGATACATTGGCCAGTAAAGAAGATTGTAGATGAAGTGATCTCACTGGCCTTTGTAGTATCACCTTGGGAGATCCTAGATGACTTCAAGAAAGCCTATAAAGCTAAACTGACCCCACAAAAGATGCTGGAGAATAAAGTGGTGAAAAAGGGGTTAGTGTATAGGAGGCTTGAGGAAGTTAGAAAGAATGAGCTCCAGTTGTTCTTAGAGGGTATTCACCCAGATGAATTTGCATATAGAGTCATAACAACTGTGGAATCAAAAAATGGGAAGCAGGTCAAATACATCTCTGAGTATTATGGGCCAGAGTCACTCTTTGAAGGAGAAGAGCAGAGCTTACCATGGAGGAACAAGTAACCTTCCTTGAGGCCTATACAAAGGAGTCTTACAGACTCATATTTGGGAAGTAGATCTCATGGATGGGGTAACAACTCTGTGTCCAGTTCCCCAAGACAGAGTTCCCATCCATCCTTTGTCAAACAGATCATTGAGACTTCTTCCCAGGCCTGTGCTTACAAGGGTCACTTCTGAGCTGATCTAGAAGACAAAAAGACCAATCTTTCTGCCATAATAAGTGGGACATCTTTAATAAGCTTAAAGGTTTTGGCTGCATTGGTTCAGGGGGAGTTTGTTGGACCAAAAGAACCAAATCAGAAAAACCTTTAAGTCCCACAAGACATCACAACAAATGCTGAAGACTTGATCAGCTGTTTGACAAAGTCTGAAGATCAACAACTGAAGACAAGTATTGAAGACTTCAACAGCTGAAGACCAAAGTCTGAAGATCAACAGCTGAAGACTAAAGTACTGAAGACTTCAACAGCTGAAGAACAAAGTCTGAAGATCAACAGCTGAAGACTAAAGTACTGAAGACTTCAACAGCTGAAGACCAAAGTCTGAAGATCAACAACTGAAGACTAAAGTACTGAAGATCAACAGCTGAAGTACAAAGACTGAAGACATCAGCTGAAGACATCAGCTGATGACAACAACTAAAGTTCAAGAAGTCCAAGTACTGAATCCTTCAGAGTTTGTTACAACAGCTGAAGAAGCATTCTTCAGTTGTTGTGATGGTTTCCTTTAGTAGTTTTATTTTCTATTTCAGTACTTGTAAAATGACTGAAGAGCATGTTCTTCAGTCGTTGTTGTTTCAGTAGTTTCTTTTCAGTAGTTGTAGTGATAGTTAACACTTGGTATTTTTATAAGAAGATGTCAGCTGTTTGACATCTTCAGTAGTTGTGTTAACTCTCAGTAGTTAAATAACAGTTAGATGTCACTGTCAAGTGACATCAGCTGACGTCAGCTTTCCTTATAAAAGGAAAGATGACCTAATTATAACAGCGCGAAAAGCCGAGCCGAAGCGTGTATTGAATGAATATATTCCTTTTGACAGAAATTCTCTCTCTATAACAAACACTGTTTCATTGATAAATTTCGTGTGTTCTTGTTTGAATTTGTTAATTCGTGAGCTCATTCTGCTGCAAATCCAATCTAATTGATCAAACTAGATGCCGAGATCCTAACACATTGGATGTCCTTAATGTATAAAAGTAACGTTAGTTGTCCTTTATGTTGGATTTTGTTTCATATTATGTCCTTTTTAGATAACTCTTTTAAATAATCTGGTTATATGTTATCACGTGATAGTCACGTGATGGGTAATATTGTAATTTTAGTCCTTTCCCTTTGTTTTAATAATAAAAAAGTTCTACTCATTTTCCCCCAAAACTACAATTGAGAAGATGATGACAACTGATGGAGATGTTTATCATATTTGAACCAAAGATTATGATTATGATTACGAAGAATTGTTAGGTTTAATTCAACATTGTTCATACTTCATCAAAATGTATTTTTTGAGTTGTTAATGATTATAATGTGTTTTGTTGCGTGTGTAATGCAGAGATGTATCCAACCATTTTTTCTATAAATTTGCATCATGGAGCTTATTTTACTTCATTTCCCGATCGTAGGTATGAATATAGTATGGTAACATTGGTGGATTTCTTGGATACTGATAAGTTTGGTGTGATTGGAGTCCGTCAGGAAGGAAATAGGTTATCCTTAGGAGGTTCGTAGTTATTACCATTTTAAAAACCCAAAGCAATTGATTTAAATACCAGGCTTTATCGATTAGTTAATGATTTTGATGTTCTTAAACTTCGAAATTGTTAGAGCTAATAATGGACTTATTGAAATGTTTTTTGAGCATGGTAACACTAACATCCAACCGTATTATGGCACTCAATTCGTTGTTGCTATTGAAGAAATACACAAAGTGTAGTGAGAGATGATAGAGAGTGAAAGGATAAGTCCACAAAAACAACCGAATGAAGAAAGAGAATCAAGTGGATCAAAGCAAAAAGAGGATGCCAATATTGCTAATGGAGATTTTGTCAGTGACTTTGTATTTGATGTTATTTATGATTTTGACCCCTTCTTCAATTAGAATGATGTCCAATAACTTGAGAATGGTAATATTTAGCAAAATGCTTTTGGACATGGTAAGAATATTGAAGGTGGATCTAGTGATGAAGATAGTGATTATATTATAGATAAGGATAATGACATGGAAGAAAGTGACATTGATATGAGGAATTTTTGGTTTATCGTTGATGAAGATGAGGTTAATGCCATGGAAGAATCATACTTTGATTTAGATGTGTTGGATAATGAAAATTTTGAAAGTGGGAGTAGTGGTGATAAGAATGTAGGGAGTGTTAGGAATAGAACTTTAAGACACCTTAGAAGGGCACATGTTAATAATTTTAACTTTTACATAGGTCAATAGTTAGCAAGTAAGAATAATGCCAGGTCTTTTTAGAAATCATACAGTTGAAACAAGAAGGATGTTGAAAACTATCAAAGATGATTAGAAAAGTTTAAGAGTTGTATGTGAAGGTTATATACCTTGAGTAGAAAAAGAGAAGATTGAGAAACCTAAAAAGTTAAAGCCTAACAAGTCTAATGATATAAGGTTTAAACTAACAAACGCGAAGTTTCATGGGTAGCATAAAAAAATAAAGGAGACAAGTGTAAGAAGACAAACCCTAAACAATATCTTTGTCCTTTTGTGTTGTTGGTTTCTAAGATTTTGTAATAGAGATATGGTTAGTGAAGACTTTAAATCCACACAATAAATGTCTTCAAAGTAGGAACATCAGTGCCATGGATTCAACTTTTATATCTTAAAAGTTAATGGATCAAATAAAGGTAACCTAAATATACCAATCAAGGCTATACAATAGTAGTTTCAAAAGAAATATGAAGTTTCTGTTTCAAAGATGAAAGCTTTTAGAGCCAAATCTAAAGCATAAAAGCAACTACATGGTGATTATAGCTCCCAATATGCTTTTCTTAGAGATTATGTAGATGAACTCACGAGGACTAACCTAGTCATAACCATGAAGATTGATATTAAACCACATTTAGATCCAAATTCTACAACTAGGAAGTTCATGAGGATGTATATTTGCCTAGGTCCATTAAAGGAAGGTTTCAAAGCAATTGGGAGAGATTTACTTGGGCTTGATGGTGCCTTTATAAAAGGTCCACATTTAGGATAAGTTCTCACATCTGTCAGAGTTGACCCAAATAATGGTATTTATCCTCTCTCATATGCCATTGTTGAAGCTGAAAACATAAACTTTTAGACATGGTTTCTAAAGTATATAGGTGATGACTTGGATCTTGAAAGGCATTCAAATTTCACTTTTATCAATGATAGAGAAAAGGTTAAACTATGATTATTGATTATTAATTCAACCTTGCATTTGTTACTTTTTTATACTAAAACTTTCTTTTGTCATTGTTATAATAGGATGTTAGGACCGTTTTCGGTACGGAGTACTAACTGATTAACGTGTATACCAACTCAAATAGTGTGGAATCCTATTTGATTGGCGATCCAATAAGTGCGAACACGAGTAAAATCAATCCAAGAATGAAACTAAACGTTAAGAACGATAGTAGGATGATTTACTGCGATCTTTGAACTTGGAACAGGTGTTCTAGGGTCTATGGATGGCTAGGGTACGATTAGTGCGTATGTATTCGAATTGTTTTGTTTTTCCACGAATTATGTGGTATTTATAGGTTAGGGTTTCCATTCATGCAACTGAACCATTCGTATGGTTCAGTCGTGTGATTGAAGCATGCGGTTGATCCATCCACACGACTAAAGATTCAGTCATGTGACTGAGTCAATCTCATGTTACACTCGTGCGACTGACCCAGTCTCTTGGTTCAGTCATGTGACTGGTTCATTAGCATGAAGTATTCATGCGTATGGTCCATTAGCATGGTCCATTCGCATGAGAACTTCACATGATTAAGTTTAAGCACGTTTCTCAATCATTATTGACTAAGAACTATGTAAACAACCACAAACCTATATAGTTAGTTCAATATGCGTTAACACACAATAAGCAATGAAATATTAAACATTATAAGCATGAACCACACATTGTATTTCATTCATACCCATTCTGTTACATATATGTAAGACATTTTACATTAAGCTCATAAACTAGATACATATGTATCTACAAACTCCCTCTTGGACCTAGTTTACTCTATAGCATGACCCAAGCTGAACGGATGGTTCAGCACCAACGCCACGTAGGCATTCTGAATCTGATCTGATAGCTCATCGAAGCCTCCCTTCCTGGAGGCAATGCACTTAAGCAGCACATGTGCCAAGTACTTGAATTGGGGGCACAGGTTGCTCTTGTTGAGCACACCTGCGGTGATGTCCCCTGAGTACTTGGCTCGTAGGAAGCAGTCGCGCATTGTCAGTGGGTGCAGTCGGGTCGGACAGTCGGCGTCGTCTCCAAACTCTAAAACAATCCTGAGATCCTCCTCTGTGATCTCTATAGCATGACCCAAGATAGAGCTCCTAATACAGTGGGGCTCTACGGTCCTATCGACAACCGCGCCTTCCCAAAAGGCCTGCTGAAGTGATCGGTATGGTGTGCATGGAGTAGATATGGCACGAAAGATCCTCGATCTCCTTAGGAAAGTGATAATGCCTGAGAAATCTACAGCATTCCTAGAGGTGAGCTCCAGATGAGCACAAATATTATGCTTAGTGCTCATAGGCTAACGACTCGTCATCTATCTCACAATGCAAATAAACGTTAGTGTGTGTCGATGAGTAACAATTTGATTCATTTGAACCTCAAGTTTTATTGTTCTGTCGTGTGAATGAACTGAGATTTTGTCATGCGATTGAGCTCTTACGCATGACTAGGCATGCGACTTGGATCAGTCGTATGCTATCTCATGCGGTTATACCAGTCGTGCGACTAAACTCATACGCATGGCACAGTCATGCGATTGAGCTATTCGCCCAACTCAGTCGTGCGACTGAAGTTCATCAGGGTGTCCATTCGCATGACAGACTATCTGTTCAATTAAAATTCAAATTTTGAGCAAAACTTAATGTTAGACGTCGTGGTTTGGCTTATTAGTTTCGCAAGTGACCGATATAACACCTAATGGCCTTTAATTTCACACAATACTTAATTTGATCAGTTTATTAGTCAAATTAAGTCTCGTCTCTATTTAGGGATAAATTCAGTCAATTAGGGCACGAATCAATTGACATTTGAGTCGATTGCACCGCATTGTACATGTATAATCACTTAATGGTAGAGTAACGGTAGAGTTGTGCAATTTGGGGGTGATTTGGGAGTGATGAGCGACTGCGACCGACTCCCTCTCCATTTATACTAGGGTTTCCTTCAGTCGTGCGATTGAGCCCAGTCGCACATTTAATTTGTGCGAATGAGAATCTGTCGTGTGATTGGCACAGTCGGTCACCTTTAGTCGTGCCACTGGATGTCAGTTGTGCGACTGTGTCATTCGGTCACCTCCATTCATGCGATTGGTTCATTCTGTGAACCAATCATGTGAGATTACTCATGCTGATGGTCCAATCACACGTTTGGGCCATGCGTGTGGTTTAGTCATGCAATTGGACTAATACAATTGGTGCAATCATACGGATGGTCCATACACATGGTCCAGTCATGCGAATGGGCTCATACGGATGATCCAATTGTACGGTTGGTCTTACTCATGGTCCAGTCATGCAAATGAGCTCATACTTATGTTTTTGACTTTATGACCATTCATTCATTTATTCCTTTTCCTTATTGATACGACATTTTGCCCATTCAATCATCACAGACATGACCATTTCAACTTCGAAAACTTTTGATCACCTCAGACGTGATCCTTTTAACATTAGAAAACCCGTTTTGGTCACCTCAGACGTGACCCTTTTTAGTGATTAAGTTCCTGACAGAATTTCAATATGTAGTCTGACTTTTAACAACTAACCTAGCAAAATTAAACAACTAGAACTGAAAAACAGAAGTAAAACATATTTTTGTAAGTTTTGTGTGAGGTGGAAATCCTAAGATAGATATCTAACAGATTTATTTCTAGAACAGCTAGCTTCAAGTTATTTGGACCATAAGTGGAATGATTCATTATGGAATCATACATGTTAATCAAATCATTCAGGACTTGTCATCAAACCTTTTGATGCTCGATTCTTGTTTTCATCGAGGGTCATTAGCAAGTCTAGGAAATCATACTAGCACTACAAGATGCGCACAGTGGTGTTGACTTTCAAGAGTTGCAGCCATGATGATTTTTAGTATACTTGTCCTCTTAAATCCATACATAGACTTTTGACACAGATTGGTGATGGTTTAAGGTTTAACTATTTCAACAAGCATTTGTGGATCTCACGCTTATATGGTAATCAACATTCCTCAGGAGAATTTTGAGCGGTCTACGGGTAGTATTCAAGAAGAAACTATTCTAGAGCTTTCAAAGAGTTTCAAAGCCTCAGGTCAGTGCCACGGCATAGCAAAGAGGCGTAAACACCAATGAATTCTAGAATATTTAGGTTGTGCTTATCCTCAGGTCAGTGCCACTGCACAGCAGAGAGGCACACAACCTATCTTCTTGTTTGAGCAATTTTATTCTTTTTGCACAGATCGCACTAACAACATAGGTTATTAGCTTGATTGCTTTTTGCATTTTTCATCATGTGCTTTGCTCATATTATGGTCATCCGCACACATTTGTGGCGTTTATTTTGCTCATCACCCCTTATTGGAACTCTGTTGATTGTGTTAACCAGGGATAAGATGATAACCCACAGCTTGTTGAACAACTTAGTTTGATCTTGAGATCACTAACGAGGTCTACTTATCTATTGTGTTGAATCTACTGACACATCATCTAATGGTCTAGCAACCTCTAGGTCTACTTTCTCCGTGTTACATTAGTAGTAGCTAGTTTTACTATTATTTTTCTATTTATTTTGCTTAGACTTATCAGACTTATACTTAGAATTTTGCATTTTAAACAATTTCTTCTTTTAAAGTCCCAAACCTATTTGTTCTTGTGCACTATCATTTTCCATAATCAATGAATCAGTATCACAGATATGATCTCATTTCTTTTAGATTGCCTGTCCTCCTCCCTCGTTTTTTTGTTGAAATTAAATACTAACTTAAACCTATTCTCCCCCTAAAATTCTAAAACCGTAAAAGATTTGCATTTTTAGGATTTTAATAGGCGAAGAAATAAAAATAAAATAGAAGAAAATAAAAAAATGAAATCTACTTGTCGGACTGAGTACTATCATCGTCGAAAATCACATCACTTTTCTTTTTAACGCCGTTGACATCTAACAGATATAGAAAACGTGGTTTATCAAAGGCTTTTGTGTAGAGGTCAGCGCGTTGAAAATCCGTATTAATTTTAACCACATCGATTAAATTCTTTTCAAAACAATCACGTATAAGTGATATTTAATGCCGATGTGTTTAGCCTTAGGATGTTGGATCGGATTTTATTTACGGCTATTTGCAGCAGAATTATCAACAAATATAGGAGTGTTAGAAAATTTCAAACCATAGTCACGCATTTGCTGTTGAATCCAAATGATTTGAGAACAACAGCTTGCCGCAACAACATATTCAGCTTCACAAGTTGACTGTGCAACTAATGTCAGCTTCTTACACTGCCACTTGACTAATCTTCTCCCAAAGAATTGACATCCCGTGGATGTTGACTTGTAGTTCATTTTGCAACCGTCGTAATCCGAGTCACTATACGCTGTAAGCTCGAAATCGTCATCATGAGGATACCACAACCCGAGTGTTGGGGTACCCTTTAGATAACGAAATATCCTTTTGACTCCAATTAGATGGTTGACTTTCGGTTTCGCCTGATATCTTGAGTAGAGACACGTTGAGTACATGATGTCAGGTCGTGAGGCAGTGAGATACATGAGAGATCCAATCATGCCTCGGTACATGGTAGCATCCACCAGATCACCATTCTTGTCGGGCGCTATATCATGGTTTGTAGCAAGTGGAGTCCCAGCTGCGGAAGCATTCTCCATATCAAACCGACTGAGAATCGCCTACATATTTTGTCTGATGTAGAAATATTCCCTGTTGTGTATGATCCACCTGTAACCCGAGAAAGAATTTCATCTCTCCCATGACACTCATCTCAAACTCAGCCTTCATTACTGCTTCAAATTCTTTACATAAGTTTTCGTTCTTGGAACCGAAGATTATGTCATCAACATAGATCTGTACATGCAGTAAGTCACCATCTTTCTCTTTGAAAACAATGTACAATCAATCACTCCTCTTCAAAACCCGTGTTTCACAAGATGAGTCGAGAGTTTCTCATACCAGGCTCTAGGGCTTGATGAAGCCCGTATAAAGCCTTGTCCAGCTTGTAAACTCTGTCCCGATGATACGGATCCTCAAATCCCTCGGTTGACTAATGTACACTGTTTCTCGGATTTCACCATGAAGGAATGCACTTTTCACATCGAGCTGATAGACTTTAATCTTTATATATGATGCATAGGCTAGAAAGATACGGATGGCTTCCATTCTTGCCACGGGTGCAAACACTTCGTTGTAATCATTTCCCTCGACTTGTCAAAATACTTGAACTACAAGCCGAGCCTTGTTACTGATAATGACCCCTTGGTCATCCTTCTTGCATTTTAAGACCCATTTAGTGCCAATGACCTTAGCACCTTTAGGTCTGTCCACTTAAATTGAAGAAGTTCTTCTTGCATGGCACTCACCCAAGCCTCATCATTTAAGGAATCACTTACATATTTTGGCTCAAATTGAGACACAAAACATCGATAAGCACCATCATGAAGGTAGCCTTTTTCCATGACTGAGGCATAATCAGCTGAATATAGCTGATTTCTTATCTGTACTCCTGATTGTACATCCCCTATGACATTGTCCAGAGGATGATAAACATTTAGATGAGATCCGGGAGTAGTGGGTATAACTACCTCATTACCTAGATTGTGAACCACAGGTTCTGTATCTGAGGCAGTGGGAGGGGTTCCAAAGTGTCAGAGGCATCAACATCTAATACGTGTGTACTTGTAGTAGTTGAAACTTGTTCCTCCTGATCCACTTGAACATTTTCCACTTTTTCATCATCAGAAGAGGATTCACTTAACTCCAGTGCTCCCCCTGAGTTACTAGAAGACCGACCTTGAGATCCGGATGTTGTTGAGTCTACGGGTGGGGTGTTAAGACCTCATACATCATCTTGGTAGCTAACTCGTCTTCAGAAGTGGAGAGAGAGAGATATTGAAGGACTTAACGAATCCATCATAATCGAAAGATAATGTGGGTCCTTTTCCAGCTGGGGGTGGTGTATCTCTGAACGTCCACGTTACACCACACTTCTACTTGACCCGTTGAGTTATTGTAAACTCTCTTATTCGGTATGTTGTATCCTAGGAAGATTCCTTCTTCGACCTTCTGACTGAACTTTCCTTCCTGAGTTTTCTTCAAAAGGGTGCAAGGAGCACCAAATGGTTCGAGGTACTCTAGATTTGGCTTACGCCATTGTAGTAGCTCGTAACATGTCTTACCATGACATTTGACCACCAGGACTCGATTTAAAGTGTAACATGCATTGGCAACTGCCTCATTCCAAAATTGGATGGGCAGTTTCGAAACTGCTAGCATTGTCCTTGCTATCTCTATCAAGTTGTGATTCTTTCTCTCAGCAACTCCGTTCATTTGTGGGGTGTAGGCAGAAGTGAACTGGTGCACAATTCCCTTTTTTTTGCAGAAAGCCTCCATCCATTGATTTTTGAACTCGGTACCATTGTCTGAGCATACTTGTCTTACCTTCAGCTTCTAGAGAGACTCTAAAGTAGTTACTAACTCTTTGAATGAATCAAATGTCTCAAATTTAGATTTCAAAAACATTACCCAAGAGAATCTTGAGTAGTCATCTGTAACTACATAACAGTACAAGTCGCCGGTGATGCTCCTTGTACTGACTGGACCAAACAGATCCATGTGAAAAAGCTCAAGAGGCATTTCTATGGAATGAACTTTCTTTGCCTTATGAGACTTCTTAGTCTGTTTGCCTTTCTTGCAGGCGACACAAAAGTCCGGTAGTTGGAAGTTTTTGACGTTTACTCCTCGTACTAGATCATTCTGGATCAAGTGGTTCATCTTCCATGGATTGATGTGTCCCATTCTCCTATACCAGGAGATCGAATCTTTCTTAGTAGCCTTGGACAAAAAGCACTAAACTTGATGATCCGTAGTGGAGGCCTTTGAAAGATCCAAGACATAAAGGTCGTTATATCTTGAAGCTGACATTAAGACTTGGTCCTCCGGGATCACGTAATCCTTTTTCAGAACATAGCATTTATTGTTCGAATACTACTTATATCCTTTTTCACAGATTTGGGTGACAGAAAGCAAATTATTTTGAAGTTGTTGAACATAGTTTACCTTGTCAAACTTCACTTTCTGATTCCCCACTTCCCCTTTTTTATTGATGTAATATAAGCGAATCTTTCTTATTACTCCCACCAAGAATATTGATGTAATATTCAAAATCTGGAAGGTCTCGAGGTAGTGATAGTTCAGTTGATGAAGAATAAGCTAAACTGCATAAATTTTGAATTTGTACACATCATAGGAGACTCAAAATCAATCAAAATACTTTTTTCATGAATATATCAAAAGTCAATATTCTTGAAACCTTCTTTGAACAAACTTTATGAAGATTAGGTAGTACATTAACATCTGCAACCTTTGCCATTAGACTAAAACTAGAGGTCGAGAGGTCACGTAAATCATTTTCTCGGAGCTTTTTGTGATACGTTACATTTTTAGAATTAGAAACCCGATGCTTTTTCCTAGAAACCATAGTACTGAAAGATTTTTTCAAGTAGGTACAATTCATGTCTTAATTAGATGGTTCAAGAAAAACACATCCACCACTCTCCTCATTCATCATATATTTTCAAATGTCTTTCATTGATGCATTATATAGAAAGTTTGAAATGTAGACTGAAGTGGTTACTATAACAAGGATCAAGAGTACAAACTAAAAAAGATCATTTCCTACATAAAATGTTGTGCTGACCAAATGCACACTTCTTAGTTACAGTAAGTGAGTTGTCACGTCTCAGGAAAGTTGCCACTTATCCAAACCACAGTTCGCACTATTCGTGTGCATCTGAGCAAACATTGGGACCAAGTAATTGCCATTGACAAGGTTACAAATATTGAGGATTAAGCTTTGGATTCTTTATCTCTCTTTGTACACACACACACATAGGTAAGAGTTCTTAAGAAAGCTAATAGTTATGTAAAAACAAAATAAAACTACATAAACCACTAACATAATTATAAACTTTTGTTATATTAAATTTTAAGACAATATTTAACTATGTATTACATATATGTTGAGCATAGTATAGAAATGAAGTGTGTTACTTATACATAACACTATGTCGAATGAAAATTTGTTACATAAACATAAACTAATATGTAAAAACTATGTTATCATTTTCATTTATAGCCCCTTATAATTATGTGAAAACCATATATTTATGTGATAACTAAAGATACCAATGAAATTAATCACATAATTTAATAAAAAAATTATCACTATGTGGTTTTCATATAATTATAACCAATGAAAACCACATATGTTATGTGAAAACCATATAATTATTTGAAAGGGTTATCAATTTGCAAGGTTATCGCTACCATTTTAGTGAGAAGTAAAAGTGGTGAACAATACCATCTTAATAAGACTTGAACCGATGATCATTAATGAGAAGTTATCAGTGAAACAAACCCTTGGTGGATACTATTAGAGAGAATTAGTTGAGTGAGTTCATGGTTGTTACTCTAGTTGTTAGAGTTAGTTATTTCAGTTAGATAGATCCTTCTAGAATAAGCTTGCTTTCTTTCTTGTATAAATAGGGCATAATGTCTTTCTCTGTGATTCAATGAAAACAAAGTAAAACACATACACATTTGTAATATGGTATCAGAGCATATGCTCTGGGATTTCAGCAACATTCCGACAGTCCATCATCTTCTCCGACAGAACTCCGGTGAACATTCTATCACTGACAGCCTTAAATCTTCCTTGTCTACTTAACCTCATCATGACTACTTCAACGTCATCCTCTTCATCTGAATTAGTTCATCCCACAATGAATTCAACCAATCCACTTCCTAATATTGCAAATTTTCTATCTATCAAGCTAGATGATAGTAATTACCTTAACTGGAAGCATCAAATCATTACTGTCTTGAAAACTTTGGGTCTGTTGAACTTTGTGAAATCAAACACTACAATACCATAAGATAATTGAGAACTTTGGGAGAAAAGCATTGGATATGTTCAAGCTTTAATCACAACAACTCTATCTCCCTCGATTGTACATCTTGCTCGAAATTCAGAAACAACATCTTCACTCTGGAAGACTATTAAAGATTCATTTCTTCAAATAGTGTTTGCCAAGCAGTCACAGCTTCGCACTCAATATCATCTTCTAAAACAAGGCTCCAAATCAATTATTGAGTTTCTAAATGAAGCAAAAGAAATAGTTGACTCGCTTAATGCTATTGGTGATCCAATTTTGGGTGATTTGCTTGTATTGCAGGTTCTTCAAGGGTTGAGTCTTGATTACGAAAATTTTGTTATGAATGTTGAAAATCAGGACCGAACTTTGACCTATTCTCAACCGAGGTCAAAATTGCTCACATACGAGGCAAGATTGAAGCAAAGACAATCAACTCAATTACCTATTCTTGCTGCAATGACTGCTTCGACTTCAAATCCACCACATTCAGACACATCTAAGCCGATTACATGTCAAATTTGTGCTAAATCGAATCATAAAGCCTTTATATGCTATTATCGCTACTCGACGATTGAGAGTTCTCAACCTCCTAGTAGTACTTCGAGTTGGCCCGACTCTAGGGCTCGTGATGGTGGTGGACGTTTTGGTGGTGGACGTGGTAATCCTCAGTGGCCGACTTCTAATCGCTTTGCAGCTCCTTTCGCTACTGTTGACCTTGATGGTATTGCTGATGAACCCAGATATCCCAAGTTTCATGGGCCTTCTCTTGGTCTTAGTAGTGGTCTATTAGGTCCAAGACCATCTTTTCCTTCTTATTCTATTGGGCCAACCTTTGTTGGGCCTCCACAGTTTGATACTCATAGGTTGCAACAGTCTCATGGTTCAGGCCTTGAACCCACTCTAATAGGTTTTGGGCCTAGAAATTTTCACAATTGGGCCTCTAACCATTCTTCCACACATTTTAGGCTTAGTGTTGATTTCTCACAAAATTGTTAGACTGTTGAATCGTGGGTTCCCAATTTTGGTGCTACTGCACATATGACTTCTGACCCTTCCATCATGTTTGGTACTATTCCTTAAATTTGTTCTGAGTGTGTTATTATTGGTGACGATATCTCTTACCATATCTCATATTGGATCTTCTTATTTTCGTTTATCGAGTTGTATTGTTGCTTTGCTATGTTCTTGTGGTTCCTGGTTTAGCCAAGAATCTATTGACAATCACACAAGTTGTGATTGATCATCGTGTTTCTATTTTATTCTCATGTTTTGGTTTTCTATACAGACTCACACCGGGCACCTCCTCCACCACATGCGAGCTAGTCCACATCAGCTTTATTCTCTCACTGCCACTTTCTCTACTTCACAGGAGCTTTGGCATCCTCATTTGGGGCATCCTTCTAATTCTATGCTGTCTAGGCTTTCTTTGTTATCTTTGTCTTCTAAATCTCTACATAAACGATGTAATTCATGTTATATTTCAAAATCTAGTCGTTTACCTTTTCATTCTACCGTATCTCATTCTACTGTTTCTTTACATGTGATTCATTGTGATATTTGGGGACCCTCGCCTGTTGATTCTAGATCTGGTTATCATTATTTTATTACATTCATTGATGACTTTAATCGCTTTACAGGGATGTATCCATAAACCAAACACTCACAGGCTGTCGATGCTTTTCGTATTTTTCGCCCTTTGATTGAAAAAATTTTCTTGCACCATTAAACATCTTCAGTGTGATGGTGCACCTGAGTTGACTTGTGGAGATATGTCACGTTATCTCTCTAAGTATGGCATCGCTTATCGAAGCTCTTGTCCTTATACACCTCAACAAAATGGGGTGGCTAAGCGCAAGAATCGTCATTTGTCTGAGGTTGCTCGTGCCTTATTATTTCATGCTCATTTACCAAAGAAGTTTTGGTATGATGATTATGTCACGACAACCTTCCTTATTAATCGGCTTCCTACGCTGCTTCTTCTCTACTCTACTTCTTATGAGGTTCTTTTTGGTACTTGTCCTGATTACTCGATTCTTCGTACCTTTGGGAATTTGTGCTATCCATATCTGGGTGATTCTCGTATGGATAAACTTTCACCTAAGTCCACTCCTTGCATTTTCCTTGGATATGCTCCCATTCATAGTGGTTACTTATGTTATGATCCATGTACTTCTCGTACTATCACGTCTCGTCATGTGATTTTTCATGAGTCTATATTTGAGATTCTTGGATCTTCTTCTTCATCTTCTATGCATCTTTCTTCAACTCCCATTCCTGATTTCTTTATTCCTCCTCCGTCATATCCAGTTGATTCTCCAGTTTGTCCTCCTTCTTCTCAATCTTCTTAGTTTTTTCCTTCCCCACCTTCGTGTCCTTCCTCCTCTTCTCTGTCTCCTCCTTCTCCCCCTCCACCTACTCATCCTATGGTCACTCGTTCTCGTGATCACACTCGTCAGCCTAGATAATTTCCTGACCATGTTCATTTTCATGTTGATATTGTCCCTACCACTAAGCCCTCTTCTTTCTCAAAGGCTCGACGTTAAAATAATTTGACGGGATGCTATGCGTACTGAGTTTGGTGCATTGCAATCAACCACACTTGGGATCTTGTTCCTCCACCTCCTTTGCCAACATTATTGGTTGTAAGTGGGTTTATAGGATCAAGTATAATCCTGATGGTTCCATGAGTCGTTATAAAGCCTGCCTTGTTGCTAAGGGTTTTCATCAGATAGAAGGCATTGATTATACAAAGATTTTAGACCTGTTGTGAAACCTACTACTATTCGTCTTGTTTTGTCTATTGCTTTTTCTCATGGCTGGGTTATTTGACAGGTTGATGTCAACAATGCCTTTCTTCATGGGGATTTATCTGAGACAGTATATATGTCTTAGCCTTCTGGCTTTGTTGACCCTTCTCAGCGTCATCATGTTTGTCTTCTTCGAAAGACTCTTTATGGTCTTAAGCAGGCCCCCCGAGCTTGGTTTTCCAAGCTTTCTTTTGCTCTTCTATCTAGTGGGTTTTCTCAGTCTATATCTGATACTTCCTTATTTGTCTATCAGCGAGATGGTAGTATTTGCTATGTATTGGTTTATGTAGACGATATTATCATCACTGGGAGTTCTTCTGAGTTTGTTACTTCTTTGACTGCTCATTTGCATTCTCAGTTTGCTCTTAAGGATTTAGGCATATTATCCTATTTCTTGGGAGTCCAGACTGAGTTTAGTGATGATTGTCTACATTTTTCTTAGTAGCATTACTTACTTGATCTCTTACAGTGCACTAGATTGGCTTAGTGTAAGCCTTTATCCTCACCCGTTGCCTGTGGTAGAAAGTTATCTCGCTATGCTGGGTTCATTTGGCTGATCCTACTCTTTATCGTAGTACTATGGGTGCTTTGTAGTATTTGTCTTGACTCGCCCTGAGATAGCCTATATAGTCAGCAAGGTGTCTCAATTTCTTCAGACTCCTACTGACCCTCACTGGGCTGCTGTCAAGCGCATATTAAGGTATCTACGTGGCATTGTTTCTCATGGATTGGTTATTCATCGTTCTACATGTTATGATGTGCATGGATATTCTGATGCTGACTGGGCTGGTTGTCCTGATGGTAGATGATCGACTACCGGTTATTGTGTTTTTCTTGGACCCAATCTTATTAGTTGGAGTTCCAAGAAACAACACACTGTTGCTCGGTCAAGTACTGAAGCTGAGTATCGTGCTCTTGCTCATACCGCTGCTGAGGTACGATGGGTTATGTGTTTGTTACGAGAGTTGCATGTTTCGCCATCTTCTTCTCATACTATTTGGTGTGATAATCTTGGAGCCACTTATCTTGCTGTCAATCTCGTATTTCATCAGCGTACGAAACACATTGAGATTGACTTGCATTTTATTCGCGATATGGTGTTGTCTAGAGAGCTTTGGTTCGATTTCTTCCTACAAGCTCTCAGCTAGCTAATGTCTTGACCAAAGGCTTATCATCTTCTAAATTTGGTTCCTTTCGGTCCAAGCTTCATGTGGTTTCACCCAGAGAGAATTAATTGAGTTAGTTCATGGTTGTTACTCTAGTTGTTAGAGTTAGTTATTTCTAGTTAGATAGATCGTTCTAGAATAAGCTTGCTTTCTCTCTTGAATAAGTAGGCCATAATTTCCTTCTCTTTGATTCAATGAAAACAAAGTATAACAAATACACATTTGTAATAGATACCAAGGAGTTTATGTAACATGAATTTGTAAACATCCATATAAACCATTATAGATTTTATGTTTTATCTCTTAACGGTTGTTTTTTTTTAACATTTACCCTTTTAACCTTAAGTTTTTCATAAGAAATATTTCATACAAATTTCAAAAGTGGTCATACAACATAATTATCCATCGTCAGTATTCTTACAACTCCATAAGATCATCCATACAAATGGTTAAGTTAAGATATCACACTATGATTATGTTCTTTTTTCATAAGACAAAATTAAGGGTATAGAATATTATAGATGACAAAAAATAAATAAAAACATTAAGTATAATACACATGGTAAAATATAAATATGTAGACAATTCTCATGATACAATAAACTTAAGTAGTATAATTATTAAGATATGTGAAATTAACACTATTATTTCTACTTGAAAAACATATAAGATAAATACAAAACATAAAGCATACTACACATAGTATTCTCACGTATCTTATGGTTGTAATCGAGATTATTTTTAATTTAAAGAGTAAATTATAATTTTCATTCTTTAGTTTCGTAGCAAAAATAAGGTTCTAAGGAAATAACAATAAACGTCCTTTATGTTTAAAAATGTTAGCACATTTCATCCTTTCTCCTAGCACCGGTTAGATTTCGATGTTAAATGAACCCATGTGGCCCCCACATGAGGACCAAATAGTTTTTTTAGGTACTCTTTCTTATTCATCCTCTTCTATTAAACCCTCCTTAGATTTTCGTTCACTTTTACTAGTCGATCAACTTTATCATCTTCATTCTTATAAGTGATTAGTTAATGGCAGACTAAAGTTTTTTCATACACCAATAATGGATCAGGTTGAAGTAGCTCAACGTGCTAACATTTTCATACACTAATCTTTCTTTACCGAAATATTATGTTTCTCACTTCTTCATCTTCCTTGATCAATGTAGTAACTTCAAAACTATTTTCAAAATAAAGTTGAATTCCCTAATCTTTTTCCATCAAGTTGCATCATAGTAGTTCCTTTACTCGATTTACGAAGTGTAGTTAAATAGGAGGTAAGATTATTTTTATGGATGTGGTTATTATTCACAAGTTCTTAGTGCATGAGATGGATGTGATCATGATAGAGTTAGGCTATGCAATTGATGTAGAGCCCATATTATCATTTATTAGTTCTTGGAGGTGATTTAAATTTTGGTCTTCAAGCCTTACGTAACGACTCATATATTTTGAACTTGTTTAAATACGTGTATGTACGTAAGCTTATAAATATATATATTGAAACGCGCAAGACAAACCTACATATGTATTTTTGCTCACCAACAAAACCTACTATTGAAAAGTGCAGGATCGATATATGTCACTAAATACTTGACTTTCTCTCAAACTCACTTATACTCACATGGTTTTGATGAAGGAGGATCTCTCAAAGAGTTTATTATAATATACTAAGTAACAACATAAGGAAATAATTTTCAAGGTACTTGTATATATTACTTCTTAACTCAAAGTTTACAAGACTCTTACAAGCATGATACAAGAGTTACAATGAGAAACTATATATACTATCACCTACAGCTGGTTATACTTTGATACCAGTTGGGATTCTATAACTAAAACAGATACTACAAAGCCATAGTTATGGTATCTAGTATAATATCTTATTAAGATATGGTAGTCATGACATGTCCATTACTTACCTTTTGTCACCAACTAAAGTTGGTAACTGTACTAAAAAGTAAAGGTGGTTAGTGGAATAAAGTATGGTCAACTACATGGACTTTTGAGAAAACTCCATGTAGTACATCAGAGGTCTGTAGCGGAGTGTTAGATGAACCATACTTATGTTCACTCGTCCATAGCAGAATCTGTAGATCCATATGTACCTAATTTACGGTCTTAATGTAATATGTATGTCATGTACTTAATGTAAATGAAATATATGAGTTGAATGAAACGTATTATGTGGTTATTGATCTTAATGTTTTATGTTTCAGTGTATGATTTAATGTTTATCATTTATTAATGCATATTGAACCAACTATATAGGTTTTGTGGTTGTTTGAATAGATCTCAGTCAAGTAATGATTGTGAAACATATTCAAACTTAGTCATATGAAGTTCTCATGTGAATGGCCCATGCTAATGGACCATACGCATGAACAACTTCATGCTAATGAATCAGTTGCATGACTGAACCAGGAGATTGGATCAGTCGCACAATTGTGACATGAGATTGACTCAGTCGCACGACTGAACACTCAGTCATGCGAATGGATCAACCGCATGACTCAGTCGCACGAATGAGTAACCCTGACCTATAAATACCACTTAATTCATTGAAAAACGTAACACTTTGAAGAATTCAACTCCTACACGTACTCTAGCCGTCCAGAACGTCCAAGAAAGTCAGTCCAAGTTCATAGATCGTTCTTGATCGATTCATATTCGTTCTTAACATTTAGATTAATCTTATATCGATTGGGTTAACGTTCTCACTGATTGGATTTCCAATCAAATAGGATTCCGCACTATTTGATTCGGTATACACGTGATTCAGTTAGTACTCCGTCCAGTACACGGTCCACTAACAAGTGGTATCAGAGCAAAGGCTCTTGATTTACGTGTGATTCAATCAATTTTGATATAAAAATTGTGTTTTTCACGCAAAAACACAATCTTTTTGTGTCAAATGTTGTTTTGGACGTCTCCAGGTCGTAAAGTTAACGATTTTCCAGCATACGACAATTAGGGTTCTTGAGAAATTCGTGTTTTTGCATCAAAATACCTTAAACTCTCGAATTCTCAAGATTCAGCAGCTTCAGTCGCACGATTGACTCAATCGCACGACTGAATTCACGCGCCTTCCTCATACGCACGATTGGACTCATTCGTACATCCATTCGCATGACTGAACTGTCTATTCTCATTGTTCATCCGCACATGTCCATTCGCACGATTGAGCCATCTGCATTTGCTCATTCGCACTTCTGAGTCAACCGCATTGTTCAATCGCACGAAGTGTTCAATCGCATACCTTCATTCGCACAAGTTAAACAGTTTGTTCCAAAGTTTAAAGTTGATAGTAATGGAGGATTAATATTCAACATTCACCGCCGAAGGGACTCTAGGATTCAAAATCTGTTGCTTCTAGAAAATGAAGTGGGAAATCATAACAAGCCCCCTAAGCTTATAACGTTAGATGATTACCCACAATGGAAGCAAAGATTTGAGATTTACTTAAATGGAGTGGATCCCAATCTGTGGGAGTCGATAGAGACCGGATATAGCATGCCTGTAGGTGCAGATGGAGTTAAGCTTACCTTAAGCGGTATGACTGACAGACAAAAGGTAATGTACAATGAAGAGAAGAAAGTATATGCATTGATGACTCAGTCAATTCCTAAGGACATCTTCCATCAATTTTCTGAGAACAAGTAGGCTAAGAAGCTGTGGGGTGCATTGGAAAAGAGGTATGAGGGAAATGCATCGTTAAAAGCTCTGAAGGCTAAAGCGTTGAAGAAGGAGTTTGACAACTTCTCGTCAATGGGAAAGGAGATCTTGGACGATGTCATTGATCAATTCTACCACCTAATGAGTGAGCTGCACACTCATGGAGTCACTACGTCTATGGAAGACAAAGTTTCAAACTTTGCTGATGGGTTGCCCGAGAAGTGGAGTTCGTTTGTTTCCAACCTTAGACAGAATGATATGCTAGCGAAGTTAGATATCAACGACTTCATTCTAAAACTACGAGAGGAAGAGTTGAGGATGAAGTACAGGGCCCAAAAGTCTACATATGATCAGAATCCGACACTGTACAACTCAACTCCACAAGCCAAAACGTTTAGAGCACCACTTCAAACGGCGTTTGTGTCGAGTTCAGCTGATGCATCACAAGCTACTGCTTCAGGATCTGACACGTCAGGGTCGTTTGGTATCCAATACATAGCACCTGAAGCTAATGCTACAAAACTGAAGACCAAGAATCTCAGGAATGTGACAGTAGAGGTAGCAAAGGAGCACATGGATCTCTTAACAGCTATAGTCCACTCCTATGACGGGTTAGTTGCTGGGAAAATTGGGAACTGCCATCTAGCAGACGAGGACTATGAGCAGGTAGACGAGACAGAGTTAGAAAGAATGGACATCATGTGGGCCTTAGCAAGTGCTGTTCGGAGAGCTAAAAAGTTTGTCAAGAAAACCAGATAAAATCTGATTGCCACTAAGGATACAACTTTTGGTTTTGAGAAGACCAAAGTTACCTGCTTCAACTGTGGGGAAAAGGGGCACTTCAAACGTGAATGTGTGAAGCCCAAGAAGACAGGAAATGAGAATCCATTCTCATCTTTCACTCGTCACGATAAGCCCACAAGCAGTCCTACTTGGTCGAGCAAGGATCCTAAAGCCTTAACCGCTCATGATGACGAAGCACAAGATTGGAGCTTTCGGTTTGTGTCTCCGGGAGAATCCAACATCGCTAGTGTTGAGGATCTAGATGACGACGCAGAAAGCGAGGGTTATATTGCAGTGGAACTCGCGATCTCAAACGTTGATGAAACTGCAACTATAGTTGATCACCTACCTGAAGAAGGGACAAGTTCAACAAGTCCAGAATCACCAGAACCAGAAAAGTTAGAAACTGCTTTGATGGCTGATTCAACCACACCCTCTCAGGTAAGTACCACTACTCAACTTTTCAATAATCATGCTTGTTCTGATTGTAATAAATTTAGGGAAAGCATTGATATGAAATTTGCTAGGTTATTAGACCATAATGATAACTTAGTAAAGGACTTACAACTATGCACTGAAGCCAATAGAGTCTTAAAACAAAATAAGCACAGCTATAAAGAAAAGATAGAATTCTTGAATAAACAACTTAGGGAAACTGAAGTTGTAGCCTTTAACCAAGCTAATGATATTAAGTTCTATCTAAACTCCCTAGAAGACACTAAGAAACAAAAAGCAATTTTGGAAGTAGAAGTAAATTCATTAAAACAAAAACTACATAGTTGGACAAGTTCTTCTCATATTGTCCAACACTTAGTGAGAGAATGCAACAATGGGGAGGGTTTGGGATATAAAGTGGTACCACCACCACATGAGACCTTGATGAATGCCAAAAGCAAACCAATAAATAATAACCCAATCAAGGATCATGTGGTGTCCACTCCTCTTGTAAGTGATCTAGATTCCACATGTAAACCAAATGAATCCGTCACTAAACAAAAGGATGCCACTTCAAAATCAAAAGGTAAAATGCTTTGTGTTAATCTGGACGAACAATTTGAAAAGGTTAAAATAAAGTCTGGTTCAACAAAGTCTAATTCTGAACCAAGAAATACCAAACAAATTAACCAATCACGTGTTGCATGTCTAAATCCAATTACACAAAAAGGAAAAGATGTTAACAATGCTCAAACAATTAATTTTGTTAAACAAGATAAAACATCTAAACCAGAAGTGTCAAAACCCAAACTGAATAAAGTCACTCGTGTGTCATATATTTCTCCACAGAAACAGTTAAATCGTCAAGTTGAAAGCAGATCATGCTACAACTGTGGAAAGTATGGGCACATAACGTCTTATTGTCCTTATTATCAGACACCAAAGAAAAAGATTGAACTTTATGACACTAAAGAAGCTCTTCCAAAAGAAGCTCCATGACTCCACCAAAAAGAGTCAATGAACCTAAAGGTCAACCTATCAGCCAGTCGTCTGTTTATCACAAACAGGCCTTACACAAAGCTGGATTATGGAAAGAAAATTCTATGTCTGGTAATGATAACAATAAGACAAATAATCTTCCCTCACCTTCTAATGGACAATGGGTAGAATTTATGATGTGTGATGCCTCTGGGACACCCAAGTCGGTTAAGGCTTGGGTCCCTCACCTTAACTAATGTTTTCAATTGAATGTGCAGGGTGTTCGCTATAGTGCTGAAACAAACACTTGGATAGTAGATAGTGGAGCATCAAGGCACATGACTGGAAATCGGGCACTCCTATCAAACGTCAAACAAATCAAAGGAGGTCATGTTTCTTTTGCTGGAAACAAAGGAGGGTACATCGCAGCTCAAGGGGAAGTAGGGAACCAGAAAGTTAAGTTTGACAAGGTAAACTATGTTCAACAACTTCAGAATAATCTGCTTTCTGTTTCCCAAATATGTGACAAGGGATTTAAGGTAGTTTTTGACAATAAGAAGTGCTATGTCCTGAAAAAGGACTATGTGATTCCGGAGGAACAAGTATTAATGTCAGCCTCAAGATATAATGATCTTTACGTCTTGGATCTATCGAAGGCCTCCACAACGGATCATCAAGTTCAGTGCTTCTTGTCAAAAGCTACTGAGAAGGATTCTATCTCCTGGCATAGGAGTAAATGTCAAGAACTTCCAACTCCCGGATTTTTGTGTCGCCTGCAAGAAAGGCAAATAGATAAAGAAGTCTCATAAGGAAAAGAAAGTTAATTCTATAGAACTGCCTCTTAAGCTTCTTCACATGGATCTGTTTGGTCCAGTCAGTACAAGAAGCATCGCAGGTGACTTGTACTGCTATGTAGTTATAGATGACTACTCAAGATTCTCTTGGGTGATGTTTCTCAAATCAAAATCAGAAACATTTGAGTCATTCAAAGAATTGGTAACTACATTAGAGTCTCTCTACAAGCTGAAGGTGAGACAAGTACGCTTAGACAACGGAACCAAGTTCAAGAACCAATGGATGGAGGATTTCTGCAAAGAAAAGGGAATTATGCACCAGTTCACTTCCGCCTACACTCCTCAGATGAACGGAGTTGCTGAGAGAAAGAATCGCAGCTTAATAGAGACAACACGCACAATGCTAGCAGACTCGAAACTGCCTATCCAATTTTGAAATGACGCAGTGGCCAATGCATGTTACACGTTAAATCGAGTTCTGGTGGTAAAAAGTCATGGCAAAACATGTTACGAGTTACTTCAACGACGTAAACCAAATCTGGAGTATCTTGAACCGTTTGGAGCACCATGTACGTTGCTGAAGAAAACTCAGGAAGGAAAGTTTAGCGAGAAGGCTAAAAAGGGTATCTTTTTAGGATACAACATACCGAATAAAAGAGTTTACAACAACTCAACGGGTCAAGTAGAGGTGTGGTGTAATGTCGATGTTCAGAGATACACCACCCCTCCTGCTGGAAAAGGACCCGCCTTCTTTTTCGACTATGATGGACTTTTCAAGTCCTTCAACATCCCTCTCTCCACGCCTGATGATGAGTTAGCAGCCAAAATGATGTATGGTGTACTAAACACACCATCACAGGAATCTACATCATCTGGCTCACAAGGTGAATCACTTACCCACTCAGGGGGAGCACTCGAGGTAAGTGGCTCTTCCTCTGACGATGAAGCCGTGAAGAATGAGCAGGACACTCAGGAGCAACAGGTTCCTACTACAGCAAGTCATAAGCTACAAGCATCTGACATTGATGCCTCTGAGTCTTCGGAACCTCACACTCCTACTGCCTCAGATACGGAACCTAATGTTCATAATCTTGATTCTGAGGTAGTTGTTCCCATCACTCTGGATCACGCCTAAATGTCTATCATCCTCTAGACAATGTCATTGGGGATTTCAGATCAGGAGTTCAGACAAGAAATCAGCTATATTCAGCTGATTATGCCTCGGTAATGGAAAAAGGGTATCTTCACGATGGTGCATACCGCTGTTTTGTGTTTGAGCCAAAATACGTTAGTGAAGCCGTAAATGATGAGGCATGGATGAGTGCCATGCAAGAAGAACTTTTTCAGTTCAAGAAGTTAGGTGTATGGACACTGGTAGATAGACCTAAAGGTGCTAAAGTCATTGGCACCAAGTGGGTCTTTAAATGTAAGATAGATGACCAAGGTGTCATCATCAGGAACAAGGCTCGACTTGTAGTTCAAGGATTTCGACAAGTTGAGGGAATTGATTACAATGAAGTATTTGCACCTGTGGTGAGAATGGAAGCCATCCGTATCTTCCTAGCCTATGCCTCTTACATGAAGATTAAAGTCTATCAATTGGATGTAAAGAGTGCATTTCTTCATGGTGAAATCTGGGAAACAGTGTATGTCAGTCAACCGAAGGATTTGAGTATCCATACCATCGGGATAGAGTTTACAAACTGGATAAGGCTCTCTACGGGCTTCACCAAGCCCCGAGAGCATGGTATGAAAAACTCTCAACTCACCTTGTGAAACACGGATTTTGCAGAGGTGTAATTGATTGTACACTATTCATCAAAGAGAAAGATGGTGATCTGCTGCTTGTTCAGATTTATGTTGATGACATAATCTTCGGTTCCAAGAACGAAGATTAATGTAAAGAGTTTGAAGCAGTGATGAAGGAAGAATTTGAAATGAGTGTCATGGGAGAGATGAAGTTCTTTCTCGGGCTACAGGTAGATCAAACACCAAAGGGAATATTTCTACATCAGACCAAGTATGTAGGGGATATTCTCAATCGGTTTGACATGGAGAATGCTTCCGCAATTGGGACTCCACTTGATCTGGTTGATGCCACCATGTACCGAGGAATGATTGGATCCCTCATGTACCTCACTGCCTCAAGACCTGATATTATGTATGCAACATGTCTTTGTTCAAGATATCAGGCAAAACCAAAAGTTAACCATCTTATTGGGGTCAAAAGGATATTTCGGTATCTAAGGGTACACCAACACTTGGGTTGTGGTATCCTCATAATGATGACTTCGAGCTTACCGCGTACAGTGACTCAGATTATGGCGGCTACAAGATGAACTACAAATCCACCTCAGCAGGTTGTCAATTCTTTAGGAGAAGATTAGTCATGTGGTAGTGTAAGAAGCAGACATCAGTTGCATTGTCAACTTGTGAAGCTGAATATGTTGCTACGGCAAGCTGCTGTTCTCAAATCATTTAGATTCAACAGCAGATGCGGGACTACGGTTTGAAATTTTCTAACACCCCTATATTTGTTGATAATTCTGCTGCAATAGTCGTTACTAAAAATCCTGTCCAACATCCTAAGACCAAACACATCGGCATTAAGTATCACTTTATACGTGATTGTTTTGAAAAGAATCTAATCGATGTTATTAAAATAAATACGGATTTTCAATGCGCTGACCTCTATACAAAAGCCTTTGATAAAACACGTTTTCTATATTTGTTAGAGGTCAACGGCGTTAAAAAGAAAAGTGATGTAATTCCAGACGATGAACAGGTCTAGTTCGATGCGTCAAGTCTATTTTCTTTTATTTTCTTTTATTCTAGTTTATTTTATTTTATTTATTTTATTGATTTCATTTCTTCGCCTATTAAAATCCTAAAAACGCAAATCGTTTACGGTTTTAGAATTTTAGGGGGAGAATAGGTTAAGTTATTATTAAAAAATACGAGGGAGGAGGACAGGCAAGCTGATAGAAATGAGATCGGGTCTATGAAACTGATTCAATGACTATGGAAAATGATAGTACACAGGAACGAAACTTTTGGGACTTTAAAAGATTTAAATTCAATTAGATGCGAAATTCAAAGTATAAGTATAAGAAGTCTAAGCAAAAATAAAAGGAAAAATGATAGTAAAACTAGTTACTACTAAGGTGACACGGAGAAAGTAGACCTAGAGGTTGCTAGACCATTAGATGATGTGTTGGTAGATTCAACACAATAGATAAATAAACCTCATTGGTGATCTCAAGATCAAACTAAGTTGTTCAACAGCTGTGGCATCATCTTATCCCTAGTTAACACAATCAACAGAGTTCCAATAAGGAGTGACGAGCAAAATAAACGCCATAAATGTGTGCGGATGGCCAAAATATGAGCAAAGCACATGATGAAAAATGCAAAAAGCAATCAAACTGATAACCTATGTTGTTGGTGCGATCTGTGCAACAAAAATAAATTGCTTAAACAAGAAGATAGGTTATGTGCCTCTCTGCTGTGCGATGGCACTAACCTGAGGATAAGCATAACCTATATATTTTAGAATTCATTGTTGTTTGCCGCCTCTCTGCTGTGCGGTGGCACTGACCTGAGGCTTGGCTTCTCATTAAAAGATCTAAGAATAGTGTATTCTTGTCAAAAGTACCCGTAGACCGCTCAAAAATCTCCCGAGGAATGTTGATTACCATATAAGCGTGGGATCCACAAATGCTTGTTGAAATAATTAAACCTTAAACCATCACCAATCTGTGTCAAAAGTCCGTGTATGGATTTAAGTGGATAAGTATACTGACAATCATCGTGGCAGCATTTCTTGAAAGTCCAAATCAATGTGTGCGTCTTATAGTACTATTATGATTTCCTTAATTTGCAAATGACTCGACGAAAACAATAATCTAGCATAAAATGATTTGGTAACACGTCCTGAATGATTTGATTACCTGTATGATTCCATAATGAATTATTTCCTCCTATGGTCAAAATAACTTGAAGCTGCCTGTTCAAGAAATAAATCTGCTAGATTTCTATCTTAGTATTTTCACCTCACATAAAATCATAAAAACATCTTTAGTTTTGTCTTTTAATGTTATTTCTTTTGTTATGTTTTAATATTTCATCAATTTAGAGTTATAAGTCGGACTATGTCGTGGAATTCAATATGAGATTAAATTACTTAAAAGGATCACGTCTGAGGTGACCAAATGTGCTTTCAATGTTAAATGGGTCACGCCTGAGGTGACAAAATGTTTTTGCTTAAAAGGATCACAACTGAGGTGATCAAAAGTTTACAAAGTTACAATGATTATGTCTAAGATAATCGTATGCTCAAAATGTTTAATCAATAGTTAAATGGGGTTAAATGTCAAATGGTCATAAAGTCAATACCATAAGTATGATCCATTCACACGACCAGACCATGAGTATGGATCAGTCGTCCGATTGGACCATACTTATGCACTAGACAACTGAATGGAGCATGAGTATAAACCATTCACATGAATGGCTTACAAGATTGAGCCAGTCGCCCGAATGGAGTTGTCCGAATGAGTCAGTCGCCCGACTGAAACCCAGTCGGCCGACTGAAAGTGATCGACTGAACCAATCACCCGACTGGGTTCCAATCACCTGAATGAAAGAAGCGAATGGAAACAGTCGCCCGGTTGAAACCAGAGTCAGTATAAATAGGGCCATAATCTATCTCACAGACTCACTACCCCTCAATCGCTCTAAAATCGCACATTGAGCCGTTACTCTGCCAAAATTTCTTCTGATCTTACTTGACTTCTAATTTCGAGATTCTGACGATTGCTAGTTGTTATACAGATTGATGGCTAAAAGGTGGACCATCAACACGAAGCACAATATTTGTGCTCATCTGGATGCCACACTCGGAACGCAGCCGAGTTTGCTGGCATCATTACTTTCCTAAAGAGATCACAGATACACCGAGCCATATCTACACCGTGCACTCCCTACAGGTCTATCCAGCAGGCCTTTTGGGAGGGTGCATCAGTTGATTGATCTCATGAGCTCTACTGCATCAGGAATACCATATTTAGGCAAGAAATAGAGGTGACTGCTGCAGATATTAGACGGGTACTGGATCTGGGTGAGGATGTTGATCACCCAACCATTACACCCTCTGACAGTGAGGGGATGTTTCCTCAAGATAAAGTACTCTAGGGACATAAATGCAGGTGTGCTAAACAAAAGCAACTTGTGCCCCTAGTACAAGTACTTAGCACACTTGATACTTAAGTGCATAGCTTCGAGGAGGGGTGGCTTTGATGATCTATCAGACCAGATTCAGAATGCCTACGTGGCATTGGTGCTGAACCACCCTTTTAGCTTCTCCAGCATGATATTCTCATACCTGATTAAGAATCTTGAGGCAAAAGGCAAAGAGGGATTTTGCATGTACCCGAGGTTTCTTCAGATGATTATCGACGAGAAGCTGCCCTCTCTGCCTAAGGAGAGCCATGATGTGGTATCCCTTGAGGTGATGGATGACACGACACTAGGCTGCATGAAGGTCTACAAGGGAAAGCAGGTCAAACCCCTGTAAAGAGACTGTTCGGGCATCTGGCCCAGGAGGAGTACGTGGTGCCTGCAAGGCGTAAATGGCGCCACGAGGAGAGTGATTCAGATATTGAGCAGATTGCTCTTCCATCTGATGACTCTGATGATGATGACGGAGACACTGGTGGAGATTCTGGCCCCGCTGTTTCTAGGGCTAGCACTGCATATACTACACCTCCACCACCCACTTATGCAGATGCCACCACCGCCAATTTCCATCAGGATTTGTGTCCTCCTGATGAGGAGGAAGAGAGTGACGAGGAGCCCCTAACCTGGACAGTGGGCAGCAAGGTGGTTGCCACCGACCGAGGCATTCGGGAGGTTGGTGGATGCCCTAGCGAGTTTGGGAGATTGCAGCTGACCCCAGCTACTCCAGGTCAGCCCAGCACCAAGGCATGAGGAGGAAAAGGATGCCTCAACCCCATGCGATGAAGACGAAGAAGAGGAGGATGACCTTTATCACCACCACCACCACAGCCACCACCTCTACCATACCACCCACTACCTCTACCTCTCCCCCATCACCACTGCCACCATTCCACCTGTCACCACTACTGCCACCACACACACCACCGCTACCTCAGCCACTCCACCATTTCCCACATCACATCCACCACACTTCAGCTTACCCATCACCACCTACACACATACCACCTCCCATATGCACCACTGCCACCACCACCACCTCTAGCCACCAGGCAAGACCATCATATCACCCATTTTTTCCATCAGGATCATCTCTACCTCCCAGTGGGGTAGAGGAACAGCTTTCAGCACTAAATCGTATGGTGCTGAAGCTGTTAGCAGGCGATGACGAGAAGACTGCTCAGCTCTGACAGTTAGTGGTGCTTACTACTGCACAATCACAGTAGATATCTCAGCAGGCGCAGCAGATTGAGGAGCAGGCTCAGCAAATGGCTGCTCAGAGTCTAGAGATTTCCTAATTCAAGGAGCAAAATGTGTTATCTACTAAGAAGATTGAGGAGTTGCAGGATGCTAAGAGGACCATCTTGCTCAAACATAAGGGCACAAAGGATGAGCCTCTGAAGATCAGAGAGGGAGACGGTGATGATGGTGATGATAATGATAGTGATGATGATGATGATGATGATGATGGTGATGATAAAGGTGATGATGATGAGGATGGAGGAGACACTGAATGAGGAGGAGAGTCATCTGCTTCAGGTACACAGGAAGCTAGTGAGAGGCGGACCAAAAAGACTCAAGATCCAGGTGCCTCGACATCAGCCCCGGCAGCAGAAGAACACATATCCAAGACAAAAATCCACATTATCAGCAAGATGACTACGATGTTGCTCCCCTTCAGCAGATCAAGTCTCATCTCATAATGATACTTGATCTGCAAGGGATTGTCAGGAGGTTTGTAAGCTATACTCCCGAAAAGGAGAAATTATTCACAACCTCACTGACGAGCAACTCGCAAAAATGTTCTGGTTAAACCCAGATGAATTGGTTAAGGATGCCCCTACCATCGATGTTGCTAGTGATGACGAGCTCAATGATGTTGATGAGATAGAGGTTGAAGACACCACAGCACAGCACTATCCAGAATATATTGATCAAGAGGGAAATATGGTCCCTGATTTTGGAGATACACTCGATAGCGATATGCATGTTAAATTGGATATGATGAAAGGGAGACCGAGAAAACAAAAAGCCAAGCCCAAGCCATGGACGCCGATGTTGAAACCAAAAAGGCTGAATGGGCGGCTTGTTTTGCAGAGATCCGTGCCTAACGCATAGCTCCAAAGTCGAGTGCCTAGCCAAGCTCTACAAAGTCAAGAAGCATCTTAAGGTGTATGGCAAGATAATCATCTGAGCTTACTTTGAGGATCTGAATGTATATGCAGTGAAAAGGGAAAAGGGAATCGAGTACTTTAGATTTCCACATGATCTGAAGACTCTTCCTGGTTTTGAGCTCAACCAGTTGGCAAGCTTGAACCTGCTGTATGTTGACCCCAGGAAGATGTCAGGATGGTTTGAAGCTGCGTTGAAGAGAGAATACCACACACGATGGGTTAATTTCAAGCCTCAACATCCGACAAGGTACATTCGAAGGTCAGAGGTGGATCCAAGGACTGGGAAACCCAAAGTGGTGTTGAAGTGGAGTCCTCCGTGCACTATGTCTAAGATCCCGTTGAGGGAAATGCCACAGGACTTCACTCCCCACTCAAGTGGTGGTATTATGACTGGCGTACAGGAGAAGCGGTCATAGTATTACAAAAGGGGAGCCAAATGGAGACAATCCGGGTATTTGACCCAATGTGGCTAACCAACCTGTCAGCGAATGATGTTTATACTTTATACAGGTGGCCACTATTCTATGATCCACAAGATATCATACAGGCCTTCCAATTTCAGAACGTAATAAGACTCTGCTCTGCATTTGAGATACACGCTGGAGTCATAGTCGCGGAGAGGCATAAGAAGTTCGACGAGCTTATGAAGGATGCCAGACAATAAAGGAAACTAGGTCCAAGAGGGAGTTTGTAGATCCATATGTACCTAGTTCATGGTCTTAATGTAATATGTCTATCATGTACTTAATGTAAATGAAATATATGAGTTGAATATGAAACGTATTATGTGGTTATTGATCTCAATGTTTTATGTTTTAGTGTATGACTTAATGTTTATCATTTATTAATGCATATTGAACCAACTATATAGGTTTGTGGTTGTTTGAATAGATCTAAGTCAAGTAATGATTGTGAAACATATTCAAACTTAGTCATATGAAGTTCTCATGCAAATGGCCCATGCTAATGGACCATACGCATGAACAACTTCATGCTAATGAACCAGTCGCATAATTGTGACATGACATTGACTCAGTCGCATGACTGAGCACTCAGTCGTGTGAATGGATCAACCGCATGACTCAGTCGCATGACTGAACCATGCTAATGGTTCAGTCGCACGAATGAGTAACCCTAACCTATAAATACCACTTAATTCGTGGAAAAACGTAACACTTTGAATAATTTGACTCCTACACGTACCCTAGCCGTCCAGAACGTCCAAGAAAGCCAGTCCAAGTTCATAGATCGTTCTTGATCGATTCCTATTCGTTCTTAACGTTTAGATTAATCTTATATCGATCGGGTTAATGTTCTCACTGATTGGATCGCCAATCAAATAGGATTTCGCACTATTTGATTCGGTATACACGTGAATCAGTGAGTACTCCGCCCAATACACGGTCCTCTAACAGAATCTTCCGAAGGTTAATTGGCTTTGGAAGAACTAGTTCTTCCAAATCCTTTTACACTTCAGAAGAGGCTGCTTCTTTTGTAGCTTGAGAACTTTTACTTTGGAAGCCATTGTCTTTGAGTTCTACTAAGTCTTGAACTTCGGAAGAGAAGACCTTGTATTCGGAAGTGGAGTTTTCCTTTGGAAGTTGGAGTTTTCCTTCGGAAGTTGATCTTGCACTTTATCTTTGAAAGAACTCCATTTCCTTCGGAAGTTCCATACTTAGCTTCGTAAGTCCTTTAAAAGTTGCACCAAAATAATCTAAGTGTTTGGTTTTGGTTGTACCAGCCTTTCTAGATCCAACAAAAAGGTTATTAATGAAGGAATTAGTGATTTTACAGTGAAAAAGATATAGTTCAAGAATATTACAACTAGGATGGCATGAAGTGGGACAATCTAATAGAAATGGGCAACCTAATGGTGGTAGGGAATAAGTGGAAATAAACATGATGTGACTAATTTAGATTGATGACATCTTTTCATATGATTAAGGATTTGCAAGTGACAATGTAAGTACTCCAAATGAGGATTAGAATGTAAATGATCAAATTGAAAAGAATCAAACTGGGGCTGAGAATGTAGATGGTCGACTTCAAAACAATGCAATGTGGGATGAGAACCTAGATGATCATATTTAAGATAATGTAATATGGGGTGAGAATGAATATGATCAAATTTAAAATAATTAAACTAGGGATGAGAATCAAAAGAATAGTTATGAGGATAAAAATAATAAGGATGATAATGATTTTATGGCAGATGATAGTAATAGTATAGGAGATGTTGAAGTAGATATAAGGGATATAAGTTGGATGTTGATATAGATGTATACGACAATGTTATAACTAATTAGAATTATGTTGAAGAAAAGGAGTTGGTGTTAGGACCGTTTTCGTACGGAGTACTAACGGATTCTGCGTGAGACCAGATAAAATAGTGCGGAATCCTATTTTATACACGATCCAATCAGTGAGAACGACAACCTGATCGATCTAATGATGAAACAAATGTTATGAATTGAGTAGAAATCGATCAGGAACGAACTATGAAGTTTAATAGGTTGTTTAGGGCGCTCTGGAAGGCTAGGGTTTGTGAATATTTGAAATCTCCCGTTTTTCCACGAATTATGTGGTATTTATAGGTTTTTAGTTTCATTCTTACGACTGAACCATTAGCATGGTTCAGTAGTGCGATTGAACCATTAGCATGGTTGTCGTGCGACTGACTCATGTGGTTGATTCATACGCATGATTGAAGGTTCAGTCGTGCGACTGAATCAATATTATGTCTCAGTCATATGATGATCCAGTCTCCTGGTTTAGTCATGCAATTGGTCCATAAGTATGATTCATTTGTGCATATGGTACATAAGTATGGTCCATTAGCATAAATAACCACCCGACTAAGTTGAACACATTTCTCAATCATTATTGACTAAGAACTATGTACAATAACCTCAAACCTATATATGATGTTCATACACATGAATTATACTAAATACAATAATAATATGAAATATTCAAAGACTAATAAACATCAAGGTGCATATCATATTTCATTAAGAAGTCATATTACATATGTGTAAGAAATGAAAGACTTTTACCCCAATTAGATGATTCACTTTTGGTTTAGCCTGATATCTAGAATAGAGACACGTGGCATACATAATATCAGGACGAGAAGTTGTGAGGTACATCAGAGATCCAATCATTCCTCGGTACATAGTGGTATCTAGCAGATCACCATTTTCGTCGAACCGACTAAGGATATCTCTACATATTTGGACTGACGTAGAAAGATTCCATTTGGTGTCTGATCCACCTGTAACCCAAAAAAGAACTTCACCTCTCCCATGGAACTCATCTCAAACTCAGCTTTCATCACTGACTCGAATTCTTTACACAATGCTTCATTTTTGGAACCGAAGATTATGTCATCCACATATATCTGTACCGGTAGTAAATCACCATCTTTCTCTTTGATGAACAACGTGCAGTCAATAACCCCTCTGCGAAAACCATGTTTCAGCAGATGAGTAGAGAGTTTCTCATACCAGGCTCGAGGAGCTTGATGAAGCCTATAAAGAGCCTTGTTCAGTTTATAAACTATATCCCAATAATAAGGATCCTCAAATCCTTCAGGTTGACTGACGTACACCGTTTCATGGATTTCACCATGAAGGAATGCACTTTTCACATCCAATTGATAAACTTTGATCTTCATGTAGGATGCATAGGCTAATAAGATACGAATTGTTTCCATCCTTGCCACAGGTACAAACACTTCATTGTAGTCAATGCCTTCGACTTGTCTAAACCTTGAACAACAATCCGAGCCTTGTTTCTGATTATAACCCCTTGGTCATCTTTATTACACTTAAAAACCCATTTAGTGCCAATCACCTTTGCACCTTTTGGTCTGTCCATAAGAGTCCATACTTTTAACTTCTTGAACTAAAGGAGTTCTTCCTGCATAACACTAACCCATGTCTTATCGTTAAAAGCTTCACTACATATTTTAGCTCAATCGGGGACCTCTTGTTTAGTGGTCGTGTGTTTACCAGTGAACCAAAGGCCTTAGCCGCGTTTAGATTAGGTTCTTAATCCTTAAAAACACTGACACAAGATCCCACCCGATTCTCACGAACCCTAGAGTTGTTTACCCCCAAATCGAAGGTCAAAACAACATTGTGAACCCAATTAAGTTTGGGGCTTTTGTTCCCCTCATCAAACTGAGTTCATTGATGTAATTAACTAACGAATTGATAATGAACACTCGAACAACAGTCGCGGCTATACAAGAACCAATTCTAGTGGCAACCGTTGATGATAATCCAATTGATTTGGTGGATAGCTTCGCGTGATGCCCTCGATGCAAAGCCCTATGTTGATTTTTGGTTCAATTCGTTCGGAGATTAGTTCTGGTAGGGTTGCAGGTCGCGGAACAAAAGGAATTGGAGGGGATGTTGATGTTGATTCCAGGCGAAATGGTGATTGAATTTGATTAGAGTTAGATAAGCGTTCGATTAGATTGAGTTAATGTGGTTATTATTAATGTTTATGAACGAACGGTTAACGTGTTGATGTCGAACGTCTTCAAGCCCAATCGACCCCCTTTAATCACGATTTATGGCTCATAAAGTGTTCGAATCGGTTTTAGGATGCGAATGGAAATTGATTTGGCATCCAATTTTGGCGGTTATAGGCGATTTCGGGCTCGCCGGACCTCGGCCGGAGGTGGCCGCGGCGGCCGCCGGATTCACGGAGAGAGAGAAAGGGTGTTGGGTGGGTTTTTAATAATTACACAAATGGTCCCTCTAGTTTATTTTGGAATCATTTTATACTTCAAACTCTTATTTAAAGTTTCAAAAATTAACAAAACTTCCCCCTTGACTTAGATAAACTTAAAGTTTTAATCATTATTCTTTATTAAAAACTTTTATAAGTTATTAATAATTTTTTTTATACTACTAGTATTTTAGTTATTTTATTATTATTATTAATAATATTATTATTATTGTTGTGTTATTATTATTTTAGTTAGTATTACTAGTATTATTATCATTATTATACCTTATTATTATTGTTACCATTATTAGTATTATCATAATCATTTTTATTGTAATATTTTAATTATTAGCTTTCATACATTACATTTTAATAACAACTAGGAAAATAAGCTTAATTCCCCCATAAATTTCAAGTTTGACAACAATGGCCCTTGAAAGAATAAACGAAACTAACTTTTATAATTAACAAAAATACGATATGTTACAGTATTTGCCTAAGGAACTATGTATTGGGTTCCAGATGACCCTGACGTTACGGTTCCTCATGCACTGCTTTGGGAAGGAACATAAGAGCTAGACACAAATGACCTTTGTACTAGTACGCCTGAAGTAGCCGGAGTTGGAACTGAATTGTATAGTGTAGGATTCTGAGCATAGGATCTTTTCTTTGACTTGTATGTCATACGTAGTTCTTACCACCTTAACTTCAAAATGAAATCATTTATGTCTAAAGTAGCAAGAGTGTCATTTTGTCTCAGATTAGACACAAATGGATCCCATTTGTCTGGCAGACCATCAGCAAAACTAAAGACTTTATCTTTCATGGATGTGGTCACTCCATGAGTGTGTAGCTCACTCATCAGATGATAGAAACAATCAATGATATCATCCAAGCTCTCATTCCCAATTGGAGAGAAATTGTCAAATTCCTTCTTAAGAGCTTTTGCCTTCAGTGCTTTTAGAGTTGCATTTCCTTCGTATCTTTTTTCTAAGGCCTCCCATAATTTCTTAGACTGCTTGTTCTCAGAGAACTGATGAAATAAGTCCTTAGGTATAGACTGAGTCAACAAGGCATATACTTTCTTTTCAGCATTATGCAGAGTCTTTTGGGATTCACTCATTCCTCCCAAAGTCAATTTAACTCCATTAGCACTGACTGGTATCATGTAACCAATCTCAATGGATGTCCAAAGGTTTGGGTCAACTCTATTCAAGTAGATTTCAAACCGTTGTTTCCACTGTGGGTATTCATCCAAAGTTAACAGCTTTGGCGGTTTGTTGTGGTTTCTAATCTCATTCTCCAGAAGTAAAAGGTTCGGGATACACCAGTCTTTTCCAGAAGTGAGTGCAGCAAACTGGTCTTCCATTGCTTTAAACTTGGTAAACTTAGAATAGGACAGATTCACTCGTGCGAATGAGCTATGCGAACGGATCACTCATGCGAATGAAAGATACGAATGCATTCAATCAGGCGATCAGATTCAGTCGTGCGAATGAGCAGGGCGATGAATTAACCGATTGGAGTTGCTTAACCGTGCGAATAAGAAATACGACTGAGTTCAGTCGTACGAATGAGAGTATACGTATGGGTTCAGTTGTACGAATGGTCCAATCACGCGACTGAAGGCTGCTGTGTTTGAAAAATCGAATATTTGAACACTTTGACACAAAATACAAATTTTACAAAAACCCTATCTTCCATTTGATGAAAAATCGAAACTTTAACACATGCAATCATCAAAAACACTTTTTGAAGCAAAAAGGTGACTCTTTTGATTGAAAACGTTAGTTTTAACACCAAAACCAATTGAATCCATGCAAAATTACGAGCCAAGGCTCTGATACCACTTGTTAGGACCGTTTTCGTACGGAGTACTAACAGATTCTGCGTGAGACCAGATCAAATAGTGTGGAATCCTATTTGATAGGCGATCCAATCAGTGAGAACGACAACCTGATCGATTTAAGGATGAAACAAACGTTAAGAATTGAGTAGAAATCGATCAGGAACGAACTATGAAGTTGGATAGGCTGTTTAGGGCACTCTGGAAGGCTAGGGTTTGTGAATATTCGAAATCTCCTGTTTTTCCATGAATTATGTGGTATTTATAGGTTGTCAGTTTTATTCGTACGACTAAACCATTTGCATGGTTTAGTCGTGCGACTAACTCATGTGGTTGATTCATATGCACGACTGAATCAATCTTATGTCTCAGTCATACGACTGATCCAGTCTCCTGGTTTAGTCGTGCGACTGGTCCATAAGTATGATTCATTCGTGCGTATGGTCCATAAGTATGGTCCATTAGCATAAATAACCACCTGACTAAGTTGAACACATTTCTCAATCATTATTGACTAAGAACTATGTACAACAACCTCAAACCTATATATGATGTTCATACACATGAATTATACTAAATACAATAATAATATGAAACACTCAAAGACAAATAAACATGAAGGTGCATATCATATTTCATTAAGAAGTCACATTACATATGTTTAAGAAATGAAAGACTTTACATTTAAGAACATAAACTAGGAACATGATGTATCAACAGTTGAACAATGAGATATTTAAAAATGGGTCATAAGAAGACACTAGTTAAACTATCTAAGGCGGTCAAACAAAAAGAATGCAAATTATTATCTAGATTAACTGTTTGAAAGTAAAGAAGAAGGGGAGAAGTTGATTAGAGCACATTCTATTGAAACTAGAAGTATTATCAAAATTGTAAATGATAATAAGATAAGGGTTAGGGAATCGTGTCATGTGTTTTTACCAAAATTTGAAATAGAAAAGATAGATATCATATGACAAGCAGTAGTAGTCAATAGAAAGGAAAGGGTTTAATAGTGACTAAAGACAATGGAAAGAGACCAAAAGTGACTAAAGGCAAAAATATTGGTAGGAAGGAAAAAAGATTAATCCTTACAAATATCAATGGTGTTGGGTCTTGTTACTATAAAAAGAAAGTGGATCGGGATCTTGGATGGTGATGACCTTAGTTACTAAACATAAATGCCTTCAAACAGTAAACATTCATACTTGCACCTTCATTTTCTTATCTCAGAAAATATTTATTGAAGTTGAAAAAAAAAATCATTAATACTTTCAAAATTAGTTAAAGAATAGTTTCAAAGGTATTTTAAACTTGGAGTTTCTAAAATCAAAGTATACAGGGCCAAGGCTAAAACCAAAAAACAGGTTGAAGGAGATTACATCTCAAAGTATGCTTTGCTAAAGGATTATGTAAGTGAACTGTAGACTACAAATTCGAGTACAACTAGAGGTTGAACCTAAAAGTAATCCAAGTGATACAACTAGAAAATTCAAAAGAATGCTTGTTTGCTTTGGAGCTTTAAAACAAAGCTTTAACTCATTAGAGCGGAATATCTTTGGTGTAGATGGGGCTTTTATGAAAGGTCCATTCCTGAGTCAAATCCTAAGTGCATTAGGTATTAACCAAAATAATGAGATATACTCTGTTTGTTTTATAATTGTAAAGGCAAAGAATAATAATTCTTGGACTTGGTTTCTTGAACTCCTTAGTAATGATTTGGACTTTAATAGAAACTTTAAACTTTACATTTATTAGTGATAGATAAAAGGTACATCTTTTATTTTGGTTTTTATCTAACTTTACACATTCAAACTTTATAAGATGTTTAAAATATTGGCTTGAATAAGATATTATTCCTGCAATATTAAGGGTGCTCCCATGTGTTGAGCACTTATTTTGTCTGACGTATATAGTGAGAATATAAAGGTAACTTTCAAAGGGAAACTTTATGAAGATATGCTTTGGAAATATGTAACCTCAACCATGCTTGTTTAGTTTCAACAAGCAATGGATGAGTTTGAGAAAGTTCAACAAGGATGCTTACTTTTGGTTGTCAAACATACCTTTACAACACTGGTGGAGATCACACTTCTCTAGTAGACAAAAGCAAATATATAAGGAAGTACCTCATGAGATGGATTGCGACTATTTTGAAGCTTATTGATAGATGTGAAAAGATATTAACACCAGTTATAACCAAAATGTTTGAAACAGTCAAGTAAAAACAACAAGTTACAATGTCTTTTGGAATGAAAACGATAAGTATTAAGTTAGTGGTCTAAATAGTGATCAATGTATTGTGCATATGGGTAAGAGGTGTTGTACTTACAGGAGATGAGAAATCACTAGGATGCTTTGTAAACATGAAGTGGTAACAATCTGGCTCAAGGCTAGAAATAGACAAGATATTGGAATTTTAGAAAGTTGGATCCAAGTTAATGGTTACATGATTAACCCTGTTAATGTTTTGTCTTTCCAGGCAAAGTCTAAAGTTCCTACAACTATAACACCACCAAATTATCATACTTAAGTAGAACGTCCCAAAAGACTAGGAAGAGGTCAACAATTAAACTAGAAGACATCACAGAGGGTTAAAGGCCATCAAAGAAAAAAATACTACAATTACATGCAGTAAGTGTGAAAATATAGGCAATAATTGCATGTCATGCAAGGGGTAGATGCAACAGGTTAGTCTTACATTGGCATCAACAACACTTTTGGATCTTTGATTTAGTATGTAACAACCCAAGTACCAACCTAATATTGTTTGCTTTGACAGCTGCATGCCCTCAGGAGTCCACCCCTCACGATTTTAACACATGTCTAATAGGGAAGGTATTCGACCTCAAATAAGAAGACTTTGATCCCCTTCTTAACTGATATGGATGTGACATCCTCCCCTAGTTTTCTCACTTGCACACTGACCCGACCCCGGCTCAGAGACTAGCCTAAGTAATGTACCAGTCTACTAGATATTATCTGCTTTGACAGCAACACGCCCTTACGCGCCTACCCCACATGGTTTTAAAATGCATTTGGTAGGGAAGGTATCCAACCCCATATCAGGAGACTTTCGTTCCCCTTCCTAACCGATGTGGGATGTTAAATATTATGTATTTGAAACAATTACTATGTAGTGTATTTGGAACCTTGGTTTAGTATATTATGTGTTTATTTAACTTATGTAATGTATTTTGTTTACTATGCAATGATAATGGTTTAGTATGATATGTTTTTATGGAACATAATGGTTTGTGTTTGTTTACTTGTACACTACAATTATAACAGTTTGTTTTTTCTTCTTGTACACTGCAATTCTCAACCAAAATATGGGATATTGTTGATTTACATTATAAGTACCCACCATTTACAATTGTTTTGAATCATTACAACCACTATTTTCCAAACAACATTTGAAATTACTCGCCTTAACAAAATTACACAGATGAAGAAACCTATCTAACTAATAATCAACACCTTCTTTAATTTTCTTACTTCAACTTGAGATGTTTGACATTTTATTCCAAATTGTTCTTTGATTTAATTAGACCGGGAAAGATGTCAATAGATAATGGACACATTTCAAGGTCAAACCATCTAAAGAATCAACATTTGTATTAAAAAGAAACATATTTTAGGGGGAGAACCGGTCATTGAGGTGAGACAATCGATGATGTAGGTGCCTTATACAAATGTGCATAAAAAGCTATCACATGGGTTATGAGGTGTCCATGAGGTTAAGATCACTACTTTTTTACCACTAACAACAACAAAATTATTAGCTTTGAAGATTTGGTGATGAAAAACACCAATTTTAGGTTTGATCGATGTGTTAGAAGCGATTTGGAAATCCTAAAAGGGTTTATTAGAAGAGGGGGAAAAGGATAGGGTACCTAAAAAGACCATTTTGTTCTCACGTGATGGCTACTTGTGTCTATTTAATGTCTTAATCTAACGGTCGTTAGGAAAAAAGATGAAACATGCTAATAGTTCTAAACATAAAGGACATTAATTGTTTTTTTAGTTTAAGAATAAAACTTAAAATTTGCTACAAATCTAAATGATAACAAGTGTGATGTACTCTATTTAAAATTATGTTATGCTCATTTATTAACTAAACAAATGTATAAAAATATATATATTTTTCATAACTATATACTTATGGAGATAAAGATGACTGGACAACGATGATGACAATGGCTGAAGATGGAGATTGAAGTATGACTATACGGTGGACGAATGATGATGACGATAGAAGGAAGATGATGATGGCAGGATGATGATGATGGCAGGATGATGATGATGGCAGGATGATGATGATGGCCGGACGATGACGACGACCGGAAAATAACCGGAGATGGAGATCGACTGAAGAGGACAGAAGATGCCGAGATAGAAATTGGCTTGTGAATTACAAGTGAGTGGCTGTAATGAGCTCCAACTTTCAAAGGTGGGGTATAACAACATACTAGGGTTTTGTTTTAAATAATATGTATATATTATACATATTTCTATAAAAAATTATAAATATGTTTCTTAACATGTAAATGTCTCAATTGAAACCTATTAATTTCGTGTTATGTCATATATTTTATCCGCGCCAGAGAAGGGTTACATCACTTTGGGTTAATTAGAGAGAACGTTGCTCCTTATTCAATGCGTTAACAAAAAGACGATCTACATTCTAGGGTTCCAAACGCTTTCCTGATATAGCGAACACACTTATCGTTTCTACAGATCCTACTAATCGATTCGTAAGGTGCATATCTGGTTATCATTCGTCACAAATTTCAGCTACAATTACGAATTCTCTACGATCTTTTGCTTTATCTTCAGTATTGTGATTTGATTCATATAGAACATTCATTGGATTACGATCGGAGAACTATTAAAGTTTCGGGAGATAATTTGTGTTTTAGGTGTAATCTATCGGAGGAGGTATGGCTCGAGATAGAGATTTGTCTCGGTCGCCGTCGTATAAACGGCGGAGGTATTCGAGGTCACCGTCGCCGGTGGGGCACAGGTATAGCAGCCGCAGATATAGAAGCCATAGAGATCGAAGCACCGGTCTCCTTATTCTTATAGCAGGTGATTGATACCCGATTAAGATTATTTTTCGAGTTTTTTCTTTTAATTTATTGTTTTAGCAGCCAATAGAATGTTCAGTTTTCATATTTAATACAGTTTTGTTGGTGTTATGAACTATCAATTGTGATTTTAAGCAATATAACCGGCATGTGCTTTTGCTTTTCGTGTATTTGGCGAATTTTGTTTTATTTTTTGCTTCAATCGATAATTCATAATTGGGCGTTTTGATTCGACAGATATAAAGTTATGTGATTGATCTGTTATAGTTTTTGCATATCATTAATTAACATTGGCGATATTTTAATTAAGTTTAGAGCATCAATAATTCTCAAATTTAGAACTTTTTCATGATTTTTCGTTGCCACTTGATCAAAATCTGTATAGTGTATGGGATGGAGCAGCCATATAATGGTTGTGAGATTGATTACTTATCAACAGTTATTATTTCTCAGTTGTCAATTGTCAGTGAGTTTTTAGGAAGAACTTTTTAATATAATAGATTTCCATTGCATATTAAAAGGAGCTCTCTCTAAACTTGTGTGTGAATAGCTATTATCATGCCTCAAGATATAATTTTGAGTGAGATTTTACAGTTATAGGATGATGGGTTCTTGATTGAGTTCATATAGCAGATGATGCAGACATCCAGTAATGAAGTAGTCTTCTTTTTGACTTATGGTTATATGACATGTTGAGGTTTTGAGAGTTTTCAGTACTCATGAGTCCTGTAATATTTGTTTTGATGAGATACAACCTTCCTCCAAGTGTTGACTTGAGAACTTATTGTTGGGCTGTATATTGCCAGAGATCAGACTATGACTAAACCTTGAAATTTTCATGTAAAAGAATTTTGGGGAAGAGCATACTAAATGTAATATAATTCCGAAACAATACATCCAGTTTGACTAAAAACATAAAAAAGCAGTTGCTCCCCTCCAAATGGGAAGTGAGCTGGTGATGGGTGCTGATTCGTGTTCTTTTCTTGCTCGATTGTGACATTTAGCGGTTTCTTGTGATAAAAGATGGAGCTCACTCTTTGTACTTAGCAATATAAGAGGTAACTGTAAATTGCTTTTGCCTCTATTGTGCTAGGTCGGATGGTATGGTGCATATGGTTCTCTCTGTAGCTTTACACAATAAGCCATTGCTCATATTATATTATTTTTACAGGCGGAGAAGCCGCTCGATATCCCCACGCCGTCACAGGAAAAGTCCTTCACCTACGTCAAGACGGCATAAAAGACATAAAAGCAGGAGTACCTCATTGTCTCCTAAAACTAAGTCCCCCAGTATTGGGCCTACCGAGCGCAAAATTGTCAATGAAAAAATGAAAATTGAAGATGAAGAACAAAAGAAAAGGTATATCACTTACATAAATTCTTTATATCCTATGTATTCATCTCTTTCAGTTATGTGGATACATTTTTGTTTGGTGTGGTACTTTGCTCTTCATACATTTAACATACCACAATACGTATTGAACTAATTTAGCATTCTGTTAGAATATTGGTTTGTTGATATTTTTAGAATTAACTCATTTTGGTATTTGGAGTTGGGGATGTTATTTTGCTGATTGTTATAAATTCACATTTCCACACTTGTATTGAGTGTATGGCAGTAAGAAATCAATAGTGTTTTAATTGTTTTTAAGTTTAAATTTTCCATGGTATACTTGGAAAATTTTCTATTGAAATTTCGTATCGAGTTATTTATTATTTATTATTTATTATTATTATTTTTTTTAACAACTTGTAGAGCGTAGACGGTTTAATTTTACTGCATACATGTTTATTAATATGAAACTGAAGAAAAGAATATTGTGAAAATGGCTGTCAATTTCTTTGGTTAACATAGTTGAGATTCTGAAAAATTTTCAGTAGCTTCAGATTTCATGTTTATCAATATGAAACTAAAGAAATGAATATGGGAGCAGTTTTGATGTCTGGTTGCTAAAGCTGTTTTTCACAAGTTATTAAAAAGGAAAAAGTGGCATAGAGCAAGGCATGAAACCACATGTTGAAGAAGCACAATTGACCACTAAATTTACATCTTTAGGCTCCTAGCCTTGCATAATTTTTATTTTGCTTTCTTTTTGGAAAGACTTTTGAGACAATTTTCTTATTATCTTTCTAATAGACTGTCTCTCTTGATACAAAATTCAATTTATGGACACTTATTGCAACAACGATCTTGAAATAACCTTTTGAGCTTGTGATGAACATGACTGCAAAAATCGTGTGAAACCATATAATGTATATTCTCGGTTGGCATGTGCTACATGCACACAAGCAGTTCTCTGAGTGGCTTGTACTCATGATGAATCCTTTTTACTAGTATATACATTCTAGTACTGGTGTTATCATCAATGGATATTGGATTCACAGTATGAGGCACACAATATATGGTGTCCAACTTCATCTCAGAATATATCATTTCTGCATCTTCAAGCCATTTAGTAGGACCAGTACATGGAATATCTTTAAGATCTGAATTTTGGCATATAGTTTTGTGGGTTATAACTCAACTATTTTGGGAGTGGGGAAGTAAGAACTTAACAGGCTAATTTATGCCAGCTGGTTACTTTTTACGTGTTTGCAATGTTGTCATTTTGGTGTTCCATACTTCCATCTTTTTTAGAATCAGATGATCTTACAGTTTTATATTATTATTTTATGCAAAAGGGGTAACCTTGAATTATATTTTGATTATCTTCAATTTTCTTTATGAAACAAATAACTTATTAGAAACCCAAATTGGACTCGAGTTCCCATTTCTCTTGGAATAATTGACTGTTGACCTATTTTGCTTGTTTTCCAGCTGTTCTATATTAATCATGAATTTCTACTTATCTTCATTTGCATGTATATCTGTATCATTATAGTGAATTTACACAGACCCTTCATTATAAGCTCGAAACTTAGTTTTTTTCTTTCTTCCTTCTTCACTCGGTTGTGGCATTTCACTTAAAAGGATGCCCTTGTGGTGGTTAGCTTTAAAACTGTGAAAGGTTACTTGACATTTTTCTCCACAGGCTATATTGAAGGAAGATACTACTGCTATAGTTCAACTTGTTTTATTTGATGATGAATTGGGTGCTTCGTTTATCTACTGTTCATGAGTTTTGAAACTCATTTGTTTGGATCAGGAACTCGTTAGAGGTATGCTTTGTAAGCATAATCACATATATATAGTGCTCTTGTCAACGTGAAGGTCAGTTTGTCATTTGTTAGAAGCATACACGTACATGTTAAAAATGACAAACAAATATCGAGGGATTTTGTTATAGAATATTTAACATCAATTGTCACTATGGTTGCGGACTTGCAGCATCTTGGTTTTTGACTTGGTGACCAATTCTTCATTGAGATATTTTTTCTTTTTATTTTATCAGGCGTCAGCAGGAAGCAGAAATGAAGTTGGTGGAAGAAGAAACCGCAAATAGAGTTGAGGAAGTTATTAAGAAGAGAGTGCAAGAGAGATTGAACTCTGATGATATTAAGCTGGAAATTCAAAAGCGGTTGGAAGAGGGGCGGAAGAAAGTTTTGATTGATGTTGCAGCTCAACTTGAGAAAGAGAAAGAAGCTGCGCTTATTGAGGCTAGACGAAAAGAAGTAAACATTTTGACTTTTTTTATTTTATTTATTAAGAATATCATGAAGTTTGTTTTGCCTTAATTTTCAATTAAAAACTAGTATCAATTATATAGTTATATTGTGTAGATTAGGCTACTTTAAAAGTGAAGCTGGTTTAAAGTTGCTAAAAGCTTAAAAGTCTATTTAAGGAGTACAAAAAATGTGTCAACTGAACCCTGACCTATTTGTCTAGTTTTATGGTGTAGAGATGGCTACCTTAGAAGTCAAACAGGATTAAAGTCGCTCAAAGCCTCGAAGTCTATTTTTACAAAAAAGTGTGTCAACCGAACCTTGACCCTTTTCAACTTGCTACCTCTGATAGCGACAAAAGCCAAACATTTCCCTCAACTTTGTACAAACCCAAGTGTTTTGTGAATCTTAGTTGATCAGAGATTGTCTAAATGCATTTATTGATGAACAATTGTATAATTATTGCAATAGGAACAAGCTCAAAAAGAGAGAGAAGAGTTAGAACGGTTGGTTGAAGAGAACCGAAGGAGGGTTGAAGAAGCCCAAAGCGGGAAGCAATGGAGCAACAAAGGAGGGAGGAAGAACGTTACCGGGAATTGGAAGAGCTTCAAAGACAAAAGGAAGAAGCTTTATTAAGGAAAAAACAGCAGGAAGAAGAAGAACGTGCGAAGCAACAAAAACTGCTTGGTAAGAATAAATCCCGCCCCAAGTTGTCTTTTGCAATTGGTTCCAAATAATTTAGTTTGGTTTTCAAAACAATGAGATCAAGAATCATTGAATCTTTCAAATCTTGTACCAAATTACCTTCGGTTTGTAACAAGTTCATTTTACATATTTTGGACCATTTCTCAATCACAACGTTCCTTTTGGTCTCACGAAAGGTAAACAATATGTAGACAATGTTTCTTTCTAGTTTCTTTCCTGTTTTGGTGGTTGGAGGAATTTGAAGTTGGTAAGCAAATGACTCGAGCTCATCTAGTTTAAACCAAAAGTATATTGACCTCTCAAATTGAGCTCTAATCTAATTTTGCTTATCTGAACATGGTTTGTTGTTAACATATCTCAATGTGGTTTAGTTAGGTTATTTAGTCTGTTTTCAGAAATGAGATTAGTGGAACTACAGGTTTTTGTATTTACAGTTCATTGGTTTTTGATTGGCTTTATCATCCATGCTTGTTGATATATTGAATCACGTTTGAGCTTACCAAGGTGATCGAGTGGAGTTTGAGCTCATTTCGACTTGTTTGCCTTCCTAATTTAGATTGTAAATTTGATATTCATGTTTCCTCGAAACATGGAAAACAAGTTTAGTTTTGTGAGACATAGATGGTTGTGTGATAATGATTATAAGTTTATAACCTTGTGGATATGATGAATTCTGATAATTGGGTTCTGTAACAGTGTAAACCTAATCAGTTCAACCATATGTGTTGTGGTTGGGTTCGTATTACCGAAAGCTGTTATTGTTTGGTGTTAAAGCTCGAAATAACTATTTAACTGGTAAGTTCATATGATAACATCTCATTATTTTTTTCATTTTTATAATTACATTAAAATTATTTTTTTTAATTAAATAATATTTTTTATATTTTTATTATTAACTTTTTTTCATTTCTACTCACTAACTATTTTTTAAAATACTAAAAAATTACGGGGTTGTACAGTGTTTCTTCAACTATGAGGATGAACTATAATAATATTTTCATTATTCTTCTCACTATTACTTGAACCATCTCTTATAATTTAAGTCATATATTCACATAAAAATAGGTAATGGGATATAAATGCTTTAATATGTCATGTCATGTTAAAATTTTCATAAAATGATTTTTTTGCCCTTGTAAAGAATAAAAACAAACTATATAAAACTATTGACACGTTTTGTCTGTCTCGTCTCCTTAGCGGCTACAACCACACATCCTCGATCTTCACTACGAATGATAACTTGCAACCACAATGTTTGTGAGCTCTAGCTTTGAGCCCACTGAGAACATGATGCTTTTAAAATCTTTTCTAGTTCACAAACTTTATGTTCTTCCTCTTCCATGTATGCATGTTTGTTTTTTGTGGAGCGGCTTCCAACAAGTATGCATGTTTGTTGGTCAGTGACACCTTCAAAACTATGAAACATTTGGGCTTTGATGACATGTCATAAGTTTCGAGTCTAGAAGGCGATGGACAAGTTGTGTATTGTGTAACACAATATGACAGCGAAAGAAATGCTAATATAAAATTTGAATGGAAGAATGTTTATCATCACGTATCAAAATTATTAAACAATATAAACGAACCTCCATTACTAGGATATTACAACCAAAATATTATTTGGTTAAAGTTGCCAACATATCAATTAGAGCCCTAGATGTTTAACAAAATAGAAAGCGTCTAATGGACAACTAATTTCTTCAGTCGAAATATTCAATAACTAAAAAAAAGCTAAACTGTTAAAAAAGTTTTATTTTTTATTTAGGAGTCTTATTATCCTCATTTCCACTGATTCACATACGAGCCAATTATTTGTGCTCGCTTAAAAACATGTCGAGTATGAAGTTTTAGTTGATGTGTTATTTAATTTTTCACACTTCCATAGATATTTTAATATCTTGAGAACATGATTCATGCCATAAACATTCTGATAATTTTCTTCGACGCTTGTTGTCTTGTCTTTTTAATTCTTCGCTATGCTAACGTATTCTCACCTTCAACCTTATGGTTTGAGCTTCTTTACCTTTGTTGTCACCTTCAACCTCTTTGTTTGACATCATCACGGGATATTGAGCGCTTTTAAAGTTATAGTTATCATCAAAACAAACATACTTCTTGCTACAAAATAGATCATGAGCCTCTTCATATTGATAAGATGTCAATAGCTACAACTAGTCCTATCAACATCACCCTTGATAACAAGAGGATGCTAAATAACATTGGAATTAATCTTTGTTAATTCATATAAAAAAGTCAAAGTCAAATCTTATATGGGTGGAGTTTTAGTTTTATTAGGAGTCTTTTATTTATTATTTAATTAGTATGTTTATCTATTTATTTAGTTTAATATTTATCACGTTGTTTTAATTCCTAGAAGGTAGGAGTATGAGTCATAATAGGATTTATTTTGTTTAGTATAAATAGGACTGTTTTGTTGACGGTTATAGGAATAAAATTTTTAGTTTTCTTTAATAAAAGTGTCGATCAACAATGTTTGTGATCAAATAGTTTCTGTTTTTCATCCTTTTCAACCTGCGCTTTGTTACGATTTTGTTCGTTTGGAGATCGTTGGGCCTTCAAATAACACCATAGTAATTACCCTCGTGATTTTTGTTCATGTTCCCACCATCTACGATCACGGAATATAGTTTTTCACGTATCGTAAATAATATTGTTATATTGTCGCTTTTTGTATTTAACTGCCAAATAAGTTAGTTATTGGTAAGGTAAAGAAAACAAGTGCGTTTGGGGCTTAGAATTGGTGAATTGTTGTGAGTAGAAACCATGGATGTATGTGAAAGCAGGAGAGAGGAGAGTCACATTGACATCATGGTTGTCACGCAAAAACAACAAATATCAACTACTTATTGGCAACATTATAGCTTCTTAAGTTTTTAGATTGGATTAACTTTGGGAAAAATAAGTTAATGGATAAACAAACCAGATCGTTTGTATTTATACAACGCATGGACAATGCATAAAATAACCAAAAGGTAGAGGAGTTATGGGCATTCTATCCTGTTGGGATCGTGTTGTCACGTCAATAGAAGAATCAAAAGATCTAACGACAATGTCATTTGATCAGCTTATGGGTTCTTTACAGGCTTGTGAAGGAAGGGTTAATCGTGGATATGAGATAGTCGGTCTCTTAAATGATAAGAACTTTTGGGCGGTTAGACTTCAAAGAAATTATAGAGAGAAAAAAAGGCTTTGAACCAATTTTCTTCTTCTTTCAACTATGTACGTACAAACTCTTAAATATGCAAAAGAAAATAACCTGCTACCTAACATCATGGAGATCATGCATACAATAATTAAAATAAATAAAGGAAACATGTAGCTAAACAAATGGAACATGGATATTATGAAAATAAACGTGGGTTATGGCTGCTACATGGTTACGTGGATGAGTGACACGTATCAGACATAACATGAGATACAACATGGAATATAAAGATGATGGGAGGGTAGGAGAAAAACGGGTGGATCAACACGTAGAAATTATTCATAACCTTTTCATATTGGGTAATTAAATGTAGATATTAGAAGGCTTAGAAACACTAACTTTTTATGGTTAAAAATAGCAGTTTTATTGCATCAAAACAACAAATTTAGTAAATTTTATTGCATTATCCCCATCTACCAATCTTTGATTTCACAACTCAGATGAGCCAGTGCTAATCACCATAACCTTCAATATTCAAAAAACTTGAGGTTAACAAATAAACCATTGATCTCAAAAAATAAATGCAGCAACCCCTCAAGTGAGCCTATACTCATCATCGTTGAGTGACCTTTTACCACTAAAACAAATTACAAAAAGCATTCATGTTGTACGTAGGCAAATATCTAAAGGCCAGAGCACATCAACATCAAATAAGCATCGAAGGTAGATTACAAATGTAACCAAGTCTAAGGTGAGCCTAGGGCCATATCGACATACCCATAGAGACAATAGGAAAACATCAAAAAGTCTGTTTATTCACCTCTATCACGTACAAACCCCAAAAAGACGTTAGGCGTTACACTCATAATCACCATACTACAATTTCAATAACTTCTCAAATGAGGTTAGACTCGCCGTCATCAGGCCAATGTTCGCTATATATGAATCACAAACAATTATGTGTACTTAACAATGATAATAGTTAAATCTTTTGATTTTGAATTAGATTACACATTAAAAGATGTCTCGGATGAACCTAGGCTCATCATCAAGCTAATTATTGTTTACTCACCTTCTCAATCTCAAAGGCCCAACATAAACAGGGTTTACACTAAGTAGCAATCGTAGATTACAAATTTGAGAGCATGTGAGATAAACCTAAGCTCAACATCATTGAGTCTAACAATATAAATAACATAAGAGCTCCTCTAGAAAATTTAAAATGTACACTAATCCAAATCACATAAGATATTCAAAAGCATCTCAGATGACCAAAGGGTCACCATCATCAAGCCAACAATGGAAACAACATAACAACCCTCAAAAGAAAGTTAGAGTTTACACATACTTGAATCAGATGAAAAGTTAAACACATCACCCTTATTAAACCAACAATCAAAATAACATAACAACCCTAAAAAAGATTAGGGTTTATATTCATTCGAATCATATCAGATTTTCGAACACCGTCTCCAGATAAGCCTAAGCTCATGGCCATTGAGGTAACAAAAACAACGTTAATAAACTAAACCTAAATGACATAACAGAGAAACCCCGAAGACAAACAAATGAATTTGTTCGTCGAGGGTAATCGAAGACAAAGAGAGAAAACCAAGATATGATGGTGAGAAACAAATAAAAACAATGTCATCGGCGCAGTAGATTGCTAGAAACGATGACAACTGACATCATGTCAGTGTCTGTAGCTCCCCCTCTATATCTAAGATCAGTCTCGTCGTTTTTTTTCTCTTAAATAGATTAAAAACAATTGGAGATAAGAAAAGTGGGCACATGAATTGTGAGTGATAAAGGCACATGGTGGACACGCAAGGGACAACAAGAAGGCGTGGGAGAGGCATGGAACAATTAACACCCACAACTATTCATAACCCTTCACAACATGCATTAAAAAGTAATACACCAACAATAAAACCTTGTAATCTACTTTTAGTTCCGTGTTCTTTAAATTGTATATGATATCAAGAATTTATGCTTTAAAAGTAAGCTCAAAATAATAGAAATTCTTATAGAAAAAGTTACAACTTTGGGGATATCTTTTATGTTTAACAAAAGTTACAATTTTGGGGATATCTTTTATGTTTTAACAAATGAATTTTTCTTTACAATTTGATAATGATAACACTGTTCTTTGTTTTCAACTATCATGTTTCTTACCACAAGCTATGGGTCAAGACATGATAAGCATACTTACCTAAGTGTGTTTGCTCTTTAGACTAAGGTATTGCCATATTGATTCATAATTTCAAAGCTTCATTTGGTTGGTTTATCATTAAACATGTGTTAACAGTGTCGTTTAGTAATCAAGAGCTTGAAAAGTAGAGAGTGTATGTTTTTCTAGTAGTAAGTGAAATGTTTCGGGTGCTTGTCTCATAAATACCTAAACATTAAAATAAGAGGAAGATAAGTTGTATGAAGTACGAATTCAATGAATATGATATTATATCCTAGGAATTTAAGACTTTACATGACTAGAAAGCAATCCTAATAATATGATCTTAAAACATTCACAGTAACTTTTTTATCTTTATTCGGTCATATAATTATATTAAAAATCATTATATTTTCTCTCTCCTTTTCAATTAAATAATATTTTTTATACCATTATTATTATTTTTTTCTCTCTCCTCCACTCACAACCACCTAAAAAATATTAAAAAATTTATAAGGATTGAACAGTAATTCTTCAAATATATCAATCCACAATAACATTTTCTCACTTCTTCACTCACAACCACCCAAAAACATTCTATATAATATACCAAACACCCTCACATACTTTTAAAGAATCCACTGTGAATGCTCTTAACAAAACATCATGAATTGTATCACGAACCATCATGGACTTGCATCATGAGAAGATCCAAGTCATCTAATTTCTTTTAGATAACATCTTCGAAAATTCTAGTCAGTATCAAGAATCATTTTGAAAGTATCAAGAAACAATAGTGAACATCATAGACCTATTTAAATTATCAATATATTAAATTTATATATTATAAATCAGCTAATTAAGTTAACAATTCCTTAGTAATTGTGTTTGTTGGCATCGCCAACTTCTGTTTTAAAGATCAATTCAACGTAGGTACATATCGTATTGTCTTTGTAAAAGGTATAAATAAGTCATTTTTAGATGTTTGTAATTATATTTTTATTTTATCTAACAATGTTGTGTCAATCATAATGATGACAATCATTAAAGATGAAACACATAAAACCTTTCATGTGAGACGTTTCTTTTATTTATAAATGTTTTAACTAAAATCCACCTAATCGGTAAGGTTTACCAAAAAAATTTAATTTACTATTATGATAGTCAAATGAATTCAAATAATAATTTTTAAAAGCTTGAAAATTAAAATGATATGATTAGCCACCTGAATTCAAATGATCATTTTTATAAAATCACATGGACATAAAAGCACTTCACTCTCTAGAAAATTTTTAACATAAATTTTTTAATTATTTTGGTCAATGAATTACAATTTTAGGAATGATTGTGGGCTTTATAATGGTATTTCTAATGAGGCATTTTGGGTATTGTGTCGATACGTAAGCTCCATGACATTTTTACATTCATTATGTCAAAATATTAGTTTAGTGTGTCATATTATTTTTACATCATTTATTAAACATTAAAATATCATTTGTTATATCAAATACATAGACAATATACATATATAGATATGCAGGATCGTTCAAGGGCTTGAACACAATTACAACACAACAACACAATGAGGAGATTAACTAAACGTTAATCAAACAGTGAACTAGGTAACCAAAGGTGATGCAGAGAACACAAGTAAAGCAAGAGACAGAACAAGAGAGTATAGTTTTCAAGGTAGCAGTATATTGCTTTCTCAAGTTCTTTTACAAGTGTTACAAAGCATTAAGAAAGATACAAGAACTTGGAATACTTATACTACAACCTACAGCCGGCTATACTATGAAAGCCAGCTGGATACAATTGACTAGACACTAACAAAATCAATTGTAGGATCAAAAGGCATATCTGCCTTTTGACCTTGTGACTATGACATGCCATAGCTCACATCCTTATACATTACAAAAAGGATAAAGTACATAAAGTGGAAAGTTTCAGACTCAAGACCTCAATGTACAGTTACCAAAAGCATGGACCTTTTCACCAACTCTTGTAAGTTGGTGACTTATCAGAGACGCAGCGGAAAAGGTGCTTTATGGAACAGTACATCAGATAAAGCATGTGTACTAAAAGTCTTCGGAAGAAATCTGTCTTCATAGGTTGAAGCTTCGGAAGACTTTGTCTCTTCAAGCTTCGGAAGACTTCATGTTAGGCTTCGGAAGATATTGGTCTTGGCTTCGGAAGATATTACACTTAGAGTATTTTCTAATGCTTTGTGTAATTCTTCCGAAGCATTCTTCACTTCAGTACTTAGTGCATGTTGCTGAAACACTTAGGCAGTTTTGGGTTGCATCAGACTTCAGGAATCCTTACAAACTCCCCCTAGGCTGATGCTACCAAAACACTAGAAGATCTTTAAATGTTTGTAGTCTTCAGAATAATCAAGACCATCCCTTTCTTCATTTGATGGTCAGGATCATCAAGACTCTCATAGTATCTTCTCATTTCAAAGAGATCATGCAGAGGTAAGTTGATTATGTCTTGCCATGAGTAGACATTTTCAACACCTTGATCTCTGATAACATTCCATCTTTCTGGATTGGTAGAGTAAGTCCAGGATAAGATGGGTGTCTCGGTTGCTAGAGGAGCCACTTGCATAGGAGTTGATTGGGCTGCCTCATCATGCACTTCCTCAGGTTGATCTGATTCAGCCTGGGGTGTAGAGGTAGATGACTTTGGCTTCTTCTTTTTAGTCTTTGGTTTAGAGGCCATTTTCTTCTTCCTCTTTAATGTCTTTAACTGAGAAGACTGGTCTGCAGCACCATGTTGATCATCAGTGTCTTTCTCAGTTGGGTGTTCCTCCCTCACAGGTTCAGAAGGAGAGGGAGTTTGACCCTGTCTTGGATCAGAAGATGAAGTTTGCTGAGGCTCAGCTGGAGGTTCTGGTTCAGGTGTCTCTGGTTGTTCAAACTTGACCTCCACTTCAGGTGGGACTTGACTTGGAAGAGAGTGCAAATCAATGAGTTCACCACTTTAATCTTCTGCTTGATTACCCTTATATGCTCATCCATTGTAGATAGAGACATGGGACCAAGTCTCTTCCGGAGAATCCATATGACTTCAAGAAGCTCATCATTCTTTGTCTGTCAGCAGACTTCTTTGCATTCTTTTGAATGATGGCTCTTGACTTTGCAGCTTCTTCCCTTAGCTTCCTTTTGGTTGTTTTTCTTTCTTTGACTAACTCAAGCTCAAGTTGCTTTAAGTACTCGAACTCAATGAAGTCATAGGACAAGGGAAGAAGTGTATTTGCCTGATAGAAGCCTGTGGCACTCAGGTAGTTTATCATTTTGATTCTATCCTCTTCTTTATCTACCTGAGGTTCTTGTGGAGCCACATCTTCCTGTGCAGGACTTTCTTGAACTGGAGAGAGAGTGGGAGTATGCTTGTGAAGTCTTTTCTGTCTCCTCTCCTCTTTGAATTGGAGAAGTAACCTTGCATCCTCTTTCTCCTTTATCTCTCTTGACACTTCCATGTCAGCCAGTTCATTCAACTCTTCTAAGGGGAGGGAGATGATTTCATCAACATCATACCTGGTCTGTAAATAATTAATCCTGACTGCCCTTTGTTCATCATTTTGAGTATTTGGTCTGGGGGCAGCCCTGATTGCAGCTTGCATGAATTTTGATGACCCAGAAGAACTTTCTCCCCTTAGCCTCCTTTTCCTCTCTCTCTCTTCCTCCTCAATTTCCTCAGGAGTCATTATCCTTTTCCCTTTGTCACCAACAGACCTTTGTGACTCAGGGTGGATTGAGGCTTGGCCTTCATTGCTTGGTGTAGCTTCCATGCTCTGGCCAGAGAGAGGCTGAGAGAACACCTTCACCAGCAGGTGTCTCAGATGGAGTTTGGACCTCTGCAGCAGTTGTTGATGGTGAGACAGGGGTCTCAGGTTCTGCCACTGGGCCTTCAGCCAAGGTTTCCCCTATGAAACTAATCTTAGGGTCCACCTCAGCATCCAGTTGACCGATGACATTGCCTGATTGCCTAAGTCTCCTTCTTAGAGAGAACTCTGCAAGGATCCTGTCTTGGATTCTTTGAGCCAGCCTGTCAGCTTGTCTAGATTTGCTTGGATTGACAAGTGGCATGTTGACTAAATCCAGTCCTTCATAGAAGCTCAGGCTTTGGAACTGAAAGACTTCTTGTTGACCTTGAACTCTGTGAAGTATGAGGGCTCTTCTGTCATCATCATACCTCCATCTGATGATGTAGTTGCCAGTTCCATGTGGTGGAGATGAGACAGCCCTTGGTATACCTTCCTCAAAGAGACTCCTGATGAGAGAGTCTATAGAGTCCACATTAATGTGAACTTGAGGAAGTTGCTGAGAATGCACAACAGCAAGTGAGGATGGTGAGTCCTCTATGTCCATTCTCTTTGAAGAACTCCCAGGTTCTGTGGTTGTGATAACTTTCTCCCCTTTTTGGTAGCATCACCCACTTGCATAGGTGAGCTGGAGGATAAATCAGTCACTTCCACAGGTTCTTGTGTTCCTGGTTGAGCTCTCCTTAAAGGTCTCTCAGCTAGTTTTTCCTGCAGATATGAAATCTGGAGTTGCTGATCATTGACCCTGTTTTGCAGGGTAGTCACCTGAGATTCCAAGTGACTAACCTTAGAGACTAGATAGGTGCATGTTTGTGACAATTGTTGTACCTTTAGTCTCAAATTCCCCTCATCTTCATCAGAAGAATCACTGGGGGATGAGAGGATTGGACCAAAGTCCCTTCTCTCACCACCAGCTTGAGTTTCTTGGCTGCTGGTTTTCCTCTGCTCACTGGCAACCTCAGTTAAGATGCCAATGGGCTGAGTTGCCATGGTTGAGGTCTTAATGATGTAATCACTTTCAAAAGTGAGAGCCTCTTCCATATGGACATCCTGAACAGGTTCAGATGTGTCCACCTCAGTAATAGGTGACTGATGAGGGATAGACTGAGGAGAGTCAGAGGTACTCATCTCTCTTTGAGTAGGGGAGGAGAAGAGAGACTCATGGTACTCACTGAATCCTAAGTCTTCATCAGTGTAAAAGGATAGGTTGGGAATTGGTTGGTTTAGATCCAAAGGCTGGGGATGGTAGCTGTCCCCTGAAGGTTGTTCACTTGAGTGTTGAGACTCAGAGTGAAGGCTTACAGTTGTTGGGCTAATGAGCTCATCAGGTTGAGCTTGAGGAACCTCAGCCCTGATAGGTAAAGTAATGGGAGTGGTTTGCTCCTCAGGAGAAGTGGGAGCTCTGGAGTCCACTTCTTCCTGTAAGGTTGAGTATTTGGGGGCCTGCACAGACTCAATAGCCTGAGCAGGGGTTCGTTGGGATTTTCTTTTGTAGGTGATGAATATTGGAGGTTGTGAAGAGGGTAGGAGAGCAGTAGGTGTGGGTTCAACACTAGCTTGGACTGCTATGTTGTCACCTTGAGCAATGAGCTCTAACATTTTTGGGACTAGGGCTGTTTCTACCCCTGAGAAGCCTACAGTTGGCTTCTTCATAATTTTAAAGATGCCGGGCTTCATCTGTCCCAGTTTAAGAATATTGCCTGTTTCCCTCAACTGTGAGCCCAGTTCACAGTTAAGAATGTGTTGAACATATCTAGGAAACATGTAATATTCTAAGGAGTCTAAGTTTGCAAGTAAATTAGTATAAACAAATTGTGAATACCTGAACTTGACCCCCTGAACCATCCCATGAACTATAAAGGAGAGATCCTCAGGAATCTGGTCCCATCCACCATGCTTGTTTGATAAGCTGTGGATAACCACATGGAGCAGGTATTTCCACTGGGATGAGACCTTCCCTTTCCTGAAGGTCTTTACAGAGAAATCTCCTTCATAGCCCATCTGCTCGAAGGAATGATTAACCGCTTCTTTTGGAAAGAACACTTCACCTGCTTCATCATCCAGCTGAAGATGTCGGTTGATGATGGCCGGAGTGATGAAAATTGTTCTCCCCTGCACTGTGGCAGACAGTGCCTTCTCCCCATCCATAATGACCTCTTGGCAGGTCTTCCAGAATTCAAGCAAATGATCCTCATATAGAGGAGGATCAATGGTTAGGGAGGTGAAGTAGTGAGACAAAGACAAGAAACGGCAAACCTCTGAGAAATGAGGATCTTTGTCAGAGCATAACAGAGCAACCTGATTGTGTTGTCTGTGTAGCTGCATGGCAAAGTGAGGATCATTTCTGTGTGTAAGGTCAGCCATTGTGAGGTAGCTCAGAGATGAAGAGAAAAGAATGGGAGGAAATTTCAGAGAGAAAGCTTTGGTTTTAGGTATGGAAGAAAAGCAGATGATAGAAGAGGGGGGAAACCGTTGGGTTATATGAGAGAGAAGGATTTCAGATAAAGTTTAATGAAAGAGGATAAACTTTGAAATCCGTATGTCGGTCCCACCTCTGAAAAAGTAGTTTACCTTTTTGCTCAAAAAGTAGTTTTCTTGGAATTCGAAAAGCTTCCGAAAGTAATTTGTCTTCGGAAGTTTGATTGAAAAAGCTTCCGAAGCTAAAGTGACTTCGGAAGAATTTTCCTGAGAGTCTTAAAGATTTATGCTTCGGAAGAGAAATAAACTTTTGGATGCTTTGTATAAGAATGAACAAAGCTTCCGAAAGTAATTTTTGCTTCGGAAGGAAAAAGTCCTTAAAAATGAATAAGTGTCTAAGTTAAGAATTTTAAGCTTCGGAAGATAAATTTGACTTCTTCCGAAGGTAAAATTTCTTAGACAGTCATTTATTTTGAAGACATATTTTTCTTCCGAAGGTAAAATGTTATCTTCCGAAGTATCAGAAAATTTTCAAGAATCCAAGGAAAGTCTTCAAAAAGAGTTTTTCATTCAAAAAGAAAACATGAGCTTATGAAAGTGATGAACTAGACAACTTAGGACACACATATTTTAAGAAGAAATAATTAGAATTAGTTTTTTTAAAAAATCTACTCAAAGTTAATCATCCCAATAGCTGATATCAGATACTTAAATCTCTGTTCATCAAAAGCTTTTGTGAACAGATCAGCATATTGTTCATCTGTGTGAACTTTGACTAGTTTAATTAACCCCTTTTCATAGTTATCTCTTATTAAATGATACCTGATGTTGATGTGTTTGGTCCTTGAGTGCTGCACAGGGTTCTCAGTGATAGAGATAGCACTGTTGTTGTCTATGTGGATAGGAGTCTCTTTGAAGTTAAATCCGTAGTCTAGCATCTGATTTTGAATCCAAAGCACTTGAGCACAGCAGCTTGCAGCAGCAATGTATTCAGCCTCAGCAGTTGATGCAGACACACAGGTTTGTTTCTTGCATTGCCATGAGACAACCCTTCCACCAAGGAATTGACATCCCCCAGATGTAGACTTTGCAGTCATGTTGCAACCACCATAATCACTGTCTGTATAGGCATACAGATTGAAATTAGAATTCTTTGGATACCATAAACCAAGTGTTGAAGCACCTTTGAGGTATCTTAAAATCCTTTTCACAGTGATTAAGTGAGACATCTTAGGATTAGCTTGATATCTTGCACAAATACATGTAGCAAACATGATATCAGGCCTGCTAGCTGTAAGATACATAAGAGACCCAATCATAGCCCTGTATAAGTGCTCATCTACACACTCCCCCTCAAGATCTGGACCAGAGGGTGGTTTCTGGCTATGGGTGTCTTAGCAGTCTTACAATCAGTCATGTTGAACCTCTTGAGTATATCTTGAATATACTTTGACTGACTTATGAAAATGCCATCTTCAACCTGCTTCACTTGAATTCCCAGAAAGAAATTAAGTTCTCCCATTGAACTCATTTCAAATCTATCTTTCATCAGCTTTTCAAAGTCTTTGCAGAGCCTTGAATTGGTTGAGCCAAAGATGATGTCATCCACATATACTTGAACTAGCAGAATGTCGTTTCCTTGTCCTTTGATGAAGAGAGTTCCATCTATAGTACCTCTCCTGTAACCATGTTTACAGAGATACTCAGACAGTGTCTCATACCACTTCCTGGGTGCCTGATGCAGCCCATAGAGAGCTTTGTCAAGCTTGCAGACATAATCAGGATGATCAGGATCTACAAAACCAGGTGGTTGTTTGACATAAACCTCCTCATCAATCACTCCATATAAGAAAGCACACTTTACATCAAGTTGGTAGACCTTGAAGTTCTTGGATGCAGCAAATGCCAGGAATATCCTAACAGCTTCTAGTCTAGCTACAGGAGCAAAGACATCAGTGTAGTCAATCCCTTCTTCTTGTGTGTATCCTTGAACAACTAGTCTAGCCTTGTTCTTGATGATGATTCCTCTATCATCCTTTTATTCCTAAAAACCCATTTGGTTCCAATGGTAGTCTTCCCATGAGGAAGAGGACAAAGGTTCCAAACTTTCTGTCTTTTGAATTGAAGCAGCTCTTGTTGCATAGCTTCAACCCAACTTCCATCCTTTAGAGCCTCCTCAACTTTCTTTGGCTCTAACTGGGATAGAAAACAAGAGTGAAGACAAACATTTGCTTCATGGGTTTGCCCTCTTGTCTTTACCCCGGAGATAACATCTCCAATGATGTTTGTAGTAGGATGAGACTTGTGGATCCTTAGCTGAGGGATCACAGCAAGTTGCTGAGATAGATCCAAATTTGAGAAATTTAGATCTGGTCTTGAAGATTGATCCTCCACATTATCACACTTATCAAGATTAACTTGATCCAATGAGTGTGTGACATCATTGATGTTATCATCTATGGTATGGTTATTAGCATCAAGAGATTCTTGATCACTTCACCATCACCATTGTTATCTTCTGCAATTGAGATGTCTTTATCTGGTTGAGAGGCCTCTGAACTGGAATTTGAAGGCATGCCAGATGTATCAGCTGGATTTGTCATTGTTGTGCTGATAGAAACCTCATTTGCTGAAGTAGTTCCAACTGGAGCTGAAGGTCTTCCAAGCTCAAATCTTGGATCAGGATCACCTGTATTTAAATTTTCTGCAGATCCTGAAACATGCTCACAAGATTTATTAAAACAGTTGGTAACTAAATCAAGATCAAATAGCCAATCCGGACCAGAACCAGCCACACTGGGAGTGTGCTCATTGAAAGTCACATTGGCTGACTCCTCAATGATTCTAGTTCTGAGATTGTATACTCTATAAGCTTTAGCTTGAGAAGAGTATCCAATGAAGTGTCCATCGTCTGATTTCTCAGCAAACTTGGCAACTTGATCTTTGGTATTCAAGATGGTGCAGGGACATCCAAATGACCTGAGAAAACCAATGAAAGGTTTCCTCTTGTGCCAAAGTTCATAAGGAGTCTTACCATGTGTCTTAACTACTAAGACTCTGTTTTGCACATAGCAGGCAGTATTAACTGCCTCTGCCCAGAAGGTGATAGGCAGTTTAGAGTCAGACAACATAGTTCTTGCAGCTTCAATAAGTGTCCTGTTTCTCCTCTCAGCAACTCCGTTTTGCTGAGGAGTCCTGGGAGCACTGTATTGTCTTGTAATACCCTTTTCATCACAAAATGTATCAAGGATTTGGTTCTTGAATTCAGTTCCTTGATCACATCTTATGGTTTTGACCTTGTGATCACATTGATTCTCAATCTTTAAGATGAAATTCTTTAGAATCTCAGGAGTCTCATCTTTAGTTCTAAGAAAGAAAACCCAAGTGAATCTTGTAAAATCATCTGTGATCACTAGACAGTATAAGGTCCTTCCTAAACTCATTACACTGGTGGGGCCAAAGAGATCCATATGTAATAAGTGTAGGGGAGTAGTGATGGAGTTCTTTTCCTTAGGCTTGTGAGATACCTTGTGTTGCTTCCCTTTCAGGCATGCAACACAATGATCATCACTTGTAAACTCTTTCTTTGGCATTCCAGTTACCAGATCATGTTTGATTAATTTATTCATATTCTTAAAGTTTACATGGCACATTCTTTTATGCCATAGGAAAGACTCATCACTATTTGCTTTAGATAGAAAGCATGAAACTTCTCCAGAGGGAGATGTTTCTTGCAAATCCATCTTGTACATGTTCCCTTTCCTGGGGGCTCTGAGCAGATATGCTCATGAGGAATGACCACTCCAGGTTTGAGAACAATGCACTCATGCTCAGTGAAGAGCATGTTATGACTCTGATCACAAAATTGAGATACACTCAGAAGATTGTACCCAAGCTCCTTAACAAAGTTTACCTTCTCAATGCTGAGCTTACCATTTGTGACCTTGCCCTTCCATAAATGTAACCACCTTCATTTCCTCCAAAAGCAACTGGTCCTCCATCAATTCTCTCAAAATTATGAAGTAAAGACCTATCGCCTGTCATGTGCCTGGAACAGCCACTGTCAATTATCCAGACATTCTTGTTTGTCTTGAGCTGTTCCTGCACAAAGAAAATGATTAGTTACATTTGGAAACCCAAGCCTTACTTGTCTTGGGTTCAGTAAGTGTAATAGAAGGTAATGCAACAGTAATAGATCCTATGGTTGTACAGAGGGGATCTTCGGCTGTTGTTGATGGAGAAACCTCAGTCATTTGGTCTTTCTTAGACTTCCACACCACCTTTGGAGTCTTGGACTTGACCTTCAAAACCTTAGAAGCTTTTGGAGCTTCACAAGTTTTAATGACTGATACTTCGGAAGAATCTACAGTCACTGCAGTAGACTTTAGTACTTCGGAAGAACTCCTTTCTTCCGAGACCAACTTTGCTTCCGAAGGTAATTTTCCATTTACCTTCTTCTTTGATTTGGAGCTTCCGAAGGAAACAGACTTTCCTTCCGAAGCTTGAGACTTCTTGAGATTCTTTGAAGTCTTTGTATTGGTCATGTGGATAGTACTTTTAGGATTGTATGGACAATCCTTGGCAATATGAGAAGTACTTTCACACATAACACACAGCATTTTCTTCTTCAAAGAAATCTCCTTTTGAGAGCAAGACTGGCCTTGGTCACATCCCTTTTTCACCTTCATCTTGGTAGATTCAGATACAGTTCCCTTGGGCTGTGAACTGTTCTTGGAATTTGATGGTCCAGGCTGTGCAGCAGTGGTACACAGCAGCTCAGTCTTCTTCTTTGTACTGAGATGATTTGAACATGAACCAGAACTCTTGGATAAGAGGCTTTGGTGGATGTCTTCAGTCCTTATTGCTTTGAAACCTGCAGAGATAAACATGTTTCTGCTTAGCATCAAAGGTAGCCTTGATTTCTTGAGCCTTCTTTGCTTTCCTTTTGCTCTTCCTGATCAAGTTCTTTCTCTTGGACTTGGTCATCACAGTTAATTTCTTCTCCTCAGAAGGATAGTGGCCCTTGGAGGAATCCTCTTCTTCACTCTTCTCAGAGGGATTCCTCACTATCACTTCTTCATCATCCTCACTTATGGATCTATGAGAGGAAGCTCATCTTCACAAGTTCCACACCTAGGAGATCTTACAGACAAGATTGTGTGTGGAGGAGCTATCTCATTTGATCCCAGTCCCTGTCTATTTTGATAACAAACCTTATTGTGTAGGGATGAGGATATCATGTTCTTGAAGGTCTCTTCTTCAAGAACACTTTTCTCTGCCAGGGCTTTGCTGATCACAAGCTCAGCCTGGCACTTAGTCAACTTAGTGATGAGATCTTGGATCTGAGTTCTAAAATCTGTATGTTCATGTTTTAGTACTGAAAGGTTTCTCCAAGTCTTCTATCTTTAACTTGTAATCATTTTCAGACTTTCTAAAGTCAGATTTTAATATGTTTAATGACTCAAGATCAGATCTCATCTCTAGGTTGTAGGACCTGTATCTATTTACTTTAGCAATGCATTCAGGGGAGCAAAGATGTTCTAATACCTTGGCTTCATCATGATCAGCCATCAATGCTTGGTTTGGAGAAGCATCCTCCCTGAAAACTCCAGTCAAATCCTCCCTCTTCAACAGCAACCGCAGCATGTTGCTTTGTCTTCTCAGCCTGAGGGGTATTGTTGTGTAGTTTGGTCTGAGTTGTGTTTGACCCCCATTTGCTCTGGGTGCCTTACACTCCCTGGCGAAGTGACCCATAAGGTTACAATTGTAACACTTAACTTTGCTTTTATCCAGCCCAAACTTACCACTGGTAGCATTGCTTGGAAATTTTCTTCCTGTCCTCTTGTAGAACTTCTTGGCTCTGTGAGTGAGAAGAGCCATCTGCTGAACTATCTCCATGTATTCCAGGTCATCTGGATGGATACAGTCTAGGTCTTCAAGAGTGAAGAGATAATTTCCACAGCTTTCATCTGCAGACACAAAGGCTTGAGAAGAACTTGTCTCTTGGAATGGGCTTCCTTGAGTAAAGTTCTCCCTTGGTGTCTCCGGGAAGGTGATGAAAGGACCCTTTTGTGAGTTGTCAGGGTAGCATAGGAGATGATGTTGGGGTTCTATGCTGTCCCTTTCAACACATGAAGGGCTGAACCCATTTGATTGTTAGAGTTGCCAGATGAACCTTGTAAGTTCATCTCCATCTGGTATCCACTGAGAATCCCATATAACTCTGTCAGAGTAAGAGTTTTAAGGTTCTCAGTCCTCTTGATTACCACACAATAGTGTGTCCATTGCCTAGGAAGTGAGGACATGAACTTCCTTACAATGTCTCTGTTCTCAAGAGGAACTCCTCCATCCACAAGGGTATCCACAATCTCAACATACCTGAAGTATTGTTGGGTCATGGTTTCACCTGTTTTAAAGGTGAAATTTTCAAACTGCTGCTTCAGAAGATCTTTCTTGTTCTCCTTGGCTTCAGAGGAGCCTTCATACATCAGCTTCAGTGCATCCCACAGCTGTTTAGCTGTTTTGCACTTCTTAAAACCTCTGTACACAGAGTTTGGGATAGCAGTCTGAAGAGCAGTCATGGCCTTCCTGTCAATCTCTACTCTTTTCCTATCTTCATCTGAGTAGTTGGCCACATCTTTAGGAATCATACCAGCACCGGTAGCAGAGGGGGTGCTAGGTATGAAAGGTCCATATTCAACAGATTCCCACATTCTTGAGTCAAGAGACCTGATGAAGCCTTCCATCCTCATGCACCAGGTGTCGAAGTCATCAAGAGTGATCAATGGGGATTTGTTCATGGTTCCAGTCTCCATATCAGTCTTTGAGATGGAAGCCATTTGAAAAAGTTTAGTTTTTGTGTGTGTGAGGGATCTTAAGATGGTTAGATCTTATATCACGAGCCTGAATGCTCTGATACCAATTGCAGGATCGTTCAAGGGCTTGAACACAATTACAACACAACAACACAATGAGGAGATTAACTAAACGTTAATCAAACAGTGAACTAGGTAACCAAAGGTGATGCAGAGAACACAAGTAAAGCAAGAGACAGAACAAGAGAGTATAGTTTTCAAGGGAGCAGTATATTGCTTTCTCAAGTTCTTTTACAAGTGTTACAAAGCATAAGAAAGATACAAGAACTTGGAATACTTATACTACAACCTACAGCCGGCTATACTATGAAAGCCAGCTGGATACAATTGACTAGACACTAACAAAATCAATTGTAGGATCAAAAGGCATATCTGCCTTTTGACCTTGTGACTATGACATGCCATAGCTCACATCCTTATACATTACAAAAAGGATAAAGTACATAAAGTGGAAAGTTTCAGACTCAAGACCTCAATGTACAGTTACCAAAAGCATGGACCTTTTCACCAACTCTTGTAAGTTGGTGACTTATCAGAGACGCAGCGGAAAAGGTGCTTTATGGAACAGTACATCAGATAAAGCATGTGTACTAAAAGTCTTCGGAAGAAATCTGTCTTCATAGGTTGAAGCTTCGGAAGACTTTGTCTCTTCAAGCTTCGGAAGACTTCATGTTAGGCTTCGGAAGATATTGGTCTTGGCTTCGGAAGATATTACACTTAGAGTATTTTCTAATGCTTTGTGTAATTCTTCCGAAGCATTCTTCACTTCAGTACTTAGTGCATGTTGCTGAAACACTTAGGCAGTTTTGGGTTGCATCAGACTTCAGGAATCCTTACAATATATATATATATATATAATATAATATATTATAATATATATATATATCTATATATATATATATATATATATATATTATATATATATATTATATAATATATATATATATATGAGAGTGTTCAAATGAAAACCATATATATAATTGAAAACCGTAAAAAACACCACTACTCAATCACATATTTTATAATTGATTTAATTGTTTAATTGCTTAAAGTATATTTGAGTAAACTTTAACCTTATTTTTTTAGTCATTATACATTTTTTAATTTAAACTTCAAGGAATGACGATGATTACAAAACGACTTACATATACGTAACTTGTATGAGTTACATGTACATAACTCTTAGTTGTATACTTGGTAACACGTATTGCATATACATAACATGTATTTATATAACCTAACATATACGTAACTCTTAGTTGTACACTTTGTAACACGTACTTATATATATATATGTATCAGGGGTTTTATGGTTTCATTTAGAAAATAGTTTCAGGGATCCCTCCCCCCCCCCCTCTCTCTCTCTCTATATATATATATATATATAATTGTATTTTATATTTTTTGTTATTTTTGTTGTTGTTTCTATAGATTATATTTGTCTTTGTGTTTAGAATTAGAAGTAAGTGATATAGTTTCACCAATGTATTTTTTAACACTTATAGTCATGGTTGTAAAACTCGTTAGGCTCTTCCCAGGTTGATCGACTGTGGGAGTTGTGAGTACTCGGCCTAGGCGGGGAGTACTCGGACGTAATAAATTATAAAAACATTATTTTTGGGAAATAATACATATGCCAAATATCATAAGCATATTAATTTATAAAACATATGTGGATATCAAAGTATCCGAGTATTAAATTATACATATTCACATACAAAAGTACTGGAAAACTTAATATTAGTTATTTAATATCATAGATGTAGTAATCATTTGAGTATTATCTTCCAAGGTATCTGAGTTGGCCAAATTGGGTCGAGTAGGACCGAGTATGGTCAAGTTGGATCGATTAACATTATGTTAGCCGAGTTGATAAAAAGCACCTCGAAACCTTGCCGAGTATCGAGTACTCGTTGAGTACTCAACCGCCTAGGCCGAGTTTTACAACACTACTCGTAGTGTTGAAGATAACATAATGTGTTATTTTTGTCATTGTATTTTATCGATTATATATATAAACTTGTTATTTGTAATTATGTTTTATAACTAAAAGTACATAATGATATTATTGTACTAATGTATTTTTCAAAACTAATAGTTTTCAAGGTAACACAATTACGATAAAAAACACAATGAGACGTTGTGTATTTTGTCATTGTTTCTAATGTATTAAATAATTAGCTGTTAATTTTATTATTGTATTTTACATATTAAATATAAAATAATATTATTTCAACATTATGTATATTTTTCTAAAATTTATCATTAAAAAAACACAATAGTGATAAGAAAAATACAACAACCAATAAAAAATACAAAATGAATTGCACTAAAGATCGATAACAAGATACACACTTAAATATATATAAAATTATTATCTTTTTATATAACAATATTATAATCAATTTAAGGATTAGAAAATACTTTTTTTTGTAAATTCTATAAAAATATTATTGTACATAAAAATTACGAACGTTTAAATAATAAAAGAAATACAAAAAGTAAACAAAATGGCTATTATAAAATACCACTTTTAACAAACTTTTTCATATAATCTAATTTCAACCATTAAGCGGAAATATTGATGGTTAAAATTAATTAAGGTTTTTTTTATAGTTTTGATGGTCTTCTCATCTAATATTTTCCCTTGCAATTTATAACATGAACCCTCAAAAGCAAGAATGCACATTGAATTTGAAGTGCAAAGGGTATATGGGTCAATGGCTTGGTAGTTTTGATCTGACAATAATAATATATTTGTTATTTATTTGTATGTAAATGTAAGTAAATCTCAATATGTATCATTAAGACATCATTGCTCTTTCCATATCGCGGGCCCACCGCTCCACCTTGTCTTTCCTATGCACCTGGGCCCCACCCCTCCAGGAAGTAGTTGGCTGTTATCGTCCGCACCCAACCTCATTTACTCCCCTCACTCACAGCCGCACGATCACATCCCCCATCCTCCACCGTCAGATCATCCGAACACTTTTATTTTGCTTTCTTTTTTAAATTTTAATTAAGTACGGCGCGTGGGGTTCACGCGAAGGTGAGCCGATTGTTTTGATTGAAAGAGTGTGACGTCGGCGTTTAAATCGGGCATTTGGAAATGGTCCGGATCCTCCGCTCACGCTGACATGGCTAAAATTACGGGCTTACCCTTGGCAAAACATTCCATCTTTGAATCAATTCTAATTGGAAGTTGGAATATATAAATGAGGGTTGATTACTATTTTTTTTAAACCACAAACGTGCGACACTGTTTCTTAAAATACGTGTTATATTAGTCGGGCTCATTTATTTATTTTCAGGTAAAATCACACCCTTGAATCCCTCAAAAGAAAATCTATTACTGGGAATTAATTAAGCATCTGATTCAACTTTGATCATTTTGTTTAAAATTAGATTTGAAGTCATGACTTTCTAATATTTACATAATATGAACACTTTATGTTAGTTTTAATTTATGCCGTTAAATGAAATAATCACAATTGGATTATTTTAATTTTTCTAACTGGAAATTTAGTTTATATCTAATTTTAAATTAGTATATTATAAAAATTAATATATATACTATATATGCTTTTAAAACCAAGACCGTATAAAAAACAAAAGTCATTATCAAATGGGCTACTTGCTGACTAATTATTTAACCAATGGTAGTTATAATTATTTTTGCTTGATTGATATACATGGCAAATGAACACAACTTAACACAAATAACCAGTTTTTATTTTATTCTTTTTTTTTTCGTTTGTGTGTATTGATATAAAAATAAAATACCGTAACAATTTACTGGTTATGTTATTTTAAAAACTTGTTATAAATACTGAATTATTCATTTATTTATTAAGCAGCTTTTATTTTATTCTTTACATTTCATTGTGTTTTGTTGTAGCAATATAATATTTTATTAATAATTTTTTTCCCGATCAAGTGTTTATCACAATCATAAGGCTATATATATAAATACACATAATTCAGTTATTTATAAAGTAATTAGTGAAATAATTAAAATTTGATAGAGTGTTACTATTATACCCCTTAAAGGATATTAGATGGAAAAAACATCATTTATAATAAGTCGTAGGGTGTCACTCAAACCCTAGCTAACTCTTAAATTCTTCTCTATATATATCACCTAGTGTGGCTTTAGGGTTTTCAATATATACTTCCATCCCACATCTCAAAACCCCCTCTCCCTCTATGTGTGACATTAGTGTTTATAAGAAGAAGTTGAAGAAGACTATGGAAGAAGAAGAGACAATTAGTGGTTTGTGAGGGATGTTGGCTGGCTCGGTGCATTCACCTTTTGCTGCATACATTTCAGATAAAAGGGTGATGGCATCGGACCAGGCTTCATTCCTTTCAAACCCTTTCGTATTATCGTTACACATTTCGAATTTATTCATTTGGTGTTTTGAGAAAAAGGCAAAAGGCTTCTCAACCTTGAATTTCAAGGTATTTTAAGATTGAATGCGTAAAACTATAAATGCTAATTAATTAGATACAAGATGCTTATGTTTATGACTCTTTATTATTTATTTTAATTCTCTACATTTCCTTGGACATTATTAAAATTTTCAGAGTTTTAAATGGAGGAAAAAGAAAAAAGATGTGTTATTTCGTCATTATTATTTGGATCTATCTGAGTGTTGTGTTCAAATGGTTATACAGTACACAATTGCATGATGCGTTAATGATTGAAGAGTACATATGCATGCTTGAAAACCCTAAATGATATAAAGGTCAAAGTAATCATTTTCCAATCAACAAGTTTTCTTCTTTTCTTCATTATTAATAGGTAATTTCCACATGTTTATTTAACATAACATCTTACAATGGATTTCATACAAATTAACCCTTATATTTTTGAAATATGGTTTATCATTTTAACAACTAAATTACTAATGTGACCATATCTCAACTAATCAATTAAGCTAGCCATTCATGGTTTAGTTTCCGCTACTATACCGTCTTCATCCATATCCATCAAAATTGTCAAAATTACAGTCATGGTTAATACGCGAACTACATGGATGATCAGAAACTAAACCTAACAAGCCAAACAACTGAGTTTTCATTTATATTTTCATACTTGATTGTTGGTATACCAAGATACAATAAAAGGGGAAAAGACCTTTTATCCATCTTTTAATATCATGATTATAGATGATTAGATTCGAGTCCAAGATATATCTTTCCATCTTGTTTAAAAGTTTTTACCGGAATTTGAACCCTAGATCCATTAATTTGCATTTTTTATGACCAAATTGTAAAGGTTTTCTTCTCACGAGGCAGACACAAGGAACCTGTGACAACCACTTGGGTTATTGGATGAAAGTTGCAAGCATATGTTGACAATAAGCTAGATGCCAGTTTGACTTTTTGAGTCTGTCATTGTTTTCTGATAATAATAATTTAGGTTATTAGTAATTTCAATATTTGGAACTGAATTTAGTCAAATTGTTTAAGACTTGGAAACCCTTAAAACCTTGAGATTAGGTATTTATATAATTGCAATAAGTAGGAGGAGTTTTCATAAATAAATGAAATTACATAATATGGAGAAGTAAGATAAACTAATCATTTTATTTCCGTTTTTGTTCTCCAAAGAACCCATTAGCTAGTGTCTCAAAAATCTTCACAAACAATATGTTTGAATATTTGAATAATTGAAAAAAAATCACATATGTGGGTTTAAAATTCAAAAACGAAAATAAAGGGAGAAGTTGTTGCAGAAAAGTGGGGTTTTTAAACATTATATTTTTCATCATCTCACGGTTAAGATAAAGTTTTAAAAACATTCAAGGCAAGTACAATAGTTATTGGTTAAAAATTCAAGAATCAAATTGTTTTCTGTTAAACAAAATAACTACCATTTTATTATATAGTTAAAGGCTCAAACTTACGGTGGCAAGATACTCGCATCTCTAATTTAGTTACATTATGGTGTGTTTAACATAGAATTACTTTGAAATAGAGAATTACAAGAATTGAATCATATAGGTCTTATGTATTACAATTAAAGCTAACGTGTATACGTAATTCCTTATTTGAATGATGTTGTATACATGCCCTTATATAAAGCTTCAAATTATCTCTTTTTCATTGATATAATCAAGTAATTATAAACAAATGTTTCATAATTAGTCGAAGCTATTCCAATGCTGTAAACACTTGTAAGCCACTTAAATTATATGAAATGTAATATTCATATTACTATAATATATAAGATATATTATTGGAGGTATTTTTCATTTTATAATATAAAATAACATATTAATGTTTAAAAAACAAAACAACATACCTACCTGGCCTAATTATCCCTACATTACTCATTTTCCCTTACTGACTACTGTTAATTTACCCTCATTTCAATTCCTTGACCACCTTGATTTTTGGAATGCTTTAAAAGTTTGTGTTTTGGACATAAATGCGTCTCTTATTTATTGTGCATGCTTATTTGATGCTTTTATTATATATCGGTTTATTATTATATATTGAGTAATATTACAAAAAGACAATTTTCATTTAATATATGAAAAAGTAAACTATAAACCCATAGTAATGAGAAAAAAATGTTTGATATATAAAACAATAAAATAATTGAAAAGTTATGCTTTCATTTTTTGCTTTTCATTTGTGTAACAAAAAGATGATGATATGCATCCCACACATCTTTTTTCTGTCATTAATTATCTTTTTTTATTTTTCGAGTCTCCGTTATCAGACCAAAATATTGTTGGAGATGGAAGTGGAGTTCGATCAATTCCCAAATACATTCTTCTAAATAAGCTACGTACAATCAATTTCCTAAAAGATTGAAAATTTGTTTGGTTTATGTGCATATATTCATATGATATGTTTTTAAAATGAGAGTATGCAAATTATATATACAAGACGTACCAAACAAGTGAAAAACAAAAGAAAAATAGGAAGTGAAAGGATGGTGAATGCGATAAAGAAAAACAAAAAGTGAAACGATGGTGGATGCGTGATAAAAATATTCATGAATCCCACATGAAGGTTTTGGTATACTGAAATAAAGTGTAATAATTCGATCTACAGACATAAATCTTTTGTTCATTGCATGATTTTTTCTAAACTGTCAAAATTCAATGCACAATCTAATCGTTTATTTATGAAACTACAAATCAAGTGCATAAAGTTTAATTAACTTTACTTACAAAGATCCAGCATATTTATCAACAAAATGTGCCATACATGCCCTTTTAATGGCAACACTAAATAAGTGATATCTACATGCCCTTTTAATGGCAAGACATGAAAGTGATACAACAATCTTTTGAAAACCTTTTTCTTTTTGATATTTTTAATCAATCCTGTTACCAGCTAACTCAACGACAAATATTAAAGGGAAAATGATAGTTCAATATATTATGAATTTTGAAATTAGTAATTAAAAACTAGATGCATGGTTAATTATTTTATATATCTATTTATTAAAACAATGTTAAACATTCAATTATAAATATAATATATTATTAATAAATGTATGGTTCATTTCTTAAATGCATACTTGTTTAACTTTTTGAGAAGAGGGATATGAGTATTGAAGATTCCTACTCATGCATGTGTTGACAACAACAAAACAGAAAAAAATAAAGAAATAATATAAATATTAAAGATTTAAAGATACACAGAAAATGTATTGTTGGTAGTTTAGGAGCGCATGCAAAGGTATTATCTCTAAACGAGGACGCAGGGAATAAGTTTTTTAGTTTTTCTCGTCTTTCATCCATTAGTTTTTTTTCAAACTTTTTATTATTATTAAAACCAAGATAAAGATCCAAATAAAATGATGTTTAATATAAAAAGGGGTTACAAACAATTTTAACCATCAATCTATCTAATTAATTATTGATAACTTTATAGGTACAAATTATTGAAAATGTATATTAGTCATAACCACTTCTGTTGACTTTCTTTAAGTGCCCTACACTTGAATGTCAATGACTTTAATGTATGCCTTTTTTGTCTTTCTAAAGTGACACTATAAAAACATATTTTTTAACTTAAAAATATAGTATTATTACATACCAAAATAATTATTTTATGTTTTCCAACTTATTACGATTTCTTGTCATTGTGTATTTCATGCTCGTTATTGAGTCTTTTCAGTTCGTCACTAAGTTTTCTTATAACACATTTGTGTTTTTCTAAAGCTAAGTCATAAAAAACACAATGGTGAAATAACATTGTTATACACTTCTAACATGTACAGCAAGATGATAAAATAACAACTAAAATTTTAATATATTACAAACAATGACAAAATAACATAAAAATAATATAAAATATGATACAAAATGATGAATATGTCATTATGTTTTTTCAATCGTTATTGTGTTTTCCTGAACACTATTGTGTTTTTCTAAATAATGATCTTTGGAAAACATAATGATGAGAAATATTATTGTCTGATTATGATATGTAAAATATAATGATTTCATATGAAAAGATCTATAAGATACATAAAACCAATAACAATAATAATACAAAATGATAAAAATATAAAACAAAATGATAAATATATAACACAATACTAAATAATATATAACATAATGACCTAACATATATGATACAATGACTTACAATCAAAATGCCGTTACCTTTTAAAAATAAAAGTAAATTGTCATTTTCGTCTCTGTGGTTTGGTATTACACCAAGTTCTAAATCATGGGTCGTGTAGTTTCGTTTGTGGGTCTTCAATTGTCGAGAAACGTAAGTAATTACTTTGCCTCTTTGCACGAGTACACATCCCATACCATAATGAGACGCATCACAGTAGACTGCAAAATCTTTAGTTCCTTTAGGAAGTGATAGTATCGGGGCACTACACAACTTCTGTTTCAACATGTTAAAAGCCTTCTTCTTACTTAGGTCCCTAATTAAACTTAGAGGCTTTCTGGGTTAACATTGATAATGGCGTAGTAATCTTGGAAAAATCTTGAATAAATATTCTATAGTATCCTGCTAATCCAAAAAATCTTCTAATTTCACTAGGATTCTTTGGCATTTCCTATTTTTTGATAGCCTCAACCTTCACAGGGTCATTTTGTATTCCTTGCTCATTGATTACGTGGCCTAGGAATTGAATTTCACATATCCAAAATTGCATAAAGTTTTTCTTTCTTAAGTAATTCAAGAATTGCTCTAAGGTGTTATTCATGATCAGCCTTATTCTTAGAGTAGATCAGAATATCATCGATAAAGACTATCACAAATTTATCGAGATACGGTTTACAAACTCTATACATAAGGTCCATGAATATTGCAGGTGTGTTGGTAAGCCCAAACGGCATTACCAAAAATTCATAATGACCGTACCTAGTCTTGAAAGGAGTCTTAGGTACATCTTCTGGCGTTACCTTCATTTGATGATATCTAAATTGCAAGTCTATTTTTGAAAATAACTTGCTCCTTGCAATTGATCAAATAGATCATCGATCCTTGGGAAATGGTACTTATTCTTTAAAGTGACTTTATTCAAGTCTCTATAATCAATACACATACGCATTGTTACATATTCTCTTAACGAACAAGATGGGTGCTCCCCAAGGAGAAGAGCTTGGCTAAATAAACCCTTTTTGAAGTAGTTCTTCTAATTGATTCTTAAGTTCTTGTATTTTTGTTAGGGCTAGTCTATATGGTGACTTGGCAATCGGTGTTGTCCCGGGTACTAAGTCAATTCGAAACTCCACTTGTCTATCAGGTGGAAGTCCTGGGAGCTCATCTGAATATACCTCAAGGTATTCCCATACTACTAGCACGTCTTCAATCTTCTTATTCTTTGTGGTGTTTACACAATAGGACAAAAAGGCAATACACCCTTTTCTCATATATTTTTGTGCTTGTGCTATCGTGATTTGATTTTTAATCTTTTCAGTGAGATCTCCTAATATGGTTAACCGTTTGCCGTTGGGTGTAACTGGAGTCGGACAATCTTTTTATCACATACTATTTCTGCATTATGTATGGCTAACCAATCTATTCCTATGACTATATCAAAATTTTCTAGTTCCATAAGTATTAAATTAATAGGAAATAGATGACCATTCAAATTTATGATGCAGTTTTTCGTGACATCAACAATTTCTTTTGAGTCCCATCAGCCATTATACTATACAAGTATGGTCTAATTTTTGTGATTCTTGATTCAAAATGGCCTAATGGTATTTGATACTAAGCTTCTATTGACACCAGAATCAAATAATACTCGCGCATGTATATTATTGACAAGATACGTACCAGTAATCATATCTGAAGCATTACGAGCTTCCTTGGTGGTCAACACGAATGCGTACCCTTTAGGTTTGTTTGGTTGTTGATTGTTGTCATGTTGAATCTTTGGACAATTGGGTTTCACGTGTCCTGGATATCCATATTCAAAATACTTTCTTTTCTCCTTACATTTTTAAAGAAGATGTCCAGTCCTTTTGCAATTAGGACATGGTTGTGTGCAGCACGATCCCGAATGATTTTTCTTGCAAAATCTACATTGAGGTATTTCTCTAGGTTTCTTGAAGTTGTTATTCCTAGTGTCACCCTTTCCTTCTTCCCATTTTATTTTTAATGTAGGAGATTTAGCTTGACGCCGTAACATCTCGACAACCATGATAGGGCTAGCCTCAACCATCACTGAGAAAGTTTTAGGGGATTTGGATTTGATGAAGACCTTTATTTCAGATGGCAAACCCAGATGAATCTGTGATCAGTTGTTTCTCAGTTATGGCTAGATGAGGAACTAATCGAGATATTTCATTAAACGAGTAACATACTCTCAGTATGTCTTGTTCCTAGTGACAACCGGAAGAACTCCACCTTCAGTTGTTCAGTTTCACTAGGAGGATAGAATTTAGCAAGAAACCTATGAACAAATTCCTTCTAGTTCATATCTTTTAATTTTTCTTTACTTTCGGTTTGGACTACAATGCTCCACCAGTGAAGGGCTTCACCTTCAAACAAATGTACATCAAAATGTGCTTTGTTATGATTATTACAATCACAAAAATCCAATACTGATTCAATTCGGTTTAACCAATCTTGGGCTTCTACAGCTCCTTTTCTCCCGTCGAATGGAGGAGGTTTACAAGACATGAAATGTTTATAAGTTCACTCGTTTAATTTGGTTTCATCTATTCCTTCCCTTTCTTGTACAAGCGTAGAAGCAGATGAGCTTCTCCCAAACGCTTTTGATTTATTAGCATTAATATTTTGTACATTTGTTAATCGTTGCACTTCCATTGCAATATTATGGATAACTTCATCATTTAGAATTGGTTCATTCTGGATCAAGATCTAACACTTTAAGAGGAAGTTCAAGCCTATGAGAACCTTCCCCTCCTCTACTGTTAGCTTGTTTAAGTCTAAATTTTTGTTCATCTATATATCAGACATTGTCTCTACCTATAGGTTTATATAATTATACAATAGTTACTATTATGCTAAGCACATTTATAAAATAATAATTATATAACACAGAATCATTTATACCATCTATATTCTAGAAAGAAATACACCAGATAATATATTTCATCTTATGTTACCTAAGGAGCATATAAGTACTTTTTCTAAAACCTTGTTATTTGGTATAACCTAAATCTGGCATTAATCTTACAAAATATTACTGGTTAAAGCTTAAACATTCTTACAATACCTAATTCACTAAAACCTCAGGCTCTGATACCACTGTGACACCCCACCCGTAACCCGAATGGGCGTCTACAATTGATACAACTTATAGCGGAAGCTAACATATGTTTTATTAAAAACTATAATATCATCAACTTATTACACCACTATTTACAACAGTATCTAAAAAAACAATTAAGATAAAATTTCTTGTTCTTCTAGATCCTTTATCTTTAAGCAACTTCTAAGCATTTTCTTAGGGTTACCTGTGATACATATACTCAAAAAGATGTCAGCTAATGCTAATGAGCTCATGCTATATATTTTATAAAAATTAACTTGACATGCATACAATATGGGTTGTGATATTTGGGTCCATAGGCACAATGCCTTCCCTGGTTTTACCACACCACCGATAGCGGCTTTGTTAGACCCTCCTGGCCGTCAAATAGGTATGAGCATGTGCTTGAAGCATACGAGGAACCCTATCCTCTTTTTAGCCAGTTCGACACACCCCATTAAATATATCAAGATCCTTTATACTCCTACCGACCTGTGCATATATGTAAGCATTATAATTATTACCAGTACAGACAGAACAGTATATTATCATAGTTTTAAAAACAGTCATGATAACTCACCTGTTTAACAGTTGCTTGACAGTTGATAATCAATTCCTACTAAATCTAGTAATATCTCAAGGCCCTGATACAGTTTAAATAATCCTAGGCTAGGCAATGGTACAACTAACTAGTTATTATCATGATTGGATATTAGCTAGCGCTGCCTTGTTTAAGCATGGGTGATCGGTCCATGCCTAACTAAGGCTAGGCTACCTAAAATCCCATCCTAATAATAAACCAAACGCCTAAAATATAATATTATACTAATACTAGTCCTAATCCTAGTAATAATACTAAAATAAATAATAATTAACTTGACATACTTAAATGAGAACATACGTTAAAACTATCTACGGTGATCTGATGTAAAGTCTCCTACACACGCGCCCTACCCAAGCTCCAAAAACGATTAATAACAATACCCAATGGGGGTATCGATCACTGGGATTCTCTTAATAGTAGAGCGTGGCCGAGAAAACTTGTAATCTAAATTCAACCTTAAGGTCCCTGTATATAAGAAAAAAATAGTCAGGTGTAAAGTTTAGCATGCGATGTGGGATGAAAGTGACGTGCCCGCCTGCTAAATTCTTAAATAATAATATTATTATATTAATATAATTAATTCAGCTACTTACTTATTTTTCTCTTATAGCTTTTTAAATACAACATCTTAAAACACTTCAGATATGCCGTTGAGACGAGCTTATTTTTCTCTACGAGTCAATCTAAATTTCTTTAAAAACAAAACACGTTTAGGTATAATATATTATTATATTTATATATATTTAAGCAGTCTCTTATGACACTAAAATTAGCCTAAAAACTTAAGATTTTAACTAGTTTTTACTCGTTACTTACTCGTTCAACATTATATAAAAGAAAATCTTCATAATTCGCGTATTTATATTATTAAATTAAGTTGGGGTATTACCAGTTGTGTTGATGTTTTTATGATATGGTGGTGGGCGGTTTGGTGGTTCTTATGATGTAGTAGTGGTGGTTTTGTGACGTGGTGGTGGTGTGGTGGTTGCATCATGGGTGGCAGTGATTTGGAGTTTTATGAAAAGGTGGTGGTATTTTTTGACTGAATTGGTAAACACCCTAATAACATAGACTAAAATAGCAATGTACTTAAAGGGAATATATTAAATCGGGTTTAAAAAATAGAAAAATAAAATATATATTTAAAGTGACCAATGCACTCCTCACTTAACGAAGAATGTTGGATGGTGTTAACGAACTGGATGAATATGATAAGATTTGTAAACGACAGGGACCTAGATGCAGAAAAACAAACTATTGGATGAAAATGACAATTTTAACCAAACCATAGTGACGAAATGACAATTTACCTAATAAAATAATAATGACACATGTTAAACCTATAATCATTCTTAGCCTTTTTAGATTACATATTTTTTAGTTAAACCTTACCCTAACACACACACACACACACACACACACACACCACACACACACACACACACACATATATATATCTATATTATATATTATATATATATATTATAGATATATAATCAACATTGTGTTTTACACTTTACATCGTTTTTTTTGTTATTTTTGTTATTGTTTCTATAGAATATATTTGTCTTTGTGTTTAGAATTATAAGTAAGTGATATAGTTTCACCAATGTATTTTTCTAACATTATAGTCATGGTTGCAAAACTCGCTAGGCTCTTCCATGTTGATCGACTTGGGGGTTGTGAGTACTCGGCCTAGGCGGGGAGTACTCGGACGTAATAAATTATAAAAAACATTATTTTTGGGAAATAATAAATATGCCAAATATCATAAACATATTAATTTATAAAATTTATTTGAATATCAAGTATTCGAGTATTAAAGTATCCACATGCACATACAAAAGTACTTTAAAACTTAATATTTATTATTTAATATCACAGACGTAGTAATCATTTGATTATTATCTTCTACGGTATCTGAGTTGGCCAAGTTGGGTCAAGTAGGACCGAGTAGGGTCAAGTTGGATTGATTAACATTAATGTTAGCCGAGTTGATAAAAAGCACCTCGAAACCTTGTTGAGTATTGAGTACTCGTCGAGTATTCAACCACCTAGGCCGAGTTTTACAACACTACTCATAGTGTTACAGATAACATAATATGTCATTTTTGTCATTGTATTGTATAGATTACATAGACTCGTTATTTATAATTATGTTTGATAACTAAAATGTCACACCCTGACTGACGACAAAATCATCATCATTAGAAGCTTCACACAGAGTTATTTTTTGCGACTGTTTCTTCACCTTGTAACATCGATTTGATCATCATTCTGGTAATTACACACACCCAACACTCGGTTTCACATAGGGTGTTAGGACCGTTTAGGTACGGAGTACTAACTGATTCTACGCGTATGCCAACTCAAATAATCTGGAATCCTATTTGATTGGCGATCCAATCAGGAAGAACACAGTTCAGATCAATCTAACAATTAAAGAAACGTTATGAGTGATTAGAGCACGATCAACTATGATCTATGAACTTGGAACAGGTTTTCTTGAGTCTCTGGACGGCTAGGGTACGACTATGTGCGTAGATATTCGAATGTTAAGTTTTTCTACGAATTAGGTGGTATTTTTATAGGTAGGGGTTTTCCATTCGTACGACTGAACTATTAGCATGGGCAGTCGTGCGACTGAAGCATGCGATTGATCCATCAGCACGACTGAAGGTCCAGTCGTGCGATTGAGTAATCGTGCGACTGATCTGGTCTCCTGGTTCAGTCGTGCGACTGGTCCATTAGCATGAAGTATTCATGCGTATGGTCCATTAGCATGGTCCGTTCGCATGAGAACCTCACACAATTAAGTTTGAACATGTTTCTCAACCATTATTGACTAAGAACTATGTATAATAACCTCAACCTATATAGTTAGTTCAAAATGCATTATCACATAATACTATGAAATATTAAACATTATATGCATCAACCACACATTGCATTTCATTCATACCCATTCAATTACATATATGTAAGACATGAAAGACATTTTACATTAAGCTCCTAAACTAGGTACACACGTATCTACAAACTCCCCTTGGACCTAGTTTACATTATTGTCTAACATTCTTCATCCCTTTTCAAACTTCTTGTACTTTTCCTTTCTTGGAGCTCTGGCATGTATCTTAAATGCAAAACAGAGCCTTATCACATTCTGAAACTGGAGGGCTTGTATAATGTCTTGCAAATCATAGAATAATGACCACTTGTACAATGTATAACATCATCAGCAGACAAGTTAGTCAACCACATAGGGTCAAATACCCGGATAGTATCCATTTGGCTATCCTTTGTAAGACCATGACCGCTTTACGTGTTCTCCAATCATAGTATCACCACTTGAAGTGTGGAGTGAAGTCCTGGGGCATTTCCCTTAGAGGGATTCTTGACATTGTGCGCGGAGGACTCCACTTCAGCACTACCGTAGGCTTTCTAGTAATGGAATCAATTTCAAACTATCTAATATACCTCTTCGGTTGTTGAGGTCTGAAGTTAACCCACCTGGTTTAGAACTCTTTCCTTAATGCAGCCTCAAACCAGCCTGACATTTTCTTTGGATTAGCATATAGCAGCTTTAGGCGTGCCAGCTAGTTGAGCTCAAAACTAGGGAGAGTCTTTAGATCGTATGGGAATCTAAAGTACTCTATGCCCTTTTCTCTCTTCACAGCATACACATTCAAATCCTCAAAATAAGCCCATGCGATGATCTTGCCTGACACCTTTAAGTGTTTCTTGACTTTGTATAACTTGGTGTAGACATTGGGCTTCTGTGCAGTACGCATGGCTTGGATCTCAGCAAAACAGGCCACCCATTCAGCCTTTTTGATGTTGACATTGGCGTCTGGGCTTGGGCTTGACCCTCATTCTTCTCGGACTCTTTCTCCATCTGATCCAGCTTTTCAAATGTATCACTGACAAAGTACACCCAGATTGGGGACTACGTTTCCCTCTCTATCAGCATACTCTGGATAATGATCAACAGTTACGTCCTCGATCTCTATTTCATCTATGTTATTGAGCTCATCGTCACTTGCAACTTAAAATGTAGGAGCATCCTTGACAATCTCATCTGGGTTGAGCTGAAACATCTTAGCAAGCTGTTCATCAATAAGGTCATGAATGATTTCTCCTTCTTCAGGAGTATAGCTTATAGACTTTCTGACTATCCCTTACAAATCAAGAATCATTGTAAGTTGAGACTTGATTTGCTGAAAGGGAGTAACATTATACTTATCTTGCTGAGATGATTGATCTGCTTGATTTAAACATGTAACACATCAATTGTTAGTAATTAATCAAGACAATCACACATTTGATAAAAATATATAAACATTAATTACATAATATTAATACAGGATTCAAGCACAACAGTTTTCAAATACATAAATATCTAATCATTACTTTTGCCCTGAATAGTAGGCACATCAGTAGGTGGGGCAGAAGATGAAGCTCCTTGGTCTTGATTCCACTTAGTGCTTTTCTCTTGACCCTGAGCTGAGGCAGATGCAAATGCATCTCCTTCATCATCATCATATTATTCTGCCTTCCCCTTGTCCCTTCTTCTTCACTGGCCTCATCATCATCACTATCGTCATCCTCATCATCATCATCATCATCATCATCATCATCATCATCATCATCATCTCCCTCTCTGATCTTGAGGGGCTCATCTTTGGATCCCTTGAGCTTGAGCATGAAGGTCTTGTTAGAAGCCCCAACTCCTATATTCTCTTTGCTGATTGGTCATTTGCTCCTGGAGTTGGGAAATTTGTTGAGCTTGCTATGAGATCTGCTGTGCTTGGGTAGCATTTAGCTTCGCAAGCTGATGTAGTTAGGCATCCTTCTTTTCATCAGCAGCTAACAGCTTCAGCACCATACGGTTGAGTGCTGACAGCTATTCCTCTAGACCAATAGGGGGTAAAGATGGTCCTGTGTGGATGTCGGGTGGGATGATGGTCCGGCTTGGAGGCTGGTGGTAGTGGTGGCAGTGGTGAATATGGGTGGTGGTATATGAGTGGATGGCGAAGGGTAGGCTGTAGTGGTGGTGGATGGGAGTGTGGTAGTGATAATTGGTGTGTAGGGTATTGTGGTGGTAGCTGTGGTAGGTGTGGATGTGGTGGTGGTGGCTGTGGCAGTAGTGGAGGTCAATGTAAATCTCTACCTCTTCCCATTTTTGCCATAGGGTGGATCCATTCTCTTCCTCCTGAGCCCTTAGACATAGTGCCCCCCCTTGGCTGATGGGTGGGTCTGGGGTGTAAGATGGATCAGTAGAAGCCTCCCCAGACTCACCCTGGCGTCCACCTACCGCCCTAATCCCTCGCTCGGTGGCAACCACCTTGCTGCCCACCATCTGAACTAACGGTTCCTCGTCCTCCTCATCCTCCTATTTAGGACAGAAGTCCTGATGGAATCCAGCCGTATCTGCTCCTCCGTGATTGGATGGTGGAGGTGTAACATCAGTCCAGTGTCTCCACCATCACCACTGTCATCATCATCCGAGTCATCAGATGTTAGAGCAATCTGCTCAACGTCCGAGTCACTATCATCATGGCGCCACTTCCTCCTTCTCGGTGCCACGTAATCATCCCGGGCCAGATGCCCAAATAACCTCCTTACAGGAGGCTTCACCTGCTTGCCCCTGTAAACCTTCATCCTCCCAAGGGTGGTGTCATCCATGACCTCGAGAGAGACTACATCATGACGCTCCTTAGGTAGTAGAGGAAGCTTCTCATCTATAATCAGCTGTAAGAACTGAGGGTACATACAGAAGCTCTCTTTCCCTTTAGCCTCTAAGTTCTCGATCATGTAAGAGAAGATCATATTGGAGAAGTTGAAGGGGTGGTTTAGTACCAGTGCCACGTAGGCATTCTGGATTTGGTCAGAGAGGTCATCGAATCCACCCCTCCTCAATGCAATGCACTTGAGAATGATGTGTGCTAAGTACTTAAGCTGGGGACATAGGTTGCTTTTGTTCAGCACCCTTGCGTTGATATCCCCAGAGTACTTCATCCTGAGGAAGCATCCCCGAACAGTCAAGGGTGTAACCCGGTTGGGTGAGCATCATCATCACCCAGATCCAAAACTCGTCGGAGGTCTGCTGCTGTTACCTCTATCTCATGTCCAAAAATGGTGATGCGTATACCAAAAGCCTTAGTGGATTGGTCGACTGATGCACCTTCCCAGAAGGCCTGCTATATAGACTGGTAGGGTGTGCATGGTGCTAATATAGCCCTGTAGATCCTTGATCTCCTCAGAAATGCAATGATATCAGCAAAATCTGCAGCATTCCTGGTAATGGCATCCAGATGAGCGCAAATGTTATGCTTTGTGTTGATGATCCACTTCTCTGCCACTATTCTGTAACACAAGACACATAAACATTAGATTTGTCCATAACAGAAACTGTTGACCTTAAACTGTCTTGAAATCAGTCTGGTTCAATCGGTGATTGAACCATACGATTGAGTTCAGTCGGGTGACTGAGTATGCGACTGACTTCAATCGGGTGACTAAGCCTACGTCTGAGTTCAATCGGCGACTGAGCATTCGGTTGAGTTCAATCGGGCGATTGTGCTCATACACCTAGTTCACTTGGCCGATTGTGTCATTCGTCCAATTCAATTGTGCGATTGAAGTTCATTCGGAGACCAGTCGTATACGTCTCTGTTCGACACTTTAATCCTGAATCTAGGTAAAAACTAGAAGCTAAACGTTGTGCTTAGGTTCTTTAGAGCCGCAGGAACCCTAATTGTCACATTAAGTCTTTCAATTTAACCAATTTGCACGTTTATATGTTCTGTTAGTTGATTATGACTTATTTCTTGATTTTAAACATTTTAGGCCTGTTAGGGTTAGAGTTCATAGTGCATTTTGTGCGAGATGGATTGTTTATTACCTACAAAAGATATAACAACTCGTTAGTATCACAATGGTGAAGGAAAATCAATTCTATCAAATTTTGGCAGAGTCTCGCTACTATTGGGCGATTTTAGGGCGATTGAGGTGTGATGAAAATATGTGACCGACTTTAGCCCTATTTATACTGAGTTTGGCTTCAATCGGGCAACTGGATCCATTCACACTCTTCATTCGTGTGATTGGAGCTTAGTCGTGCGATTGGCTCCGTCGGTCACCTTCAGTCGCCCGACTAGGTTTCAATCATGCGACTGACTCATTCGATCACCTCCATTCGTCCGATTGGTTCATTCTGATGATCCAATCATGCAAATGGGTCATACTCATGCCCTGTTCGTGCGAATGACTCTGACTTGTTAATTTGACATTATACACTTTAACACCTTTTACGTATGCATAGATATTTTTGACCATTTATCATCTCAGACATGACCATTTTAATTACTTAGAAATTGTTGATCACCTCAGACGTGATCTGTTTGACACAAGAACTTGTCACCTCATACGTGACCCTTTTACATTTGAAAAACCCCATTGGTCACCTCAGACGTGACCTTTTTAGTAAGTGATTCCCAGATTGACTTCTGATGCGTAGTCCAACATTTACCTACTAAACTAACTGAAATTAATAGAATTAAACAACTAGACATAAAACAAAGCTAAAAACATATTTTTTTGTATTTATTACGTGAGGTTAAAATCCTAAGATAAGTATCTACCATATTTTTCTTCCTGGACAGTATAGCGTCAAGTTACTTTGATTATAACTGGAACGATTCATTATGGAATCATACAGGTTTATCAAATCATTTGGGACATTTTACCAAAGCCTTTTGATGCTAGATTCTTGTTTTCATCGAGATTTATTAGCAAGTTTAGGAAATCATACTAGAGCTATAAGACACACACAATGATTTGGATTTCAAGAATTGCAGCCACGATGATTGTCAGTATACTTGTCCATTTAAGTCCATACACAGACTTTTGACACAAATTGGTGATATGTTAGGTTAATTATTTCAACAAGCATTTGTGGTTCCCACACTTATATGGTAATCAACATTCCTCAGGAGAATTTTGAGCGGTCTACGGGTATTATACAAGAAGACACTATTCTAGAGCTTTCAAAGAGATGCTAAGCCTCAGGTTAGTGCCACCACACAACAGAGAGGCGTAAACAACAATGAATTCTAGAATATTTAGGTTATGCTTATCCTCAGGTCAGTGCCACCACACAACAAAGAGGCACACAACCTATCTTCTTGTTTGAGCAATTATATTCTTTTTGCATAGATCGCACCGACAACATAGGTTATTAGCTTGATTGCTTTTTGCATTTTTCATATGCTTTGCTTATTTTTATGGTCATCGGCACACATTTGTGGCGTTTATTTTGCTCGTCACCCCTTATTGGAACTTCGTTGATTGTGTTAACCATGGATAAGATGATAACCCATAGCTTGTTGAACAACTTAGTTGGAGCTTTAAATCACCAATTGGGTCTGATCATCTATTGTGTTAAACCTATCGACACATCATGTAGTGGTCTACAAACCTCTAGGTCTACTTTTTCTGTGTTAACTTAGTAGCAGCTAGTTTACTATCATTTTTCCTTTTATGTTGCTTAGATTCTTAGACTTATACTTCGAATTTTGCATCTTAATCAGTTACATTCTTTTAAAGTCCCAAACTTCTTGATCATGTGTACTATCATTTTCCATAGGCATTGAATCAGTATCAAAGATACGATCTCATTTCTATTAGCTAGATTGTCCTCCTCCTCGTTTTTTTAGTACTGAAATTAAAACAACTAATTTAATACTAATTTAAACTATTCTCCCCCTAAAATTTGAAAACTGGAAATGTTTTCGTGTTTAGAATTTTAATAGGCGAAGAAAAGAAATAAAATAAAATAAAATAAAATAAAATAAATATGAAAATAAAATTAAGTCTACTTGTCGACTAGTAGTACTGTCATCGTCTGGAAGCACCTCACTTTTCTTTTTAATGTCGTTGACCTCTAACAGATATAAAAACTTGGTTTATCAAAGCTTTTGTGTAGAGGTCAGCGCGTTGAATATCCGTATTAATTTTAACAACATCGATTAAATGCTTTTCAAACATCACGTATAAAGTGATATTTAATGCCGATGTGTTTGGTCTTAGGATGTTGGACCGGATTTTTAGTTACGGCTATAGCAGCAGAATTATCAACAAATATAGGAGTGTTAGAGAATTTCAAACCATAGTCCCGCATTTGCTGTTGAATCCAGATGATTTGTGAACAGCAGCTTGAAGTAGCAAAGTATTCAGCTTCACAAGTTGACAAAGCAACTGATGTCTGCTTCTTACACTGCCACGTGACTAATCATCTCCCAAAGAATTGACATCCTGCTGAAGTTGATTTATAGTTCATTTTGCAGCCTCCATAATCCGAGTCACTGTACGTTGTAAGCTCAAAGTCATCGTCATGAGGATACCACAACCCAAGTGTTGGTGTACCCTTCAAGTAACGAAATATCCTTTTGACTCCTATGAGATGGTTGACTTTTGATTTCGCCTGATATCTAGAGTAGAGACACGTCACGTACATGATATCAGGTCTTGAGGCAGTAAGGTACATGAGAGATCTAATCATTCCTCGGTACATGGTGGCATCCACCAAATCACCATTCTCGTCGGTGACTACGTCATGGTTTGTAGCAAGTGGAGTCCCAGCTGCGGCAACATTCTCCATATCGAACCAACTTAGAATATCACCTACATACTTAGTCTGATGTAGAAATATGCCCTTTGGGTCTGATCCACCTGTAACCCGAGAAAGAACTTCATATCTCCCATGGCACTCATCCTCAAACTCAGCTTTCATTACTGCTTCAAATTCTTTACATAGTTCTTCGTTTTTGGAACCGAAGATTATGTCGTCAACATAGATCTGAACAAGCAGTAAGTCACCATCCTTTTTTTTGATGAACGGTGTACAGTCAATCACTCCTCTACGAAATCCATGTTTCACAAGATGAGTTTAGAGCTTTTCATACCATGCTTTTGGGGCTTGATAGAGCCCGTAGAGAGCCTTGTCTAGTTGTAAACTCAATTCTGATGATACGGATCCTCAAATCCTTCGGGTTGACTGATATACACTGTCTCCCGGATTTCACCATGAAGAAATGCACTCTTTACATCCAGTTGATATACTTTAATCTTCATGTAAGATGCATAGGCTAGGAAGATACGGATTGCTTCCATTCTCGCCACAGGTGCAAAGACTACATTGTAATCAATCCCCTAGACTTGTCGTAATCCTTAACTACAAGTCGAGCCTTATTTCTGATTATGACCCCTTTGTCATCTTTCTTACACTTCAAGACCCATTTGGTGCCAATGACCTTAGCACCTTTAGGTCTATCCACCAGTGTCCATACACCTAACTTCTTGAATTGAAGAAGTTCTTCTTGCATGGCACTCACCCATGCCTCGTCGTTTAGGGCTTCAATGACATATTTTGGCTCAAATTGAGACACAAAACATCGATATGCACCATCGTGAAGATACCCCTTTTCCATTACTGAGGCATAATCAGCTGAGTATAGGCGATTTCTTGTCTGAACTCCTGATCTTACATCCCTAATGACATTGTCCAGAGGATGAGAGACATTTAAGCGTGATCCAGGAGTGGTGGGAACTACTACCTCATTATCCAGATTGTGAACAACAGGTTCGGTATATGAGGCAGTGGGAGTGTGAGGTTCCGAAGTGTCAGAGACATCAACATCAGATGCTTGTGTACTTTCAGTAGTATAAACATGTTCCTCCTGATCCACCTGATCGTTCTCCACGTCTTCAGCATCAGAGGAAGAGTCACTTACTTCCAATGCTCCCCCTGAATGACTGGAAGACTCACCTTGTGAACCTAATGTTGTTGAGTCTTGTGACGATGTGTTTAAGACATCATACATCATTCTGGTTGCTAATTCATCTTCAGGAGGGGAGAGAGGGATGTTGAAGGATTTAAAGAATCCATCATAATCGAAGAAAAAAGAGGGTCCTTTTCCAGCAAGGGGGTGGTGTATCTCTGAACGTCGACGTTGCACCACACTTCTACTTGACCCGTTGAGTTGTTGTAAACCCTCTTATTGGTATGTTGTATCCTAAAAAATTCATTCTTCAGCCTTTTTGCTAAACTTCCCTGATTAAGTTTTCTTCAGAAGAGTACATGGTGCTCCAAACGGTTCGAGGTACTCTAGATTAGGTTTACGTCATTGCAGTAACTCATAACACACTTTACCATGACGCTTGACCACCAAGACTCGATTTAGAGTGTAACATGCATTGGTAACTGCCTCATTCCAGAATTGAAGGGCAGTTTTGAGTCTGCTAGCATCGTCCGAGCCGTCTCAATCAAGCTGCGATTCTTTCTCTCAGCAACTCCGTTCATTGAGGAGTGTAGGCAGATGTGAACTGGTGCACAATACCTTTTTCTTTGCAGAATGCCTCCATCCATTGGTTCTTGAACTCGGTACTGTTGTCTGAGCGAACTTGTCATACCTTCAGCTTGTAGAGGGACTCCAATGTAGTTACTAGCTCTTTGAATGATTCAATGTCTCTGATTTGGATTTCAAAAACATCACCCAAGAGAATCTTGAGTAATCATCTGTAACTACATAGCAGTACAAGTCGCCAGCAATGCTCTTCATACTAATAGGACCAAACAGATCCATGTGTAGAAGCTCAAGAGGCAACTCAATAGAATTAACTTTCTTAGCCTTATGAGCCTTCTTGGTCTGTATTCCTTTCTTACAAGCGACACAAAAATCCGGTAGTTGGAAGTTTTAACGTTTACTCCACGCACTAGATCATTCTGGATCAAGTGGTTCATCTTCCGGGGATTTATGTGTTCCATTCTCTCTTATGCCAGGAGATGGAGTCTTTCTTTGTTGCCTTGACAAGAAGCATTGTACTTTATGATCAGTTGTGAAGGCCTTTGATAGATCCAAGACCTATAAATCATTATATCTTGAAGTTGACAATAAGACTTGATCCTCTGGGATTACATAATCCTTCTTCAACACATAGCACTTCATGTTGTCAAGGACTACCTTAAGGCCTTTGTCACAGATTTAGGATATAGAAAGTAAGTTACTTTGAAGTTGTTGAACATACTTTATCTTATCAAACTTCACTTTCTGGTTTCCCACTTCCCCTTGAGTTGTGATGTAGCCTCCTTTATTTCCAACAAATGACACGTGTCCTCCTTTAATTTGTTGACGTTAGAAAGGAGAGACAAGTTCCTATTCATGGCCTTGATACTCCGCTATCAATAATCCAGGTATTGTAGAAGCACTATAGCTAACACTCGGCATATTCAAAGGAAATGATTAGTTTAGGTTAGGGACCCAAGCCTTTACTGGCTTGGGTGACCCAGAGGCATCACACATCATTATTTATACCCACTGTCCATTTGAGGGTGAGGGCATATCTATTTTCTTCTTGTTCACATTATCAGACACTATACTTGATTTTTCTTTCCATAGGCCAGTTTTGTGTAAGGCCTGTTTGTGATACACAGACGACTGGCTGATGGTTTGAACTTTATTTTCACTAGTTCTTTTTTGGTGGAGTAATAGAGCTCCATTTTGAAGAACTTGGTTTAGTGTCATGAAGTTCAACTTTCTTCCTTGGTGTTTGATAAAAAGGACAGGTATAAGCAATGTGTCCATACTTTCCACAGTTATAGAATGATCTACTTTCTATACGTTGGTGGAACTGTTTCTGTGGGGAAGTGTGTGACACAGATGTGACTTTAGCCTGTTTGGGTTTGGACACTTCTTGTTTAGATACTTTAAATTCTTTAACAAATTTCATTGTTTGACTAATTTTAACATATTTACCCTTTGTTTATTTGGACTAATACATGGTGCACGAGGTTGATTAACTGGTTTGGTCTTTTTGGGTTCACACTTAGATATGTTAGAACCTGACTTCACCTTAACCGTTTCAAATTGCTCATCCAATTAACAATATGCATCTTACCTATAGACTTTAAAGTGACCTCCTGCTGTTTAGTGGTAGATTCCACTGATTTACTCGTGGAATATGGATCACTAACTAAATAGGAGTGGGCACCACATGATCCTTGAAAGGGTTGTTATTTACTAGTCTACATTAGCATTTAACATTGTCTCATGTGATGGTGGAACCACTTTGTATCCCAACCCCTCTGTTGGACCAAAAAAACCAATGAGCCTGATCAAAAAAACCTCTAAGTCCCACAGACATCATAACACTGCTGAAGACTTGATAAGCTGTTTGACAAAGTCTGAAGATTTAAACAGCTGAAGAACTAAAGTACTGAAGACTTCAAAAGCTGAAGACCAAAGACTGAAGATCAACAGCTGAAGACTAAAGTACTGAAGACTTCAACAACTGAAGACTAAAGTACTAAAGACTTCAACAGCTGAAGACCAAATTCTGAAGATCAACAGCTGAAGAACAAAGTACTGAAGATCAACAGCTGAAGTACAAAGACTGAAGACATTAGCTGATGACAACAGCTGAAGTTCAAGTACAAGTACTGAAGCTTTCAGAGTTTGTTACAACAGCTGAAGAAGCATTCTTCAGTTGTTGTGATGGTTTCATTTCAGTAGTTTTCTTTTTCGTTTCAGTATTTGTAAAACGACTGAAGAGCATGTTCTTCAGTCGTTGTAGTTTCAGTAGTTTCTTTTCAGTAGTTGTAGTGATAGTTAACACAGCATTTTTGTAAGAAGATGTCAGCTGTTTGACATCTTCAGTAGTTGTGTTAACTATCAGTAGTTTGAATAAATTCTGTTAGATGTCACTATCAAGTGACATCAGCAGACGTCACATCTCCTATATAAGAGATGTTGACCTAATTGTATTCGTCACATTCTGTTACCACGAAAGCGAATATTGAATGAAATATATTTGCAGAATTCTTTCTGTCTATAACCGTTTGTTCTTACCTTGAATATCTTTTGCATTCTTGTGAATTGGCTAATTCATTGTTTGTTTTCCGCTGCTATACTCTCAAATCAATCAAACGTAGATCGCTGATCCTAACAAGTGGTATCAGAGCTGGTTAATCATTGATCGATCTAACAGTTGATCATTGAAACTGCTATTTGATATCTATGTTTGATTGAATTAGCTTATTTGCAAAAACAGGTTATAGATTATTGATTTTCTGCCGCTTTCGTTTATTAATTTTGAGATCTCTCTTGGTTCAATTTGGTTCGTTGTGTTTTGTTCTAAATCTGTTATAGCTTAATTGAATTTGGTTGAATCTGAGATGACTACTCCTTCTAATGACCCTCACAATACCGGTTCCTCAACCAAGCCTCCGATGCTGGTTAGGACTAAGTATAACATATGGCAACGAAGGATGCTTCATCACCTGTCGGTTAACAGTTCAGGTTGTTGGACATCTGTGGTACATGGACCACATAAGCCTATGGTGAACAATCCGGAAACCAATCAAATGGTTCCGAAGAAGAAGGAACAATACTCAGATGAAGATCGGAAACTGTTTGAGATTGATGCTAAAGCCTATGGAATTCTGGCCATGGCACTGCCTAATGAAATCTATTCAGGGCTTATGCATCATGAAACTTCTCATGACCTCTGGAATGCATTGAAGGAACAATTTGGTGGAACTGATGAGGTCTTAGCAAACAACAGAGAAATCCTCGCCCAACAATATGAGACATTCTCTTATAGAAAGGGTGAGACACTGACTCAACAGTTTGAGCGTTTTTCCCTGTTTGATCTCTGAGCTGAAAATGGTGAAACAGGAATACACCAACAGCCAGATGAATAACAGATTCCTCAGATCACTACCTGAGAGATGGGACACATATACTATTGTCCTACGCTCTAATGCAAATCTGGATAGCGTATCTCTCACCCAACTTCATGGGAAACTGCTTACATTTGAAAGAGAGATAGAGCAGAAAAGGAAACTGTCATCATCAGGAAAGCTCACTAATGACTTTGTACCAGGGAACACTGCCTTGGTTGGTCATGAGTCAGAATATGCTGCATCTGAAAGCAATTATGATGAGCATATTGATTTCTCTTCAACAGTTCTGATCATGCATTTGTTGGTATTGATAGTCATTTTGGCAGTAATAGTGACAATCTATGCTTCATCGTGGATGATCTGAAGGGAATTGCTGATGATGATTTAGAAGAGATAGATATTCTAAGCCAAATGGCGTTAATATTAGATCTCAGAAGTTCTACAAGAGAACTGGCAGGAAATTTCCTGGACTCTCTGGCAAAACCAAAGTTGGTTTTTGACAGAGTAAGTTGAGGTGTCACAAATGCCAAAGGCTTGGACACTTTGCAAGAGAATGTAGATCAACTGATCTAACTCTTCTGCACCCTTTGTGACTTTTCCTAGCACTAGTCTACAAAATAGAGGGCAACTCCTCTGGGTCTGGTTATCTATCACACCATGTATCTCCTGCATACTTTGTCCCCCAGGGTCCAATGTCTTATCCTTTACCCTGCTATTACTTGCCTCAGCCAAATCCGGTTCAAGCTCCAATTGCACAACAACCACATGCATTACCTGAACCTCAACCTTCCTAATCTCATCAACAACAAACAACCTCAACAACACAGCTTTTTCACCCCAGGAGTTGTTGACTGGAGCAGTTTACCAGATGATTTGTCTGGTCATGAACAACTGTTCCTGGTGCTGGTCAACATGGTGGTGATAGTCCTTTTAGAAATCTAGCTCTTATGGCTTTGGAGTCTGCTGATACTTCATCCTCTAGCCTCTACACCACAGGTATCACAGTATCCTCTGAGGAAAAAGCCAAACTATGTTCTGAAACATGCCTAGCCGCATTTGCATCTATTAGAGAAGCAAATGTAATTTAATTACAGAACTTGAGCTAGAACAAACAATTTCCAAAAGCAAAGCTGATTTGATCTGTGATTATGATAGAATATGAGATTTACAAACTTAATTGCCAATCACTTATGATAAGGAATGGCAGAGATACGTCTAGAGAAGTACAGAGACCTCAAAGAACACTACTTGCAACTACCCCAGTAGAGTGTTATCGATTGTAAATGTTCTTGCAAGGGTTTTGAATGCTTCTTAGTAGCAATCTGCTTCCAATGTGAAAGTTTTGGCATTGTTAAATCCACTGCCCTCCTCACATACTTTACTCCCAAGCAGGTAGATCGATGGCGAAAGCAAACCAATCCCTTTTTCAGCATGTGACTACTATCTGATACAACAACTCATAAGTAGAATTCAGCATTAATCCTCTCAGAAACTATCAGCTGATGGTGATGGGGGTTCAAATGCTTACACTCACATGATCACAAAGTTTGATCACCTCCCATGTGTATTTTCACAAAGTCTGAATTACTAAAAAAGCATGTCCCATAACACCTGGAGAACAAGCCCAAACCACTACATGTACTAAAGGAACGAAAAATGCATAGTATAAAGGGTGGGCCAAACTACTGAGAAGATATTAAGAAGCAGGTACTAAAGCAAAGAAAACTGCCTAGTAACTGTTAGGACCTGGTATTCGACTGAAATACCTAGAGATCACGTGTATACCGGATCAAATAGTGCGGAATCCTATTTGATTGGCGATCCAATCAGTGAGAACACACGAAGAATCAATCAAGGATTGAAACTAACGTTAGAAATCGATAAGGAATCGATCTAATGTGTTCTATGAACTTGGAGAACGATTTGGAAGGTTTCTGGACGGCTAGGGTTCGTCTGGAATTGTACTTGATCGAATGTCCTCGTTTTTCACGAATTGAGTTGTATTTATAGGTTGGCACTATTCAATCGTGCGACTGAACCATTAGTTTGGTTCAGTCGTGCGATTGAACCATGCGGTTGGTTCATTCGTGCGACTGAGTGTTCAGTCGTGCGACTGAGCCAATCTTATGTTACAGTCGTACGACTGATCCAGTCTCCTGGTCCAGTCGTGCGACTGAGTCAATCGTGTGAAGTTCTTCATGCTTATGGTTCATTCGCATGAGCCATTCGCATGGGAACTTCATTAAGTTAAGTTTGAATGTTTTAGTTAATAATATAATATTATATGTAATCATTCAAGTAATCATACCCAATCAATTCATTTACGACTCATTAATGAACTATTAAACATTATAACCAACACTATCAATATCAGTTCATTAATCATACCAAACAAGATCTATTACATCACATATCACGATCTAGGGACATACATGTATCAACAAACTCCCCCTTGGACCTAGATCTCTCTAATGTCTTGTTTTCTTCATTACCTTCTCATATTTCTTGTACTTGTCCTCTTGTGTGACTCCCGCGTGAATATCAAACGCGAAGCAAAGTCGTATAACATTTTGGAACTGGAGGGCTTGTACAATGTCTTGTGTGTCATAGAACAGTGGCCACTTGTATAATGTATAGACATCATTAGCAGACAAGTTGGTTAGCCACATTGGGTCGAATACCCTGACAGTATCCATTTGATCCCCTTTGTTCAGAACTATGACAGCTTCAGCAGTTCTCCAATCATAGTACCACCATTTGAAGTGTGGAGTGAAGTCCTGTGGCATTTCCCTGAGAGGGATTCTCGACATAGTGCGAGGAGGACTCCACTTCAACACAATCTTAGGTTTCCCAGTAATGGCATCCATCTCAGACCTTCTAATATACCTTGTAGGTTGTTGAGGTCTGAAGTTAATCCACCTGGTGTGGTACTCTTTCTTTAGGGCAGCCTCAAACCAGCCTGACATTTTTCTCGGGTCAGCATACAACAGCTTCAATTTGGCCAGCTGGTTGAGCTCAAATCCGGTAGAGTCTTTAGATCATGTGGAAATCTAAAGTACTCTATGCCCTTTTCCCTCTTAACGGCATAAACGTTAAGATCATCAAAATATGCCCATGCTATAATCCTGCCTGACACCGTAAGATGTTTCTTGACGCTGTAGAACTTGGTGTAGGCATCCCTCTTCGGTGCATCACGTTGGGCTCTGACTTCTTTAAAACATTCAGCCCACTCAGCCTTTCGAATGTATACGTCATCGTTTGAGGCTTGGGCTGTTCCTTCGGTCTTTCCTGCTTCCTGCTCCATCTTGTCTAGTACCTCAAACATATCACTGACTAGGGACTCACCCAGATTGGGGACCACATTACCCTCGTTGTCAGCGTACTGAGGGTACTCTTCAGCAGCAATATCTTCAACCTCAACTTCATCAACGTCGTGTAGTTCGTCGTCACTGGTTGAATCAACTGTTGGAGCATCCTTGACAATGTCATCAGGATTGAGTCTGAACATCTCTGCCAGTTGCTCGTTAGATAGGTCGTGAATTATTTCACCTTCTTCAGGGGTATAACTCACTGACCTTCTGACAATCCCTTGCAGATCAAGAATCATTGTGAGTTGAGACTTGACCTGTTGAAGGGGAGCAATATCAAACTCATCTCTGTGGTACTTTGGATCTGTTTGATTTACACATTTCACACTCAAATCATTAGTAATATATCAAACAAAATGCATTAACTTAATATAAACATTTAGTACATGGTTTTTCAATACAGAATACAAAAGTAATTAAATACATAAACATCCACTATTTACTTTTATCCTGAATGCTAGACTCTTCTTGTGAAGGTGCAGAAGCAGAAGCTGACTGATCTTGTCTGTTCTTTGTTCTCTTCTCTTGACCGGGAGCTGAGACAGATTCAGCTGCTTCTCCTTCTTCAGTCTCTTCATCTGCACACCACTCTTCGTTTTCTCTTCATCAGAATCACTGTCATCATCATCATCATCATCCTCATTATCTCTGTCTCCATCCTTTATCTTTAGAGGTTCCTCCTTTGATCCTTTCAATTTTAGCAAATGGACCTCTTAGCTTTTTCCAACTCCTCTATCTGCTTACCTGCTGTGACACTTTGCGCTCGGAGTTGGTCCAACTGAGTGTTCTGAGCAGCCAATTGCTGGGCCTGCTCCTCAATAACTCGATCCTGCTCTGCAATTTTCTGCGATTGTGCAGCAGTCAGGTCGGTGAGCTGGCGGATCTGAGAGGTCTTTTCCTCATCAGCCGCCAGCAATCGTAACACCATTCTATTTAAGGCTGACAGCTGTTCCTCTACCCCGATTGGAGGTAGAGGAGATCTATAGGTGTGTGAGGGGTAGGCTGAGGGCTCGGTTTGGTGGCTAGTGGTGGTGGTGGAGGTGGTGAATATCGGGTCAGGTCTGGATGATAGTGGTGGTGAGTGTGGGGTGAATGATGTAGTGGTGGCAGGGGTCTGGCTTGTGGTGGTCGGTATGGTGGTGTCTGTGGTTGCTGTGGGGAGAGGTATGGTGGTGGAAGGTGTGTCTGCAGAGGTGGTAGTGGTGGAAGGTATGGGGGATGTGGTGGTGATGAAGGTTACCTTACGTTTTTCTTTTTCTGGCCATGGGGTTGAGCCATCCGTTTTCTCCTCGTTCCCTTCGAGGTGGATGCTCCCCCTTCAATCCCGCCTGAGGACCCCGGAGCATATGATGGATCAGTTTCTGTATCTCCGGAGCCTCTCGGTTGTTCACCAAACCCTCAACCCGTGTTCTGTGGGAACCACTTTCCTTCCCACAGTCCGGGTCAATGGCTCCTCATCAGATTCATCCTCATCCTCCTCGTAAAACAAAATCTTGATGAATCCTGCTGACTCAGTTACCTCAGCAGGTGAGACAGACACAGAGGGAACAGAGTCAGACACAGTGCCTCTGGATGGAACAGCATCATCCCCACTGTCATCCTCCTCTGAATCATCAGTAGGGAGGACAATTGGCTCCACGTCGGAGTCACTGTCCTCGTGACGCCATTGGCGTCTCCCCGGTGCCACATAGCTTTCATCTGCTAAGTGGCCAATCATTCTTTTCACTTGGGGCTTAATCTGCTTTCCCCTGTAAACTCTCATCCTGCCCAGAGTAGTATCATCCATTATCTCTAAGGCCACTGCGTCATGACTCTCTTTGGGCAACTGTGGCAGCTTCTCGTTGAAGACGAGCTGTAAGAATCTGGGGTACATACAGAACCCCTCTTTTCCCTTTACCTCCAAATTCTCCACCAAGTAGGAGAATATCATGCTGGAAAAACTGAAGGGGTGGTTCAGAACCAGTGCCACGTAGGCATTTTGAATCTGGTCTGAGAGGTCGTCAAACCCACCCCTCCTCGATGCTACACACTTGAGATCACGTGTGCTAAGTACTTGTACTGGGGGCTCAGGTTGCTCTTGTTGAGCACACCTGAGTTGATATCCCCAGCGTACTTTAGCCTTAGGAAGCATCCTCGCACTGTCAATGGATGTAGTTTTGTAGGATGATCAGCGTCCTCCCCGAACTCTAGGACCCTCTGAATATCGGCAGCAGAGATCTCAATATCATGGCCCAGTATGGAGCTCCTGATACAGTAAGGCTCACGAGAGCGGTCCACCGAGGCATTCTCCCAGAATGCCTGATGGAGTGATCTATAAGGCGTGCAAGGAGTGGAGATCGCCTTATAGATCCGGGACCGTCTCAGAAATGCTATTATGTCGGTAAACTCAGCCCCGTTCCTGGTGGTGTGATCCAATGGGCACAGATGTTGTGCTTTGGATTTATGGTCCACTTTTCTGCCATTTATCTGTAACACACAAGACATAGAACTATTAATACATAAGACATGAAAACTTCTGTTCTAAGTGTAAAGTTGAAAGTCATTTTGATTCATTCGTGCGAATGAATCATGCGACTGAAGTCAGTCGCCTGTTTGAGACATGCGATTGAGTTCAATCGGTTTTTGAGACATGCGATTGAGTTCAATCGGCTGATTGAGGCATGCGATTGAGTTCAATCTGCCGATGAGACATGCGATTGAGTTCAATCTGCCGACTGGACTCATTCGGGTGGTTCAGTCGGTCGAATGATCCAATCGCAAGGTTCAATCGTGCGATTGGAGTTCATTCGAACGACCAGTCGCTTGCCCCACTGTTCGATCGCCTGTGGGTCGAATCTTGACCAATCTAAGTCTTTTAACAGTGTGTAATGGTCCATTAGCCTCGTCTACTTGTCACTAATAACCTATTAAACTCAATTTTAACATTTTGCTTCATTTACATAGGTGATTAGGTCAATTCACAGTTCGGTTCTTGATTAATCCAATGTCGCTATTGTAGTTCGGTGATGTACTGATTTTGGTAGGATTCAAGGAGTAGTGTACCTGTAAAACGTCACTGGAATGTAAGAATCTTAACCGCAATGTATATCAGAATCGGTGGCAAGTTTGACAGGGTAACGGTACAGATGCGATTTGGGGTGCTATTGGGAGTGATGAGTGAGATGCGATCGACTAAGACCCTTAAATACTAAACCTAGGTTCATTCGGCCGACTGGCCTCATCGCTCAGTTCAATCGGGCGACTGAGGTTCAGTCGTACGATTGGCCTAGTCAATCGCATTCAGTCGGCCGACTGAGTCTCAGTCGGTCGACTGACTCATTCGGTCTCCTTCATTCGCCCCTTTAGTTGACCGACTGAGCCTCAGTCGGTCTACTGTTTCATTCTCCCCCTTCCATTCGGTCGAATGGATCAATTTCATGTCCATTCGGCCGATTGGAAGCCATTCGCATAGTTGGTCGATAACCATGATCCACTAGTGCGAATGGGTCACACTTTGTGAGTTTACAGTCATTTTTAACATTTACTATTCAGACCCTTTTCACTTTTGATAATAACATTGTAAGCTCTTAACCAATTCAGTCACTTCAGACGTGACCTTTTAAATTTTGAAAACCATGTGGCCATCTCAGACATGACCCTTTTTAGGTAAGTTAATTCCCTTCTGATTTCCCTGATGTAGTCCGACAACACACAAAAAAGATAAACAGGAACTTAAACTAACTACACAACTAAAGTTTATGTTTGGACTTTTTGTGAGAGATAAAACCCTAAGATGGAAATCTAAGGATTTGATTAGGAGTAGACAGCTTTAACTTAGATTGATCATATCTGGACCAACTCAATTTTGGAATCATACAGGAATATCAAATCATTTTGGGACTTGTTATTAAAACTCTTTGATGCTTAAATTCTCGGTGTTCATCCAGAGTCGTTAGCAACTTAAGGAAATCATACTGAAACTCTTAGATTTTCACATTGATTTGAACTCTTGAGAATGTAGCCACTAAGATTGTCAGTATGTTTGTCCACTTAAATCCATACACAGACTTTTGACGCAGACTGGTGACTGATTTAGGTTTAATTATTTCAGCTAACATTTGTGGATCCCACCTTATATGGTAATCAACATTCCTCAGAGGTTTTGAGCGGTCTACGGGTATTATTACAAGAAGAGACTATTCTTAGAGCTTTCAAAGAGAAGCCTGTCCTCAGGTCAGTGCCATCGCACAGCAGAGAGGCGGCAAACAACAATGAATTCTAGAATATCTAGGTTATGCTTATCCTCAGGTCAGTGCCATCGCACAGCAGAGAGGCACACAACCTATCTCCTTGTTAGAGCAGTTACTTATTTTATTTGACACATATGCACCAACAACATGAGTCATTAGCTTTATTGCATTTGTCTTTCATTTTTTCTTGCTTTGCTCTAATTTTGGTCATCCGCACACTTTTGTGGCATTTAAATGCTCATTACCCCTTATTGGAATATATTTGATTGTGTTAACCAGTGATAAGATGGAAGCCCACAGTCAGTTGAACAACTTAGTTTGATCTTGAGATCACCAATCAGGTCTAATTGTCTATTGTGTTGAATCTACCAACATATCATTTGTGGTCTAGCAGCCTCTAAGTCTACTTTCTCTGTGTCACCTTAGGAGTTGCCAGTTTTCTATCATTTTCCCTTTTTCTATTGCTTAGACTACACAGACTTATACTTTGAACTTTTGCATCTTTTCAAACCTTAAATTTTAAAATCCCTCTTGATTTGTTCCTGTTGAATCAGTATCACAGACACAATCTACCTTATTTCAGCTAGTTACCCCTTCTCCCTCTTTTTTTTTTTTAAATATTAACTTGCTGACATATTCTCCCCCTAAAATACTAAAATCATTTCGGATTTAATTATTTTTGGATTTTAATAAACAGCAAGATAACATGAGTTAAATATAACAGACAAAAGAAAAGAAAAAACAGATAACATAAAATAAAATAAACATTAACGAAACTACATCGGACTACACATTATTCTCATCAGGAATTACCTCACTTTTCTTTTTAACGCCGTTGACCTCTAGCAAGTATTGAAAACGTGGTTTATCAAAGGCTTTTGTATAGAGGTCAGCACGTTGAAAATCAGTATTAATTTTAACCACATCTATTAGGTCTTTTCAAAACAGTCTCTTATGAAGTGGTATTTAATACCGATGTGTTTGGTCTTAGGATGTTGAACCGGATTTTTGGTTACTGCAATTGCAGCAGAGTTATCAACAAAAATAGGAGTAGACGAGAATTTCAAACCGTAATCCCGCATTTGCTGTTGAATCCAAATGATTTGGGAACAGCAACTTGCAGCAGCAACATATTCGGCTTCACAGGTTGACAATGCAACCGATGTCTGCTTCTTACACTGCCATGTAACTAATCTTCTCCCAAAGAATTGACACCCTGCTGATGTAGACTTGTAGTTCATTTTGCAGCCTCCATAGTCCGAGTCACTATACGCTGTGAGCTCAAAATCGTCATCATGAGGATACCACAACCCCAGTGTGGGTGTACCCTTTAGATAGCGAAAGATCCTTTTGACCCCGATCAGATGATTGACCTTAGGTTTAGCCTGATATCTGGAACATAAACATGTAGCATACATGATATCAGGTCTTGAGGCAGTGAGATACATGAGAGATCCAATCATTCCTCGGTACATAGTGGCATCTACAAGATCTCCATTCTCATCAGGTGCTATATCATGATTCGTAGCAAGTGGAGTCCCAGCAGCAGAAGCATTCTCCATGTCAAAGCGACTGAGAATGTCTCCTACATACTTGGTCTGATGTAGAAAGATCCCATTAGGTGTTTGATCCACCTGTAACCCGAGAAAACTTCATCTCCCCCATCGCACTCATCTCAAACTCTTTCTTCATCACTGCTTCAAACTCTTTGCATAACTCTTCGTTCTTTGACCCGAAGATTATGTCATCAACATATATCTGTACAAGCAGTAGGTCACCATCCTTTTCTTTAATAAACAGTGTACAGTCAATGACTCCCCTGCGAAAGCCGTGTTTCACAAGATGAGTCGAGAGTTTCTCATACCAAGCTCGAGGAGCTTGATGAAGCCCATATAAAGCTTTGTCGAGCTTGTAAACTCTATCCCGATGATAAGGGTCTTCAAATCCCTCGGGTTGACTTACATAGACTGTTTCCCTGATTTCTCCATGAAGGAATGCACTCTTCACATCTAATTGGTAGACTTTAATCTTCATGTACGAGGCATAGGCAAGGAAGATACGAATAGCTTCCATCCTTGCCACGGGTGCAAACACCTCATTATAGTCAATCCCCTCGACTTGGCGAAAACCTTGAACCACCAGTCGAGCTTTGTTCCTTATAATGACTCCTTGGTCATCCTTCTTACATTTTAGTACCCATTTGGTGCCAATGACTTTAGCACCTTTAGGTCTATCAACCAGAGTCCATACACCTAACTTCTTAAACTGCAGAAGTTCTTCTTGCATGGCACTCACCCACGCCTCATCATTTAGTGCTTCACTGACATATTTTGGCTCAACCTGCGAGACAAAACATCGATAAGCACCATCATGAATGTACCCTTCTCCATAACTGAGGCGTAATCAGCTGAGTATAGCTGATTTCGGGTTTGTACTCCTGATCGGACATCTCCAATAACATTGTCAAGGGGATGATAGACGTTTAGTCGTGATCCTGGAGTAGTCGGCACAGTCACCTCCGAACCAAGATTGTGAACATTTTGGTCTGCATCTGAGGAGGTTGGAGTTTGAGGTTCCGAAGTCGAGGGTGCATCACTTGTGGATGCTTGTGGACTTTCAGGAACTGGAACCTGTTCCTCCTGACTGTTCTGGTCATCTGCTTCAGTTTCATCTTCAGAGGAGGAGTCACTTTCATCGACTACCCCTTCTGACTGAGTAGATGACTCTCCCTGTGTGCTGGATGGAGTATTTAGAATATCATACATCATCCTAGTAGCTAACTCATCATCCGAGGGAGAGAGAGGGATGTTGAAGGATTTGAAGAATCCATCATAATCGAAGAAGTATGCAGGTCCTTTGCCTGTAGGTGGTGTGGTATATCTCTGAACGTCGACATTACACCACACTTCTACAAGACCCGTTGAGTTATTGTAAACTCGCTTGTTCGGTATGTTGTATCCTAGAAAAATTCCTTCAACTGCCTTCTCGCTGAATTTTCCTTCTTGTGTCTTCTTCAGAAGTGTACACGGTGCGCCAAAAGGTTCAAGATACTCCAAATTCGGTTTGCGTCTTTGAAGTAGCTCATAACATGTCTTTCCGTGGCGCTTGACTATTAGGACTCGGTCAGTGTATAGCACGCATTTGCCACTGCCTCGTTCCAGAATTGGATAGGCAGTTTCGAGTCTGCCAGCATAGTCCGGCTGTTTCTATCAACTCCTGTTCTTTCTCTCAGCAACGCCATTCATCTGAGGTGTGTAGGCAGAAGTGAATTGATGCACAATTCCCTTTTCCTTGCAGTATGCCTCCATCCCTTGATTCTTGAATTCTGTCCCGTTGTCTGAGCGTATTTGTCGAACTTTGAGCTTGTAGAGTGATTCCAGTGTGGTTACTAATTCCTTGAATGTCTCCAAAGTTTCTGATTTTGATTTCAGAAACATTACCCAAGTGAACCTTGAGTAGTCATCAGTGACCACATAACAGTACGCGTCGCCTGCAATGCTCCTTGTACTAACTGGACCAAACAGATCCATGTGAAGAAGCTCAAGAGGAAGTTCTATTGAATGAACTTTCTTTTCCTTATGAGACTTCTTTGTCTGTTTGCCTTTCTTGCAAGCTACACAAAAGTCAGGAAGTTGGAAGTTCTTGACATTCACTCCTCTAACTAAATCCTTCTGAATCAAATGATTCATCTTCCTTTGACTAATGTGTCCCATTCTCCGATGCCAGGAGATGGAGTCCTTCTCAGTAGCTTTAGATAAGAACACTGAACCTCATGATCCGTTGTGGCAGCTGTTGACAGATCCAAGACATACAAGTCTTTATATCTTGAAGCAGTCATCAGAACTTGGTCCTCTGGGATCATATATTCTTTCTTCAGCACGTAACACTTCTGGTTATCGAAGACGACTTTAAATCCTTTATCACAGATTTGGGAAACAGAAAGTAAGTTGTTCTGAAGTTGTTGAACGTAGTTCACTTTATCAAACTTAACTTTCTGATTTCCCACTTCTCCCTGAGCTGTGATATAGCCTCCTTTGTTTCCTGCAAAGGAAACATGCCCTCCTTTTATTTTTTTGACGTTCGATAAAAGGGCGCTATTTCCTGTCATGTGCCTGGATGCTCCGCTGTCTATAATCCACGTGTTAGTCTCAGCTATATCGAACACCCTGCACATACAAAGTAAATGAATCAGTTTAGGTTAGGAACCCAAGCTTTGACTGTCTTGGGTTTCCCAGAGGCATCACACATCATAAACTCCACCCATTGACCCTTAGAAGGTGAGGGTACTCAGGTTCCTTCTTGTTATCAGTATCAGACACGAGGGTGGATTTTTCTTTCCATAAGCCAGATTTGTGCAATGCCTGTTTATGATAACAGTCGTCTGGCTTACAGGTTGGACTTTAGGTTCACTAGCTCTTCTAGGTGGTTAGAGAACTCCGCTTAGAAGACCTAGGTCTAGAGTCCAGAAGATCAATCTTCTTCCTAGGTGTCTGATAGAAATGACAGTCGGAAGCAATGTGTCCACATTCTCCACAGTTGTAGCATGACCTGCTATCAACTTTATGAGTAGACTTTCTTTGTGGAGAAGTGCGTGACACTCTAGTAACATCAATCACTTTAGTTTTTGACTCTTGGATGTTTGATGTTTTCTCTGGTGTAACAAACTTTACTGATTTAACCTGTTTTCTTTTTGGTTAACTGGTTTTTGACTTGAAGCATGTGAAAAAGTAACATTTGAAGTCCTTTTAGGTTCTGATTTGACTCTATTTGACCCTGACTTTAAATTAACTTTTCAAATTCATTTTCCAGGTTAACACATGGCAATTTACCCTTGCCTTTGAAGTGGCCTCCTTTTGTTTCTTACCAGATTCAGTAGATGAACATGAGGTGTCTGGATCAGTAACAAGAGGAGTGGTCACCACATGATCCTTGATGGGGTTATTATTTACTGGTCTAGACTTGGTGTTCATCAAGGTCTCAGGTGGTGGTGGAACCACTTTGTAGCCTAATCCCTCCCCGTTATTCCTTTCTCTTACTAAGTGTTGGACTATATGTGAAGAGCTAGTCCAACTATGCAGTTTCTGTTTTAATGAATTAACTTCGACTTCTAAAACTGCCTTTGTTTCTTAGTGTCTTCTAGGGAGTTAAGATAGTACCTAATGTCGTTTGCTTGGTTAAAAGCCACTACTTCGGTTTCCCTAAGTTGTTTAGTCAATAGGTCTATCTTTTCTTTATAACAATGCTCATTTTGTTTTAGTACTCTATTTGCCTCAGTGCACAGACGTATCTTTTTACTAAGTTATCATTATGATCTAATAACCTAGCAAATTTTCATCTATGCTATTCCTAAACGTGTCACAATCAGAACAAGCATGGTTATAAAAAATTGGTCAGTGGTACTTACCTGAGTTGTTCAGAAGTATTAGCCATCAGTGCCGCATCAGATGATTCTGGTTCTGTCGACTCTGGCTTTTCTGTCTCTGATGTGGAAACTTCCTCATTTGGCTTGTAGCTGACCTCGGCTGCAGTTGTTTCTTCACTATGTGACATTGCAATTTCAACTGCTATATCACCTTCACTCGCAGAATCATCGTCAATATCCTCGACACTGGCAATGTTAGATTCTCCTGGTGAGACAAACCTGAAACTCCAATCCTGTCCTTCATCATCATGAGCAGTTAGTGCTTTTGGATCCTTGTTCGATGAAGTAGAATTAGAGGGTTGCTTGTCCTGGCGAGTAAAGGATGAGAACGGGTTCCCATTCCCCGTCTTCTTTGGCTTGACACATTCTCGTTTGAAGTGCCCCTTCTCACCACAGTTAAAGCAGGTCACTTTACTCTTGTCGAAGCCAAAGGTGGTGTCCTTAGTAGCAACCAAGTTCTGTCCAGTCTTTTTCACAAACTTCTTCGCCCTTCGAACAGCACTTGCTAAGGCCCACATTATATCCATTCTTTCAAGCTCCATCTCATCCACCTGCTCGTAGTCCTCATCTGCCAGATGGCAGTTTCCAATCTTCCCAGCAACAAGTCCATCATATGAATGAACCACTGCTGCTAAGAGATCCATATGCTCTCGTGCTACTTCCACGGTCACATTACCGAAGTTCTCGGTCTTCAGTTTGGTAGCGTTTGCTTCTGATCCAATATGATGGGTACATGATGACCCAGACGTGTCTGATCCAGAAGGAGAAGCATGTGAGGGACCTGACGAGCTAGACACAAAAGCAGTCTGGAGGGGTGCTCCAGATGTCTTAGCTTGAGGCGTGGCGTTGTATAAAGCTGGATTTTGTGTGTACGAAGACTTCTGAGCTCTATACTTCATCCTTAGTGCTCTCTCGCAACTTAAGAATGAAGTCATTTATATCCAGCTTTACAAGGATTCCATTCTGTCTCAGGTTAGACACGAATGTAGCCCACTTATCAGGCAACCCGTCTGCGAAGTTGCTTACTTTTCTTCCATGGTAGTAGCCACTCCATGTGTATGCAATTCGCTCATCAAGTGGTAGAATCTATCTATGACTTCGTCCAAACTTTCATTACCAATTGATGAGAAGTTATCGAATTCCTTCTTTAACTCCTTTGCTTTGATTGCCTTCAATGATGCATTACCATCATATCTCTTCTCTAGCGCATCCCACAGTTTCTTGGACTGCTTGTTCTCGGAATACTGGTGGAATATGTCTTTGGGGATAGACTGAGTGATCAATGCATAAACTCTTTTCTCTGCATTGTACTTTACTTTCTGTGTGTCTGTCATCCCGCTTAATGTTAGTTTAACCCCATCAGCTCCCACCGGTGTACTATACCTATCTCAATGGCTTCCCACAGATTAGGATCTACTCCATTAAGGTAGATCTCAAAACGTTGTTTCCAGTGGAGAAACTCATCTAAAGTCAAAAGCTTTGGTGGTTTATTGATTATCCCCACCTCACTCTCAAGCAGCAACAGATTCTGTATCCTTGAGTCCTTCCCAGCAGTAAAGGCTGACATCTGATCTTCCATGATGAATAAACTTATAATCTAATCAAACAAACTTTTACTGATGCGACTGAGCTAATCGTGCGTATAAGCTCTGCGATTGGTTCAATCGTGCGAATGAACTGGGCGATTGGTTCAGTCGTGCGAATGAATCTGGTGCGTATGAGCTATGCGAACGAACGGTTCAATCGGCCGAATGAAGGTGCGACTAGGTCCAATCGTGCGTATGAGCAATGCGAATGGAGTCCAGTCGTACGAATGAGTCAGTCGTGCGATTGAAGCTGCTGTTTTGCGAAAATTTCTAGGTTTGACGGGTTTCAGCCGTAAAAATTCGAAATTTCACAAGTTCTAATCGCCTAAGTCCGTAGAAACCAAACTTCGATGAGCAGGGAACTTCCAAGATCAATTTTGATGCCAAAGATTGCGTTTTTAGTGTAACAACACTAACTTTATGCAATCTTGATTGAATCAACACGTAATCAAGAGCCAATAGCTCTGATACCACTTGTTAGGACCTGGTATTCGACTGAAATACCTAGAGATCACGTGTATACCGGATCAAATAGTGCGGAATCCTATTTGATTGGCGATCCAATCAGTGAGAACACGAAGAATCAATCAAGGATTGAAACTAACGTTAGAAATCGATAAGGAATCGATCTAATGTGTTCTATGAACTTGGAGAACGATTTGGAAGGTTTGGACGGCTAGGGTTCGTCTGGAATTGTACTTGATCGAATGTCCTCGTTTTTCACGAATTGAGTTGTATTTATAGGTTGGCACTATTCAATCGTGCGACTGAACCATTAGTTTGGTTCAGTCGTGCGATTGAACCATGCGGTTGGTTCATTCGTGCGACTGAGTGTTCAGTCGTGCGACTGAGCCAATCTTATGTTACAGTCGTACGACTGATCCAGTCTCCTGGTCCAGTCGTGCGACTGAGTCAATCGTGTGAAGTTCTTCATGTGTATGGTTCATTCGCATGATCCATTGGCATGAGAACTTCATTAAATTAAGTTTGAATGTTTTAGTTACTTAATATAATATTATATGTAATCATTCAAGTACATAAACCCAATCTATTCATTTACGACTCATTAATGAACTATTAAACATTATAACCAACAGACTATCAATTATCAGTTCATTAATCATACCAAACAAGATCTATTACATCACATATCACGATCTAGGGACATACATGTATCAACAAGTACTAATAGCAAACTGCTGAAGAACAAGTCTTCACTAGTTTCAACATCCTCTTCAGCAGATGATCAACTTAAGATGAAGAAAAACCATGTGAATATGTGGCTTATTCAATCATCTACTGATGATACTGGTATAAAAAGGGCTCCAACTCAAACATAATGAAAACATTAAAGAGAAAATGGATAAAATGAAAACTGAGTTTGAAATCAAATTTGTACCAGCAACATCAAAACCTGTAACCCCAAAATCCAAAAAGAACCAAAAAGAAAGGGGTTAAACAGGCAACAGTTGAGGTTGCTCAAAGAGAGATGGTACAACACAGGAACTCATCAAACTCAGCACTAATGTGTCTGATGAGCTGAAGGCTTTATCACACAAATCAGACACAACTTGTAATGATGTTCAACATCTATTGGGGAGAGTCAACCAATTAGATGCTCCTGTTGAAACCACAGAGAAGAAATTCCATGCCAAAGGAATCTTCTTCTTCACCATCTCCATCCCCTCAGGCTGTTATTCATAGCAAGTCTGTTAGTTTACCATCTGTTGATGTGAATAGACCTAAAACCAAAAAGGTTGGGTCTCAAAACTAACTAATTGTTTATGATTGCAGGGTTCTTCAACATGCCAAAGTAGCATCTGGTATGTAGACAGTGGGGGATCTATGCATATGACAGGGAACAACTCTCTTCTTCATGACTACTCTCAAGGAAAGAAGGGGTTTGTTTCTTTTGGCAATGATGCTAAGGGTTACATCATTGGAAAAGGCTTTGTCTCCAATGGAGAAATAAAGTTTGATGATGTTAATCATGTGGAAAATCTCAAGTACAATCTCTTGAGTGTCAGTCAATGTGTGATAAAGGCCATGTTGCTCTTTTCACCAGTCAGAACTGCAGGATTCTGTCATCCAAAGTTCTGAATTTGATTAATAAGGTGTTGGATGATCACACTCTCCTGAGGCCAATAGGATAGGAAGAGTGTATGCCTTAGATCTTTCCAAGAAAATTAATATCAGAGGCCATCCTTGCCTATTTTCCAAAGCCTCTCCTCGTGAATCTAAACTGTGGCACAGAAGGCTAGGTCATGTTAATTTCAAAAAGATGAATCAGTTGATCCATAATAGTTTAGTGACAGGCTTACCAATAAAGGAGTTCTACTGTGATGAAACCTGCACTGCTTGTTTAAAAGGAAAACAGCACAAAGTCTCATTCCCTCCTATTGAAGAGCCTAAGTCCACTGCCTACTTACAATTACTGCATATGGATCTATTTGGTCCTATGAGAGTGATGAGCATGGCAAAGAAGAAGTACTGTCTGGTAATTGTGGATGATTACTCTAGATTTGTATGGACTTTCTTTCTACATTCAAAGGATGAGGTTGCTCAGAAGATTATCAACTTTGTGTTGTATGTTGAAAAGTAGTATTCCCTTTCAGTCAAGTGTATACGGAGTGACAATGGAACTGAATTCAGAAACCATACACTTGATGAATTTTATCTTTCAAAGGGAATCAAAAGGCAGTGTAGCATCCCAAGGACTCCAGAACAAAATAGAGTAGTGGAGAGAAAGAACAGGACCCTAATTGAAGCTTCAAGGTCTATGTTGGCTGACTCTGGTTTGCCATTGACCTTTTGGGTTGAAGCTATTAACACAACTTGCTATGTGCAGAATAGAGCCTTAGTAAATCAGAGATTGATGAAGACTCCATATGAAGTTCTACATCACTTGGCTCCTCTCATTTCATTTTTCAAGCATTTGGGTGTCCCTGTTTTATTCTCAACACAAAGGATCAACTCCAAAAATTTGATCCTAAGGTGGATGCAGGGTATTTTGTTGGTTATTCATCTACTTGCAAAGCATACAGAGTCTTCAACTGCAGAACAAAGATAGTTGAAGAGACTTTGCATGTGAAGTTTAATGAATCTCCAATGGACAAGATTCCACAAAATCCTGTGGAGTTGTTTGATTTGGACATACTGCAATATGTTCCTTATCAACCTCCAGTTGTTGCAGACCATGTGGATAAATCATCTTCTGCAGCATGTCTTCCACCTGGTGGTATTGATGATGATGATGATAATATCAACACTCACCTATTCAAGTTTAGTGACCAACTGCCTGAGTCTGCTAAACTTGATGTTCCTATAGCTTCAGCAGTTCCATCCACAACAAATGCTGATGAGATTTCTGATTCCTCTACATATTTTGAGTTACCATCAAATTCTTGGTTTCAAGAGTCTGCATCAACATCTGCTGCTGCTGAAGGTTCTGCAAACACTTGCACAGATATCATTGTTTATCAAGAGCTGAAGAATCACCCAATGTCTCAAATCATTGGTGATATCAATGCTGGAGTTTCAACAAGAAGTCAATTGTCTAACTTCTGCTTCTATGCTCTCTTCATCAATCAGCTAGAGCCAAAGAACTATCATATTGTTTTAAGAGACAATGGATGGGTTGAAGCCATGCAGCTTGAGCTACTTCAGTTCAAGAAACAGCAAGTGTGGGAACTGGTTCCTCTACCCCCAGGTAAGTGTGCAATAGGCACTAAATGGGTGTTTTGGAATAAAACTGATGAAAATGGGCTTATTGTTAAGAACAAGGCTAGACTGGTTGTACAGGGGTTCTCACAAGAAGAAGGTATTGATTATGATGAAACCTTTGCCCGTGTAGCCAGACTAGAGGCAATTAGATTGTTCTTAGCCTATGCTGCATTCCAGCATCTCAAAGTTTTTCAAATGGATGTCAAAAGTGCATTTTTATATGACAAAATAAAAGAAGAAGTTTATGTGTGTCAGCCACCAGGTTTTGAGGACAATAAACATCCTGAATGGGTGTATAAACTTGATAAGGCTCTTTATGGGTTGAAACAAGCTCCTAGAGCCTGGTATGAGACACTTTCCACTTTTCTTCTCAAGAATAATTTCACTAGAGGCTCCATAGATAAAACTTTGTTTATTAAGAAGGTGGATCAGCATAAGCTACTTGTTTAAATTTATGTTGATGATATTATTTTTGCATCCTCTGATCCCCAGTTGTGTGATGATTTTACCAAATTAATGAAAAAGAGGTTTGAAATGAGTGGAATGGGAGAATTATAGTTCTTTCTAGGTTTGCAAATCAAAAAAAAAGGCTGATGGAACCTTTATTCATCAGTCCAAATATACAAAAGATCTTTTGAATAAGTTTGATTTACAAAATTGTAAGCCCTGTTCTACTCCCATGTGCAACACCACACAACTGGATGCGGATCAGAAAGGTAAAGCTGTTGATGAAACACTTTACAGATGTATGATTGGGTCCTTGATGTACTTAACAGCTTCTAGACCAGATATCATGTTTGCTACTTGTGTCTGTGCTAGATTTCAGGCTGCTCCTAAAGAGTCTCATTTGATTGCAGTCAAGAGGATCTTTAGATATTTGCAAGGTACACAATCTCTAGGTTTATGGTATTCCACTGGACACTCTTGCAAATTAGTTGCTTTTTCAGATAGTGACTATGCAGGGTGCAAGTTAACTAGAAAGTCAACTTTTGGTGGATGTCAATTCCTAGGCAACTGTTTGATTTCTTGGCAGAGTAAGAAACAAACATCTGTAGCTACATCCACTGCTGAAGCAGAGTACATTGCCGCTGCAAGTTGTACTTCTCAAGTACTCTGGCTTCAGAACCAACTTTTGGATTATGACATTACAAAGACTAAGACTCCATTATTAATGGATAGTGCTTCAGCTCTGTGCATTGTCAAAAATCCAGTCCAGCACTCTAGGACCAAACATATAGAGATCAGACATCATTTTATTAGGGATTGTTTTGAAAAAGGTCTGATTGATCCTAAGTTTGTGCCTAGTGCTGATGAGCTTGCAGACATTTTTACTAAGCCTTTGGATAGTTCAACTTTCCAAAACCTAGTGTTAAGGCTTGGTATGCTGCAGCTAGAATAAGTGATAACTACTGATGATCTCAGTATATAAGTACTGATGATCATTAGTACCATATCACATATAGTACTGATTCTGTTAAAACAACTGATAAAATTACAACTACTGATGTAGTTATAACTACTGATGTCAGTAAAAACAGATAATACTGATGTCCTATGAAACAACTGAAAACAGCTAAAAGGCTGATGAGTAAGTGTTGAGGACAGTATGAAATAGCTGAAAGGCTATGAATTGACGAAAACTACTGATGAGAAATTTCTCCTCAGTTGTTTCTACAACTGTTGTTTCATCCTAAACATCTGATGACAAAACCATGTCGTCAGTAGTTTCACAACTACTGATGACTAACACCAAGTCATCAGCTGTTTACAACAACTGATGACAAAACCATGTCTTCAGTAGTTTCACAACTACTGATGACTAAACCCAAGTCTTCAGTTGTTTTCAAACATCTGAAGTCAAAACCATGGCTTTCAGTAGTTTTATAACTGCTGATGCCTAAAACCAAGACTTCAGTTGTTTCAACATCTGAAAGGGTAATACCACGTCATCAGTCGTTTACAACTACTAATGACTAACACCAAACCCTTCAGTCGTTTTCTAACCCTTACCCTATAAATACTAAGCCTTCAGCGCTTCATCCTCTCCAAACCTAACGTTCAAATCTACAAAACTTCTCTCTCATTAATGGCGACCATGCAGCTCAAACCACGTCATAACTGTGTTGCCCACCTCACAAAATCACCTTTCCGGACAAAGTTCGATAACGCCATTGATCTAATGGTCCAATCTCCCTACAAAACGGCCTTCCTTCTAAATCCCATCATTCATGCCGAATCCCTTCACCAGTTTTGGACGAACGTCACCCTCACCACTAGGGAGAACAACATCGAGTCTCTCCAGTCGGTCGTCAACAACCATCAAGTGGTCATCACTCCTGATATACTTCGCCAAACCCTAAACCTGGATGATGCCACTTTTCCTGCTGGGTATCCAAAGGGCACAACTGATTTATCCTTTGCCCACCATGGATATCAATGAAACCTTAGTGCCTCTACCATCTTGAAGAAACATTTCCATGACGCAGAACGTCTTATATTTCACATGGTAAATGTTTGCTTAGCTCCTAAGACTTCCTCCTGGGATCAAATGTCTACAAGGTGGCAGCAGATATTATTCTCTATCCTTGAGCAACAAGACTTAAACTTTTCTGAAATCATTTTTCTTGAACTTAAGGATATGGCCTCAAAATCTATTTCTAACCGCTAGATATTATATCCTCAGTTCATTATGGCTATAATAGAGAATCAGCTGCAAGCTGAGGGACTTGTTGGCCTGGGAGTCCCTGCAACAGTTGTATTGCCTGAAGTATACTCCAGGCACAACTCTGACCACACACTGAAACAGGCTGCCAAACTGCGAAAACCCACGCAGTTGGAACCCACAGCCATCACCTCCAGAACCAGTGTCCCCACCAAACCTAAATCCAAAAAGCCAAAAACGGCTACTCAAGGAGATGAGTCCCCTGAGGATGCCCCTGTACCACAAACACAGGAACCACATACTGGTATTAACCCCCCAGTTGTGACAACGACTCAACCTACCAAAGCCGCACATGTATCCTCTCAACAGGATCCTGTTGCAACCAATATTGGGGAACCCACACTGCTGGAACCTATCTCACTTGAGAGGGTTACCATTGAAGCGCACCATTCACCCCAGGTGCAATCTGCTTCTACCCAATCACCACATGAAACCGCCCCCCAAAGTCCTACATTAATTGTTGCACAAGTGCTGAGTCAGTTGCACTCCTCACCCCCTCCCCAGATACCATTACAACTGGGCATACCTCTACCATTGAGGGGGAAGATCAAATTGCATCTGATAACCCACAGCATAGGGGTTACAATGTTCCATTTCCTAGTGTAGAAAAGGAGATTGGAACTTCTGGTGAGGCTGCCACTTATCCTGCTTCAGCATATGATCAGGATGTAGTTGGTACCATTACTAAGACCTTACCAGAGGCAACTGCTGATGAAGGACATAGTCCTGAGGCAAGAAGTCCCCAGTTCCAAGACAAAGGGGCACATGCTACAACTGATCTACACTCAGTGCATGTTCATCCTGATTCTATCAGGAGGTCAGGTGATTCAGTACCCACTGATGATGACCTGGGCTTCTTTTACGATGTCTTAACCCAAAACACCATCCTGGAAGAGGAGGTGCGCAGACTCAAAGAGCTGCTTGCCAAAACTTCTGCGGATCAAAGACCATCTGCCTCTCAAACCCCACAGATGGAACCTTCATCCGAAGGTCTCTTAAACACAGAGCCACTCCCAAATTCTTAGCCACCTGCCTCTGCTTCTGGCACTATTTCTCAGGAACAGAACCCCCCTGAGTAAATAGTTGCTATCTTCCAAAATTCCCTACCACTCATCACACCCATAATCACTGATATAGTGATCAAAACCATTGATGAGAGGCTTTCCTCAGTAATACAACCCTTAATAGAGGAAGTTGTGAGCAAAACCTTTCTGACAATCAAACCCTTGCATCCAATGCGCCCAAAAGGGGAGATTCAGTCAGTGAAAGCAAAAAGGAAGAGGAGTGCAAAAAGGAAAGAGAAGGAAAAAGAAACAGGAGTGACAGAAGTGGTAAAGGAGAAGGAGATGGTAGTGGAGACTGAAAAAGAGAATGAGAAGGAAAAAGAGAAGGAGAAAGAAGCTGACGTGGAGAAATCAAAGAAAAGAAAGAATGAGAAAGAGACTGCCTTAGAGCTGATGGTGAAAGAGGTTGATGCTGAACACAGCAGATCAATGGATAACATCATTGATCAGTTGTTTAGGCAAGGCCATGACACTGACAAACTTGACTCTGAGATTAGAAGATTAGAGATTGAAGAAATCCAAACAGATGGGCAAGTTATGGTGTGTTAGAAAGAGAAAGGCTGGAGATCATGATCAGATTTATAGCAAAATATCTTGGATGATCAATGATCGAAATCAAGGCTTGGTCCAGGGACAGCATATTGGCAATAACCACCAAGATCTATTCGTCTGAAGTATACACTAAAGGATTAGTTATTGAAGCTTTAAATGAAGCTGGTGCTAGGAGCAGGACTGAACTAGCCAAGCAATCTAAAGCCTCACTCACTTCCAAAATGCTAGAACAGCCTGTCAGCATTCCCACACCTACACCACCAAAACAACAACCCACCAAACCAACTCCTTTACCCTCAAAACCAATAGCCGATGATGTACCCTAGAAGAAGAAGAGAAGGGTATTGAGGCTAGAAGATGATGAAGAAGATGATGATGAAGATAGGCTGCCACTCTCAGCTGTTATACAGTTGCCGAAGGCCACAAGTCACTCCTCAACAATTACTCCTGAAACCCAAAGACGAATTGTGAAAGTGAAGCTAGAAGAAGAACTTCACAAACAACACGATGAGGAATTGTTGAGGAGGGTTGACAAAGCATATGCAGCCACATCTTCTATCATCAACATGAAGAAGCAAGCTCTCAGATTATACACTCTTAAGCATACATTTCAATATCAAAAGGAGAGAGTAAGGATTTGGCCTGATCCCAGGGTGTCTCACAGGATTCATAAGAAAAACATACCACAGAGATACATTGGCCAGGTGAAAAAGATTGTAGATGAAGTGATCTCCCTGGTCTTTGTAGTATCACCCTGAGAAATCCTAGAAGACTTCAAGAAAGCTTATAAAGCTAACCAAACCCCACAGAAGATGCTTGAAAATAAAATGGTGAAAAAGGGGTTAGTTTATAAGAGGCTTGAAGAAGTCAGAAGGAATGAGCTCTAGTTGTTCCTAGAGGGTAATCACCCTGATGAATTTGCTTATAGAATAATAACAATTGTGGAGTTAAAGAATGGGAAACAGGTCAAATACCTATCTGAGTACTATGGGCCTGAATCATTATTTGAAGGAGGTGCTGAAGAGCTGACCATGGAGGAACAAATTACCTTCCTTAAGGCCTACACAAGAGAGTCATATAGACTCATAGTGGGGAAGTAGATCTCATGGATGGGGTAACAACTCTATGTCCAGTTCCCCAAGACAGAGTTCCCATTCATACTTTGCCAAACAGATCATTGAGACTTCTTCCCAGGCCTGTGCTTAAAAGGGTCACTTCTGAGCTGATCTAGAAGACAAAAAGACCAATCCTTCTGCCATAATAAGTGGGACATCTTTAATAAGTTTAGAGGTTTTGGCTGCATTGGTTCAGGGGAGTTTGTTGGACCAAAAGAACCAATGAGCCTGATCAGAAAAACCTCTAAGTCCCATAGACATCATAACAACTGCTGAAGACTTGATCAACTGTTTGACAAAGTCTGAAGATTTAAACAGCTGAAGAACTAAAGTACTGAAGACTTCATAAGCTGAAGACCAAAGACTGAAGATCAACAGCTGAAGACTAAAGTACTGAAGACTTCAATAGCTGAAGACTAAAGTACTGAAGACTTCAACAGCTGAAGACCAAAGTCTGAAGATCAACAGCTGAAGAACAAAGTACTGAAGATCAACAGCTGAAGTACAAAGACTGAAGACATTAGCTGATGACAACAATTGAAGTTCAAGTACAAGTACTGAAGCTTTTAGAGTTTGTTACAACAGCTGAAGAAGCATTCTTTAGTTGTTGTGATGGTTTCAATTCAGTAGTTTTCTTTTTCGTTTCAGTATTTGTAAAACGACTGAAGAGCATGTTCTTCAGTCGTTGTAGTTTCAGTAGTTTTCTTTTCAGTAGTTGTAGTGATAGTTAACACAACATTTTTGTAAGAAGATGTCAGCTGTTTGACATCTTCAGTAGTTGTGTTAACTATCAGTAGTTTGAATAAATTCTGTTAGATGTCACTATCAAGTGACATCAGCAGACGTCACATCTCCTATATAAGAGATGTTGACCTAATTGTATTCGTGACATTCTGTTATCACGAAAGCGAATATTGAATGAAATATATTTGCAGAATTTTTTTTTGTCTATAACCGTTTGTTCTTACCTTGAATATCTTTTGCGTTCTTGTGAATTGGCTAATTCATTGTTTGTTTTCCGCTGCTATACTCTCAAATCAATCAAACGCAGATCACTGATCCTAACACCCTCTCCATTGTTTCGTTCTCTCACTAAGTGTTGTACTATATGAGAAGAACTTGTCCAACTGTGTAGTTTTTGTTTTAATGAGTTTACTTCGACTTCCAAAACTGCTTTTTCTTTCTTAGTTTCTTCTAGGGAGTTTAAATAGAACTTTATGTCATGTGCTTGGTTAAAGGCAACAACTTCAGTTTCCCTTAGTTGTTTATTTAAAAGCTCTATTTTCTCTTTATAATTGTGCTCATTGTGTTTTAAAATCTGGTTAGCCTTTGTGCACTGTTGCAAGTCATTACTAAGCTATCATTGTGATCTAATAACCTAGCAAATTTTAAATCTATGCTGTCTCTAATTTATTACATTCAGTACAAGCATGACTATCAAAAAGTTGGTCTGTGGTACTTACCTGAGAAGGTTCGGTTGAATTAGCCATCATCGCAGAGTTTGACTGATTGGGTGCCGGTGTTTCTGAACATGTTGTTCTAGGATCTTCTTCATTCAGGTGAGTGACCACAGTAGCAGTATCTTCATGATCTGACATTACTAGTTCAACTGCTATATCACCTTCGCTTGTAGTGTCATCATCCAAAACTTCAACATTTGCAATGTTGGACTCACCCGAGGATACAAAACCAAAGGTCCAATCTTGGCCTTCGTCATCTTGTGTAGTCAAAGCCTTAGGATCTTTGCTTGATGATGCATCTTCACTTGTGAGTTTCTCTTTACGGTTGAATGATGAGAAAGGATTATCGTTACCTGTCTTCTTGGGCTTCACACATTCACGTTTGAAGTACCCCTTTTCTCCATAGTTGAAACATGTAACTTTCGTTTTATCGAAACCAAAAGTTGTATCCTTTGTAGCTATCAAGTTCTATCTAGTCTTCTTAACAAACTTCTTGGCTCTACGAACAACACTTGCCAACGCCTACATGATGTCCATTCTTTCCAATTCATTCTCGTCCACCTGCTCGTAATCCTCATCAGCCAGGTGGCAATTTCCGATCTTTCCTACAACTAGGCCATCATAAGAATGAACAACTGCAGCTAAAAGGTCCATATGCTCCTTTGCAACCTCCACAGTGATATTCTTGAGATTCTTGGTCTTCAACTTCGTAGCATTTGATTCAGGTACTATATATTGGGTGCTAGATGACCCTAACGTTTCTGACCCTGAAGTATAGGCTTGCGAATGAGCTGCTGAACTTGACACAAATGCAGTTTGGAGTGGTGCTCCTGAGCTTTTCGATGTGGAAGTGGAGTTATACAGAGACGGGTTCTGATCGTAAGACCCTTTCTGAGCCCTGTACTTCATCCTCAGTTCCTCCTCCCTTAGTTTCAGGATGAATTCGTTTATGTCTAATTTTGCCAATAGATTGTTCTGTCTCAAATTAGACACAAATGAGTCCCACTTCTCAGGTAGACCATCGGCAAAGCTTGATACCCTATCTTCCATTGACGTTGTAACCCCATGAGTATGCAACTCACTCATTAAATGGTAGAATCGGTCTATGACATCATCTAAGCTCTCCTTACCCATCGATGAGAAATTATCAAACTCCTTCTTCAAAGATTTTGCCTTTAGAGCTTTTAACGATGCATTCCCGTCGTATCGTTTTTCCAGAGCCTCCCATAATTTCTTTGCCTGTTTATTCTCAGAAAATTGGTGGAATATATCCTTAGGAATCGACTAAGTCAATAAAGCATACATCTTTTTCTCAGCATTATGCTTCACCTTCTGGCTATTAGTCATGCTGCCTAGAGTAAGTTTGACGCCATGAGCACCTACCGGCATACTATAACCAGTCTCGATTGATTCCCACAAATTGGGATCAACACCATTTAGATAAATTTCAAATCTTTGCTTCCATTGTGGGTAATCGTCTAACGTGATAAGCTTAGGCGGCTTGTTGTGATTCCCAATCTCATTTTCCAGAAGTAACAGGTTCTGGATACGCGAGTCCCTACCTGCAGTAAATGCCGAGTACTGATCTTCCATTTCTTTATACTTTGAGAGTTTGAAAAAAACTGTTTCAATGGTGCGAATGGAGACGTGCGATTGGGTCAATCATGCGAATGGACTAGTGCGGATGAGTCAATCGTGCGATTGAATCAATGCGGATGAGTCAATCGTGCAATTTAGCAAGTGCGGATGAACAATGTGAATGGGGTGTTCGGTCGTACGAATGGATGGACGACTGAGGTCTATCGTGTGTATGGGAGGTGCGATTGAGTTCAGTCGTGCGATTGAGCCAATCGTGCGACTAAGGATGCTGGATTTGAAAATTTGAAGATTTTTGGTACTTTGACACCAAAATAAGATTTTTCACAAACCCTAATCTGCCGTAAGCCGAAAAACGTGAACTTTTTTATCCGAAGACACTAAAAACACTGTTGTACTAAAAAAGATGGTGTTTTTGAATGAAAAACGTGAGATTTACACGAAAAAGATTGAATCACACGTAAAATCAAGAGCCAATGCTTTCATACCACTTGTTAGGACCGTTTAGGTATGAAGTACTAACTGATTCTACACGTATACCAACTCAAATAGTGTGAAATCCTATTTGATTGGCGATCCAATTAGAGAGAACACATTTCAGATCAATCTAACGATTAAAGAAACGTTACGAGTGATTAGAGCACGATCAACTGTGATCTATGAACTTAGAACAAGTTTTCTTGAGTTTATGGATGGCTAAGGTACGACTATGTGCGTAGGTATTTGAATTGTTAAGTTTTTCCACGAATTAGGTGGTATTTATAGGTTAGGGTTTTCCATTCGTACGACTGAACTATTAGTATGGTTCAGTCGTGCGACTGAAGCATGTGATTGATCCATCCGCATGACTGAAGGTCTAGTCGTGCGACTAAGTCAATCTTATGTCTACTGATCCATCCTCCTGGTTCAGTCGTGTGACTGATCCATTAGCATGAAGTATTCATGCGTATGGTCCATTAGTATGGTCCATTCGCATGAGAACATCACACAATTAAGTTTGAACATGTTTCTCAACCATTATTGACTAAGAACTAGGTACAATAACCTCAAACCTATATAGTTAGTTCAATATGCGTTATCACACAATAAACTATGAAATATTAAACATTATATGCATCAACCACACATTGCATTTCATTCATACCCATTCAATTACATATATGTAAGACATGAAAGACATTTTACATTAAGCTCCTAAACTAGGTACACATGTATCTACATATGAAACAAAAGCTCTAAGTTTGATTCCATTAACATTCACGAATCGATGGTCAATTTGATTCAATTCGATTCTAGGGTCTTAAGAGAATTTGGGGGTTTTATTGATGTCTATTTTTATAATTTCCGAATAAATTTTTACAAATTTAGAGCTTTGGCCTAATGGTAAAGAATAGTTCATATATGCAGTGACCCAGGTTCGACCCTAGGCACCAACATATATTTTTAAATCATTTTTTATTTCATCTTTAAGAAAATTTATTATTATATCATAATATTAACATAAAACTTGCTTTGTTAATTATAATTATTTAGTAATTATTTATTAATCTTTTAAAACCTTTAAAATTAGCTTAATAATTAATTAAAAGATGACTTGATCTATGTAATTAAATAATTGATTATTTAGATGATTTAGCAAATATTGCTTAAAATGATTTGAAACAACCAAGGTTTGCCTTCAGGTGATTTTTATAATGTGTAAAACTTATAAATAGACTGTAACATCCATCATTTTCTAACTTAAAACCAAAACCCGAATCCATTTGGAACTCCCATTGTTAAATTATCTTGATAATTTTAATGGATCAACACATTAAATGTACAATTTATTATTGTAAACTATTCATTTATTAATACTAAATGACTTGTAATAATTTATGGATTTATAAATAATTCTTTTTCATAAAGTTAAAAGTTTTATTAATCATTTGAAAATAAATAACTACATGAAAATTCTTATTAAAATTTATAAAGTTATAAGATGAATTTTAATAAACTTATAAAGCTTTATTAGTAATTATAAATTTTAATTATTAGAAATAAATTATCAAATTACAAAAATTTACAAGCTTTATAAAAGTTATAAAGATTAACAAATAATTAATTTGATTTATTATTCAAATTAGTTTTATAAGTCTAGGGTTTACTTTGTAAATTCCGAAACTTAAATTAAACATTTTTACATGAAATATCAAACAATTAAAGTTCAGGGAGCAAAATGTAAATCATTTAAAACCCCCCTTCCCCGTCGTTTCACTGTGGCCGTCCAAACTCTGGCCAACACCTCCGGCGACCTCCTATCTAAAACACCTGATTTTAATGCAAATTAACCACTCCAATACCCTTGGTTGTGCTATTCGGATTTAATACCCATTTTAATTCGTCTAATGAACTTGTTTAAAGTTCTAATCAAAACTGAAACATTACATTCAAAACCGAAATTGTTTCATCTTGGTTGTTAACACCATTAATCAAATTAATTGATAAAAAATGTTTCTTTTGGAGTTTCTATGAAGTCGCTGGATCGGTTGACATCCGAGCGTGTTCTTGACGAAAGGAAAGAAAACCAAGAGAAACAATAGAACGAACAATAATAGAATGATTTCATTGATAAAACCTAATGATTACAAGCTCGTTAAACATAAGAATCAAGACTCTTGGCAAGGTAGATCGAGAATGATCTCCCCTCTCATCTGGCAGCACCTAGGCCCCGGGCATATTTCTCAAAACCTTACCTCTCTACACAATGAAACTGGTATTTATAGGCCTCAGCCCATAGATGCGACTGGGCCCATTCGTACAATTGGAACATTTGTACGACTGGACCATACGTATGGTTTAATCGTACGACTTGACCATAATTATGGTCCAGTCTTACGAATGGCCCAATAGCATCTCTCAGTCGCACGACTGGTTCATTAGCATGGATCAGTCGTACGACTGAGTCTCATTCGTATATGCTCCTGCGAATGACTCAGTTTCATGTGTTTACAACATATCAGGTGTATTACATTAAGCATAAACTATTCGTCAAGCGGCAGACATACTATATATGACAATATATACTCCAACAAATTCCCCCTTGGACGTTGCTTGTGAATAGTAGATAACACCTCTTATAATCTTCAGTCAATCTTTGCTCTGGTTTCCAATAGAATCAAACGAAAACCCATATTAGCCAACGTTGTTGATCCGTCAGGTTGCTACAGTATTCCTGAAAATGAATTTAGGCACAATAGCTTTTGTTTACTTTTCAGAACACCATCATAGCAGCAAGATTCCCCATATGATTGATTTTTCTAAATAATTACATGAACAGTTTTTCATTGCTCCAATCTTCACATAGGCTAACCTGATTAACATTAACACCTACAGAAATTCCCCCTCAAATTCAACATATCCCAATATATAGACATTGTGCTCTCCTGGCGTCTTCATACGATGTATTGGGCAAAAAGTAGAAGGTTCCAATCCACAGCTGACAATCTCAAACAAATCAGCGTGCACTCAGATTCATCATCAAAAACCAGCTCACATAATCACTTTCTGATTGCGTCTTCAATTTCTCTATACATGGATTCCCCCTAAGAATCAGAATCCTCTCTATGCGGATAAATATAACTTGATTGGCCCATAAATAGTCAGATGCTCCTGACTACCCCACAAAATCAGCACCGACTGCTAACATCATCTCTTCTCTCTTTTGTGTTCTAACTATATTCATGTATTCTGAAAGTCCAACGAATAATGGGGTATCCATCAAACTTATTTGACAAAAGAACCTCGGAGTGAATGTGCTTTGCTCATCCTCAAATCTGTGCAAGAGGCAGTTCCAGACCTTTTTTTGGTCTGGAACACCGTTCATTCGTATGACATGGAGGACAAATATCACATTCGTGTGAATGGATGATACAAATGATATATTCGTGTGACTGGTAATAAGATTGGTCTAGTAGTATGACTGGACATAAGACTGGTGTAGTAGCACGACTGGAGATAAGACTAGTCCAGTCGCACGACTGGACATAAGACTAGTCCAGTCGCATGGTCCAGTCATACAAATGGTCCATTAGCATGGTCCAGTCGTACGAATGGTCCATTAGCATGGTCCAATCGTACAAATGGTCCATTAGCATGGTCCAGTCGCATGAACGGGCCTGCATACAGATTTTCAGATCTGCAGCCGCCATGGCTGCCAAAAACCCTAATCTGATGAATTTTATATTAACCGAAACAAAATAGACATCATAAGATTCGCAAGGGTGATAAGAATGTGGTTTCGAGTTCGATTTTAACCAAGAAACAACACACGTAACAAGATCTGAGCAAAACAAGAAGAACATGAAGTGGGTTTAACATCAAAGAACATGAAATAGATCCAGATATCAAGAGCTCAGGTTGCTAGAATGATTGTTAGATCGTTCTAGCAATAACCGGCTCTGATGCCAATTGTGAAGTTGCTGGATCGGTTGACATCCGAGCGTGTTCTTGACGGAAGGAAAGAAAACCAAGAGACAAACAATAGAACGAACAATAATAGAATTGTTTCATTAATAAAACCTAATGATTACAAGCTCATTAAACATAAGAACCAAGACTCTTGGCAAGGAGAGATCGAGCATGATCTCCCCTCTCATCCGGCAGCACCTAGGCCCCAGGCATACTTCTCAAAACCCTTACCTCTCTACACAATGAAACTGGTATTTATTGGCCTCAGCCATATCAGATACGACTAGGCCCATTCGTACAATTGGACCATGCGTATGATTCAATCGTACGACTGGACCTTACGTATGGTTCAATTGTATGACTGGACCATACTTATGGTTCAGTCTTATGAATGGCCCAATAGAATCTCTCAGTCGCACGACTAGTCCGTTAGCATGGCTTAGTCGTACGACTGAGTCTCATTCGCATATGCTCCTGCGAATAACTCAGTTTCATGTGTTTAGAACATATCAGGTGTATTACATTAAGCATAGATTATTCGTCAAGCACGGACACACTATATATGACAATATATGCTCCAACAGTTTCGAACTTAAGTATACCAGCCATCTCTGTTAACATCAAGTAATATAGACAAAATATACTCGAAACATCCGAAACAAATTAATAACTCGAAACACATCCTCTGGATACCATAAACCAAATTGAGTGAGGGCTTTTACTTATCATCATCATTAGAAGCTTCACACAGAATTAATTTGATTATCAACAACATTTGCATCTCATATCATACTCAATCGTGATCACGACTGTTTCTTCACCTTGTAACATCGATTTGATCATCATTCTGGTAGTTACACACACCCAAACACTTAGTTTCACTTAGGGAACACAATCCCTAAGTTTGATTCCATTAACATTCACGAATCGATGTTCAATTTGATTCAATTCGATTCTAGGGTTCTTGAGAGAATTTGGGGATTTCATTAATGTCTGTTTTACAATGTCCGAATCAAAATATTACAAATTTAGGGCTTTGGCCCAATGGTAAAGGGGTTTGGCCCATGGGGATTTCATATATGCAAGTGACCTAGGTTTGACCCTGGGCACCAACATATATTTTAAATTTATTATTTGTAACACCCGGTTATTTTTAAAAAGTTATAAGAAATAATAAAAGTGAAGGAAAAGAAAGGAAAAGCTATAAACCCAAGTTGAGGGTAAAAGTGTCGGAAAGGACAAAAGTTTAAAATTTGGTGAAAAAAGGTGGTATGGCCGCCTTAATGGTCACACCACACCTTTCCATTCGGATTTTTGTAGAAAAGAAAGAAAGAACAGAAAGCTTTCGGGTTTTGAAGAACAAGAAGAGGAGATCGAATTTATGGTTTTGAGGTATTCTTAACCGGCATTTGCCTCAGTTGTATGCTTATGTGTGTGTGTGTTCGTTTGTGTGTGTTTTGGTGGTTTTCTAGGTGTTGAACTTGTAGCAAACAGGTTGAAGGAAGTCATACCCAAAAGGCTACTAAGGTGAGTTCTGGAACCCTTTTTTTACTTGTTTTAACTAATTTTGGGGCTGAAAATACATGTATGAAACTCTTTATAAAATTTCCTATTAACCAGTATGTATATGTCTATGAATGTGTTGTGGGTGGGATTTGATTTGGGTGTGTATATGTTATGATGATATTATAATATGTTTCTATGGCTTAGAATGTAAGATTTAAGCTTAGAACATGTTAGATGATGACTGGGGACTAAATTTAGCTATTTAAGTGTAACTTAGACTGGCCAGACGACTAAATAGTTGCCCATGCGCCCAACAGTATAAAATTTCTAAGTGTCCCCATGCGCCCATAGCTCATGCGCCTATATAGTAGCCATGCACCAGGAAAAGGCTGAATTTGGCTAAGTGTTCAAACGCCCAGGATTCCCATGCGCCTAGGCACTCATGCGCCTACATAGTGCCCATGCGCCTAGGATTTGCCCAGAATTGGTTAAGTGTTGCCCATGCGCCCCAATAGTGCCCATGCGCCCAGAAGTTCCCCATGCGCCTAAGTGTTCCCCATGCGCCTGAAAGGTCATGCGCCTGCATAGTGCCCATGCGCCTAAGACTTAGATTATTTTTTTGATTTTTGGGGATAAAGTGAAATTTAGCCTTTGACATGGGATGTTCCCGGGGGTGAAGTTAGTTGACTTTTGATGATGTATAGGGTATGTTATGGCATGTATGATGATTGTTATGTCATGTATGATGGTGCCTTGTATGGTGATGTTTTGTATGATTGTGTTTATATTCCTTGTTATGTATGTTTATTTTTCATGGCTTTACGTTGAATGTTTATGAAAGAAATGATAAAGTATTACGTAACGTAAAGTGGAAGATAATGAAAACAGGAACATAATAAAAGAATGCATGCATTAATGAAAGTGAAAGTAAAGAAAGTCTTGCAAGAAAAATGTACAGAGGTGCATGACTCTAAAATGTCGTTAGCTCAACTGTGTGTGGTTTAGCTAACCCATAATGATACACATAGGTGTCACACCCCCGCTAAGAGCGGAAACATGGGGATGTAATGAGACAGGATCGTCATAACACATGGTAAGCGATAGGGATGCAATATAATAAATGATGTCAAGCGTGTCATGACGACACCCAACAACAAGGGGACTTGTGTCTTGTTTAGTCAATATTCACGACAACATAGCCATAAGCATAAACATGTTAAATGATTCACATAAATAAAGATGATAACATTGTATGCGATTCCCACAACCCGGAACAAGTTACAAAAGATAATGTTTAAAGCAACTACAACATAGTTTTCCAAAAGATAAAGTTTAGTCTCAAAATGCACCCTAGGGTCTCCACTAAGGCAGCACACCTAGATCTTCAATTAGCATGTTCACCTGAAAAGATATGCTCAATTGGTCACAAAATTGTTGGTGAGCTCGTAGGTTTAAATTTAAATAAGTAATTGATGTTGTATAACAATTGTGGCGGAATACCATGAATACAATTATAAGTAAGCAAAATCACATGACATGAGCTTTACAACCAAACCTAACGACGTACACAAAGAATCTTGTCGGAATATATTTACCCAAGGCCCGTTCCTAGCGACTGTTGGTACAACTAGTATACCAACAAACAAGGGTGGGGGTGTCAACCCAGTAGTACTACCAATACCTATCTTTCGGTTCCACACTGGAATTAAATGGTTGTAAGAAAGAACCACACACAGACTCAAGCATGTATCAGATAAGTACTCACAAAACAGTAGCACGTTGATTCCAAGTATGTAAATTGTATGTATGTTGTACAACATAGAAAACGAATGAGCATACTTTTCCCCCATGATTGTAAATGATTGAAAAGTTGTATACGCATAAAAAGGGGCCACGAAACTCACTTGTTAAGTGGTAAGTATGAATGATCAGGGTTCCCAACAGTTGTATTCAAAGAACGGTCAAACACTTATTGACAGTTATTGTTAAGCATTAATGATATGCACGAAGCAAATAGTAATGTTCAGTCGGTTCGGGTTGTATCGGTTCGGTCGCGGGTAACACACACAAGCTGACACACGTATTAGATCTTATGTAGATCCAAGTACTAGAAATCATTGCCATTGCTTGTGATATTGTGTAAAAGATCCATTATTATAGGAAAATTATTTTTTAAATATTAGTAGTCACAAATCGGTTGTTGATAATTGTAAAATGTTAGTTCATTTGATTTGGAATAGTATTTGTGGCCTTGATAGCGTTGACTTTAATCTTTGTGGTCGAGCAAAACATTTGTGTTGATGTTACCTTATCATCACAAGACATTCAAGAAGGAAATTCACACACATAGCATCATCAATCACATGATAGGAGCAGACACTCGACTCAACATTCCATTCATACGAATCAACCCTCAATCGTACGAATCAGCTTCATTCGTACGGCTGAACCTTCATTCGCACAACTGTCATTCAGTCGTACCACACAACACTCAATTGCACGACTTAACCTCCATACGCACGAATCAACCTTCATTCGTATGAATCGGCTACATTCGTATGACTGAACCTTCATTCGTACGATTGGCCTTCAGTCGTGCAATACACGCACAATCGCATACACTCACTCAGTCGTAGGCTCAATCGCATAAATCATTCATCCGCATTGACTCAATCACACACATTCATTCGGTCGCATGACTCAATCGCACACATTCATTCGATCGCACGACTCAGTCGCATGACATCCCCAGTCGCACAACTCAGTCGCCCGAATGACACAGTCGCATGACTCAGTCGCACGACTCACCTAGTGCATGGCTCAGTCGCATGACAGACCCAGTCGCCTGAACTACAGTTCGCGACTGCTGAAGTGCAGAGCAGCTCCGACTGCTCCGTGCATGAGTTTTACACCACAAGGACTTCCTAAAACACACTACAAACACACACAAACGAAGAACACGCATAAAGACATCACACGCACACCCACGCGACCATATATGTTTGGGTTGGACCCGACCACCCGAAACCCTAGAAATGGACAGTAGTAAAACGAGCAAGAAAGGGACAACCAAGGTTGTCTACCTACAAGGATGGCGTAGACTAGGTTGTAGATGAAGTCTAGACGATGAAAACAAGACGTAACAGGGCGGTTTTGGTGCAAAGATGAAGAAGATGTGAAGTGAAGAAGAATGAAGAAGAAGTGAATAAGATGAAGTTAGGGCTGGAAAATGGGGTTTTTTACCCCTCCAGAGTTTGCAAAATATCAATTTTAGTCCATGCACTTAGCCCCCGAGTTCCCAAAGTTTGTTTCAGTTGAAACGACTTTAAAAGTATTTGTTATATTAATGTTAAAATGTATTTAATGATAATTGACACTTAAAAATGGTTTTATTAATGACAATGATTTTATATAAAAATGATATATTTAGTGATAATGGTGATGAAATTTGTAAAAGTTTTAAGCATAGCACACGTTCAAGAAGGTAACACAAGCTCAAAGATAATAAGCAAGTATGGTATCCACACAAGAAGTTAAAAAGATGACGAATGAATGATCAAAGAAAAGTTAACGGATAATCATGTTAATTAACGGACCTTGTGGTGACGGATGTCATAATAAGGGTCTAGTCTTTGTGACAGGACAGTTGTATAGTACATGGATGATAGTGGATACTCACCCTGGTGCTGGTGCCAGGCTATGTGCGTTATGGAAGTCATTTATGATCTTCGGCCTAGTACCCGATTTGTGCATACGTTTGGGGTGCAGTATATAGATGGGATCTTTGTCGCTTACCCCGGTGCTGGTGTCAGGCTATGTGCGTTATGCAAGTCATTTATGATCTTCGGCCCAGTACCCGCTTTGTGCATACACTTGGGGTATAGTTGATGACACTGATCCGGAGGGAAGTAAAGAAAGAAAGTATGATATTATCTATGTGTACGTATGATGTGTGATCATGTACGAAAGTATAGAATGTTTTGAAAGAAAGTAAAGTGTATTTTATTTTAAAACTAGAACTCACTCAGCAACACTGACTTTTGTGTGTTTCTAGTTGGCAGGTAATAGTTGTTAAGGATGGCACGGGGCGGCTACTTGACTTATTTTGGATGGCATCAATTTTGTATAATGTTTTTGTGATGTAATGCAATAAGTAATTTTGTAATCAGTCAACTTTGTATTATTTTGCAAAAACAATTATAATGAAATGAAATGGTTGTTTAAATGTTTCCGCTGTAATATTTTATTAAAGTTAATGTAAATGTATGTTTTGTGTGCGATGATTGACCAGCTGTGAGCGTCCCGGGAACGGGATCTTACATTATTTCAGCTTTAAGAAAATTTATTATATATCATAATATTAACATAAAAATTGCTTTGTTAATTATAATTATTTTAGTAATTATTTATTAATCTTTGAAAACTTTTAAAAATTATAATCTCATTTTTTTAAGGGATTAAATATTATAACAGAACTTATTTATAAGTTTTACATTTTATAAAAATCACCTTAAGGCAAACCTAGGTTGTTTCAAATCATTTTAATACAATATTTGCTAAATCATGTAAATAATCAATTATTTAATTACTTAGATCAAGTTATCATTTAATTATTATTAAGTTAATTGTAAAGGTTTAAAAACTTATGATTTTTAAATTTAATTACATTTATAAGAATTACTCAAAAGTTTAAAAACTTATAAATCAAAATTAAATACTTTTAAGCTATTTTGCAAGTCAGTTAAATAATTAATTATCCAATTAATTATTTTGATCAAGTGTAAATAATTAATTTTTAGATTAATTATTTCCTTTCATATTATATACTCAACCATTTCTTAATCAATTATTATTAATATTTAAGTAATACTTATGGTTCAATTGCACTAATGATTTATTATTGTTTCAATCTTAATTATTTAAAAATTTATTCATCTTTACGGATATAAAATATAGTTGGCTATATTATTTTATTTTAACCTAATTATCCAAACCCCAAATTCCAATTGAAACCCTAATCCATATTTGGTTATTAGTCATATCTTTATCCTAAACCTAAGACACCGAATCTTAGGTTGAATCGTGAAAAATTGTTGGAGCAATTTCATCTTTTTATTATTATCTTAAGTGCATCTTAAATCAAGTAAGTTTCCCATGTGAGTTCTCCATGCCCTTTTTACTTTATTTCACACCTTTTGGATGAAACATATTAATCTTATAAACTTACACTTATAAACATCTTGATACTTGTAAATGCACATACAATTCATCTTTACTTTTTGTTATGGTTATTTGTAATATTGTGAGTTTTATATGATGGACATGATATGTTGATAATCATTAACTATTGTTAGTCTGGCGACTTCATAGATCTATGGGCATGACAAGCCTATTTGCTGCTAAAGTTGAGGTCATTGACAGCTCCTGATGACGTATGCTTGTTCATCATGGGAACCAAGTACACTTAGCTAATTGTTATATACTTGTAAACTTATTCTTGGTCAAGGTTTGATTGTAGCTATATATTTTCTATAAACTTGCTTTATTCGTAACCATTGACATGAATTGCTACTTGTAACTTTTAAATATATAATATATATATATATATATATATATATATATATATATATATATATATATATATATATGTGTGTGTGTGTGTGTGTGTGTGTGGGTGTGTTTAACCAAGAAAACTCACCAACTTTCAAAGTTGCCCCTTTATTTTTAACATGATTCAGGTTTACTTCTTGAGGAATTCTTTTTGCTCATATAGGACTTGAACTTAGTTAATTAAATATCTTTTTGTTGTTTAAATCTTTGTTGTATTGTAGGACTAATTGTCTAGTATTATTCAATGTAAAATGGCTATTAATATTTTTTTCAACTTATTTAATTCCATGAGCTATGAAAAATAGTTTCACATTCGTCCGCCTCGATGATTCTGCCGTCGGTCGGGATATGACAGATTGGTATCAGAGCCATGGTTATAGGAAATTATGTTATTAGAAATGAAATGACCTGTACTATCACTAAGTACCCTTACACATGAGTCCTCTCATGTATTTATATTCTTAGATAGGATTTTGAGGCTTTATATGTCTATACTTAATTATGTGAGTATATGCCTTATGTGATTCTTCTTATACTTTGTTCTTATTAATGCACACGAATCTTAAATCATATTCTAAGACATTATGTGCTTAAATCAATGGTTTTTAAAATAAGCTCTGAATCATTATTCGTAGTTTTCAAGGCTCGTCAAAGTTGATGTCCTACAACTTAAAACATGTAATGCTGGAAGAGCATGATTGTTGTATCTTGAGGTGTTCTGTCTAGGAAAGGTATTCATATAAATCAAACCAACTGATGGATCCATTTACCTTACCTGGGAACCCTTGGGGTGAGTGTCCGCGTATAGGTATGCATGTCTTCATTAAGGTTGTGGTTGACCTAATAATTTTATAAGTCAACGTATTTGCCTTGGTTTGTAAACCAAACGTTACACTTGACACATCTTGTTGTTATCGTATTATTGTTGATTTTTGCCTTCTTGGATTTTAAACCTCATTATCCAATTCTCATAACGACCCTTAAAACCACACTTATTCTGAAAACTCATTTCAATAATATTCTTATTTTGAACTGAACCATTAATCTTAGCAAACAAGATTCTCGTATCAACTTTAAACTAATGTAACTTTGAAACCTGAATGACATAGTAAACAAGAATCGATCATCCAAGACCATGTCAAAGTTTTTTGCTTGAGAAGCTCCTATGAATTCACATCTCATCCAAAAGTGTTTTAAAAATATTTCTCGTGTTCGTCAAGTCGATTGATCTAATACTTGGTGCTATATTTGTGACAAAACCTTCTATCGTCTTACATGCAAAAAGTTTGTCAGCCAAAAAGCCTAATCAAATTGATGATCTTATTCATTTGTTCAAGACACCCATGAAATAATGAACATGAAATCAAACAAACCTAAGTGTAGTAAAACATCATAATCAAACTTATTGAATTTAAGCGTACCCAAAAGTTCACTTGCGAACGCAAAATGAAATCAAAGTCTCCTCATAACCTTTAAATTAGTCTTCTCGCGATTAAATTTCGGGACGAAATTTCTTAAAGTATGGGAGACTATAGCATTCGTCATTTTCCAAGTTACTACCCAAACCCAATCCATTTGAAACTCCCATTATTAAATTATCTTAATAATTTTAATGGATCAAATACATTAATATACAACTTATTATTGTGAACTATGCATTTATTAATAATCTAAACGACTTGTAATAATTTATGGATTTATAAATAATTATTTTCATAAAGTTATAAGTTTTATTAATCATTTGATAATAAATAACTAAATGGAAAATTCTTATTAAAATTTATAAATTTATAAAATGAATCTTAATAAACTCAACAACAACAGCAACAACAACAGCAACAACAACACAACAATAACAACAACAACACAACAACAACAACACAACAACACAACAGCAACAACAGCAACAGCAACAGCAGCAGCAACACAACAACAACAGCAACGCCAGCAGCAAAAACAACAACAAAAACAACAATAACAACAACAAGAACAACAACAAGAACAACAACAAGAACAACAACAACAACAAGAACAACAACAACAGCAGCAGCAACAGCAACAACAGCAACAGCAACAACAGCACATCAACAACACAGCAACAGCAGCAACAACAACAACAACAACACAACAACAATAACAACAACAACAACAACAACATAATAATAATAATAACAACAATGCAGGACCATTGAAGGGTGGTCAAATACAACACAATAACACAAAGAGGAGAGTAACTAAACTTAATTAACCAATGAACTGGATTAACCACGAGTAAAGACACTAAAAACACAAGTAATTAAGAGACAGACCACAAGAGCAAGATACATAAGTAGATGGTTTTCAAGATTGTAGAATATTGTTTTCTCAATGTTCTATTACAAGTGTTACAAAGCATAAAGATAAAGTTACAAGAACATGAGATACTTATACTACATCCTACAGCCGGCCATACTATGAAAGCGAGCTGGATACAATTGACTAGACAAAAACAAAATCAATTGTAGAGTCAAAAAGGCAGATTGCCTTTTTGACTTTGTGACTATGACATGCCCTAGCTCACATCCTATCTATTACAAAAAGGATAAAGTACATGAAGTAGAAAGTTACAGACTTAAGACCTCAATGTACAGTTACCAAAACCTGGACCTTTCACCAACTCATGTAAGTTGTTGACTTTACAAAGTTTCAGCGGATAGGGGTCCAGCTTTATGGAAAACTACATCAGATAAAGCATGTTGTTAAAAGTCTTCGGAAGAATCTGTCTTCAAGAGTTGAGCTTCGGAAGACTTTGTCTCTGAAGCTTCGGAAGACTTCATCTTTGGCTTTGGAAGATATTGGTCTTGGCTTCGGAAGATTTCACACTTAGAATATTTCTGTTGCATGTGTGAAACTTCCAAAGCATTCTTCTTCAGTACTTGTGCAGCATGCATGCAGAAAGACTTTAGTTGCTTCAGCCTCTATACATATTCTCTATAAACTCCCCCTAGGCTAGTGCTACCAAAACACTTGAAGACTTCAGATATCAACAGTCAACATCAGGATAATAACCAGCCTTTTCTTCATAAGATGATCAGGATCCTTCAGACTATCAAAGTATCTTCTCATGTTAAAGAGATCATGCAGAGGCAACTAAAACATGTCTTGCCAAGTGTAGACATTCTCAATGCCATGATCTCTGATGACATGCCACCTTTCTGCATTTGTAGTGTATGTCCAAGACAGGATGGGTCTTTCTGATGCTAGAGGAGCTATTGGAATGGGAGATGATGGAGCATCCTTTGGCTGCACATCCTTAGGATGTTCTGACTCATCCTGAGGTTTAGAAAAGGATGCAGTCTTCTTTTTTTTGGCTTTGGTTTTGAAGCCATCCTTTACTTTCTCTTTACAACTTTTAACTGAGAAGACTGGCCTGCAGTACCAGATTGATCTTCATTGTCTTTCTCAGTTGGGTCTTCCTCTCTCACAGGTTCAAAAGGAGAGGGAGTTGACCCTGCTGTGGATAAGAATATGAAGCTTAATGAGATTTAGTAGGAGGTCCAGGTTGTGTTGTCTCTGGTTGTTCAACCTTAACCTCCACTTCAGGTGGAGCTTGACTTGGAGGGGAATGTAATTCAATCAGCACTCCACTCCTTATCTTCTGCTTGATCACCCTGATATGCTCATCCATAGTGGATAGAGACATGGGGCCAAGTCATCTTCCGGAGAATCTATACAGCTTCAAGAAGCTCATCATCCTCTGCCTGTTTGCAGACTTCTTCATACTTTTCTGGATGATGTCTCTTGACTTAGCAGCTTTTTCCCTTAGCTTTCTTTTGGATGTCTTTCTTTCTTTGACTATCTCAAGTTCGAGTTGTTTAAGATACTCAAACTCAATATAGTCAAAGGATAAGGGAAAAAGTGCTTTTGCTTGATAGAGGCCTGTGGCACTCAGGTAGTTGATCATCTTGATCCTTTCTTCTTCTTTATCTACCTGGAGGTTCTTGTTGAATCACATCCTCATACGCAATACTTTCTTGAACTGGGGAGAGAGTAGGCATATGCTTGTAGTCTTTTCTTTCTTATGTCTTCTTTGATTTGTACTAGTAGCTCTACATGTTCTGCCTCTTTCTTCTCCCTTGACCTTTCCAAATCGACCAGTTCATTTAGTTCCTTCAAGGGGAGAGAAATGGCATTGTCTATGTCATAGCTTTGTGTTAGCAGGTAGTTTATCATGACTGCCCTTAACTCGTCATTCTGAGTATCTGGTCTGGGGGCAGCCCTGATAGCAGACTCCATGAGTCTTGAAGACTTAAAAGAGGAACTTTCTCCCCTCAGCTTCCTTTTCCTCTCTCTTTTCTCCTTCTCAATCTCCTCAGAAGTCATTTTTCTTTTCCCTTTTTCACTCACAACCTTTGTGACTCAGGGTGGAGAGAGCTTTGGCCTTCATTGCTTGGTGTAGCTTCCAAGCTCTGGCTAGAGAGAGGTTGAGAAACACCTTCACTAATAGGTGTCTCTAAAAGGGAATTGATCTCTACAGCAGTTGGTGGTGATAAGACAAGGCTCTCAGGTTCTGTCACTAGGTCTTCAGTCAAAGTTTCCCTTATGAAACCAATCTTAGGGTCTACCTCAACATCCAGTTGACCGATGACATTGCCTGATTGCCATAATCTTCTTCTAAGGCTGAACTCTGCAGTGATCCGGTCTTGGATTCTTTGGGCCAACTTGTCAGCTTGTCTTGATTGGCTTGGATTGACAAGTGGCATGATGACTAAATCCAGACTTTCATAGAAGTTCAAGATCTGAAAGTTGAAGATCTCATGTTGCCCTTGAACTCTAATGATGATTAGGGCTCTTCTATTACTGTCATACCTCCACCCAATGATGTGTTTGGAAGATGGTGGAGATGACATAGCCCTTGGTATCCCTTCCACAAACAGACTCTGTATGAAGGAGTCTATGTAGTCCACATCAATGTGAACTTAAGGAGGTTGTTGAGTATGCACAATTGCAAGTGAGGATGGTGAGTCCTCAGTGTCCATACTCTCTGAAGAACTCCCAGGTTTTATGATTGTAATGACTTTCTCCCCCTTTTTGGTAGCATCACCCACTTGCATAGGTGAGCTAGGAGTTAGACCAATCATATCCATAGGTTCTTGTGCTCCTGGTTGAGCTCCTTTTAAAGGTCTCCCGCTAGTTTTTCCTTAAGATATGAATTCTCAAGTTGCTGATCATTGACCCTGTTCTACAAGGTAATCACTTGAGATTCAAGGTGACTAACCTTGGAGACTAAATAGGTGCATGTTTGAGACAGTTTTGCACCTTTAGTCTTAAATTCCCCTCATCTTCATCAGAAGAATCATTAGGGGATGAGATGATGGATCAAAGTCCTCACTCTCACCACCAACTTTAGGTTCTTGGCTGTTGGATTTCCTTTGCTCACTGGCAATCTCAATTGAGATGTCAGTGGGATGAGTTGCCATGGGTGAGGTCTTAATGATGTAATAACTTTCAAAAGTGAGAGCCTCTTCCATATGGACATCCTGAACAGGTTCAGAAGTGTCCACCTCAGTAGTAGGTGACTGATGTGGGCTAGAAATAGGAGCCTCAGAAGCGCTCATCTCTCTTTGAGTAGGGGAAAGAAGAGAGAATCATGGTACTCATTGAAACCTATATTTTCATCAATGTAGAAGTCAAGGTTGGGGATTGGTTGGTTGATATCTACAGGCTGGGGATGGTAACTATCCCCTAAAGGTTGATCACTTGAGTGTTGAGACTTAGAGTGATGGCTTAAGGCAGTTTGGCTTATGACCTCATCAGGCTGAGCATGAGGAACCTTAACACTGATCCTTGAAGAGATGGGAGTGGTCTACTCCTCAAGAGAAGTGGGAGCTCCAGTGTCCACTTCTTCCTATATGGGTGAGTTTATAGGGGCCTACACAGACTGAATAGCCTGAGTAGGGTTCGTTTGGATTTCTTTTGTAAGTGAGGGTGATTTGTGGTTGTTTAGGTGGTAGGGATGTAGAAGGTGTGGGTTCAAAACTAGCTGTGTTACTAGGTTGTCACCTTAAGCAATAAGCTCTAACAGTTTTGGGACCAGGGCTGTTTCTACCCCAGAGAAGCCAACAGTGGGCTTTCTTAAGTATTTTAAAGATGTCGGGCTTCATCTGTCCCAATTTAAGAATGTTACTTGTTCCCCTTAATTATGAGCCTAGTTCATAGTTAAGAATACTCTAGACATATCTAGGGAACATGTAATATTCTAAAGAGTCCAAGTTTGCAAGCAGATTAGTGTAAACAAACTGAGATTACCTGAACTTGACCCCCTAAACCATTCCATGGACAATGAAGGAGAGATCCTCAGGAATCTGGTCCCATCCACCATGCTTGTTTGATAAGCTGTGTATAACCACATGGAGCAGGAATTTCCATTAGGATAAGACCTTCCTTTTCCTGAAGGTCTTAACAGAGTAGTCTCCCTCATATCCCATCTGCTTAAAGGAATGATTAACAGCTTTCTTTAGGAAGAATACCTCACATTCTTCATCATCCAGTTAAAGATGTCTGTTGAGGATGGTTGGAGTGAGGAAGACTGTTCTCCCCTGCACTATGGTAGACAGTGCCTTCTCCCCATCCAGTACGACCTCATGGCAGGTCTTCCAGAATTCTAGCAAATGATCCTCATAGAGTGGAGGATCAATGGTGAGGGAGGTGAAGTAGTTTGACAGAGCTAAGGAACGGCACACCTATGAGAAATGGGGATCTTTCTTAGAGCTTAACAGAGCAACCTGGTTATGTTGCATGTGTAACTGCATGTTAAAGTTCGGGTCATTTCTGTGTTAAGGGTTGGCCATTTTGAGAAAGCTTAAGGATGAAGAAAGGTGAAAGAAAGAAATTTCAAAGAGAAATTTGGGGTTTTAGGTTTGGAGGAAAGAAGCAGATGATGGAAAGAGGGGGGAAACTGTTGGGTTTATACGTGAAAAAGGATTTCAGATAAAGTTTAATGAAAGAGGATAAACTTTCAAATCCAAATGTCGGTCCCACCTCTGAAAAAGTAGTTTACTTTTGCTCAAAAGTAGTTTTTTTGGAAGTCAAAAGCTTCCGAAGGTAAATTATCTTCGGAAGTTTAAATGAAAAAGCTTCCGAAGCTAAAATGACTTCGGAAGAATTCCTAAGGATTCTGAGAATTTTGACTTCGGAAGAAAATTAAGACTTTAGAGTTTTGTTTAAAAGAACAAAACTTTCGATAGTTAATTTGCTTCGGAAGAAAATTGTCCTTGAAAATATATAAGTGCCAAAGGAGATTTTAAGCTTCAGAAGATATTTCAGAAATTTCTTCCGACGGTAAAATACTTGGGCAGTTAATTGTTTTAAAGGCATAAGTTTCTTCCGAAGTTAAAAAACATAACTTTCGAAGGATCAAATTATCAAAATTCTAAAGAAAATCTTCAAAAAGTTTTATCCAAAGAAAACAAGAGCTTATGAAAGTGATGAACTAGACAACTTAGGACATACATATTTTAAGAAATAATAAGAATTAGTTTTAAGAAAAACCTACTCAAAGTTGATCATCCCAATAGCTGATATTAGATATTTAAATCTCTGTTCATCAAAAGCCTTTGTAAACAGATCAGCATATTGTTCATCTGTGTGAACTTTGACTAGTTTAATTAATCTATTTTCATAATTATCTCTTACTAAATGATACCTGATGTTCATGCGTTTGGTCCTTGAGTGCTGCGTTTGGTCCTTGAGTGCTACGCCGGATTCTCTGTGGTTGAGATAGCACTATTATTGTCTATGTGAATGGGAGTCTCCTTGAAGTTTAACCTATAGTCCAGCATCTGATTCTAAATCCAAAGCACTTGAGCATAGCAGCTTGCAGCAGTAATGTATTCAGCTTAAGCAATTGATGCAGAGACACATGATTATTTCTTGCATTGCCATGAGACAACCCTTCCACCAAGAAATTGGCATCCCCAAATATAGACTTTGCAGTCATGTTGCAACCACCATAATCACTATCTGTATAAGCATACAGATTGAGTCAGGATTTTTAGGATACCATAAACCAAGTGTTGAAGCACCTTTAAGGTATCTTAGAATCCTTTTGACAGTGATAAGGTGAGACATCTTAGGGTTAGCTTGATATCTTGCACAGATGCAAGTGGCAAACATAATATCAGGCCTGCTAGCTGTAAAATACATAAGAGACCCAATCATAGCCCTGTATAAGTGTTCATCTACACACTCTCCCTCAAGATCAGGTCCAAGGGAGTGGTTTCTAGCTATGGGTGTCTTAGCAATCTTACAATCAGTCATGTTAAACCTCTTGAGTATGTCTTGAACATACTTTGACTAACTAATGAAGATGCCATCTTCAACCTGCTTCACTTGAATTCCCGAAAGAAATTGAGTTCCCCATGGCACTAATTTCAAATATGTCCTTCATCAGCTTCTCAAAGTCTTTGCAGAGCTTAGGATTAGTTGAACCAAAGATGATATCATCCACATATACTTGAACTAGCAATTGTCATTTCCATGTCCTTTGATGAAGAGAGTTCCATCTATAGTACCTCTCCTGTATCCATGTTTGCAAAGATACTGGGATAGAGTCTCATACCACTTCCTGGGTGCCTGATGCAGCCCATAGAGAGCTCTGTCAAGCTTGCAGACATAATCAGGATGATCAAGATCTATAAAACTAGGTGGTTGTTTGACATACACCTCTTCATCAATCACTCCATAAAGAAAAGCACACTTTACATCAAGTTGAAAGACCTTGAAGTTCTTGGATGTAGCAAATGCCAGGAATATCCTAACAGCTTCCAGTCTTGCTACAGGAGCAAAGACATCAGTGTAGTCAATCCTGTCTTATTGTGTATATCCTTGAACAACTAGTCTAGCTTTATTCTTAATGAAAGGCCTCTATCATCCTTCTTATTCCTAAAGACCCATTTGGTTCCAATGGTAGTCTTCCCATAAGGAAGAGGACATAGGTTCCAAACTTCTGTCTTTTGAATTGAAGCAGCTCCTTTTGCATAGCTTCAAACCAACTTCCATCCTTCAGAGCCTCATCAACTTTCTTTGGATCTATTTGGGACAAGAAACAAGAATGAAAACAAACATTTGCTTCATGGGTTTGTCCTCTTGTTCTTACCCCTGTGACAATATCTCCAATGATGTTTGTAGTGGGATGGGACTTGTGGATCCTTAGCTGAGGGATCACAGCAAGTTGCTGAGAAAGATCTAAATTAAAGAAATTTAGATCTAGCATAGATGTTTCTCCCACCACATCAGCACACTTATCAAGAGAGACGATCCAAGAAGTGTGTGACATCAATGATGTTGTCATCTATGGAGTGGTTATCAGCATCAAGAGCTGGAATTTGAAGGCTATCACCACTACCATCATTATCTTTTGCATTTGAAGTGACTTTATCTGGTTGTGGAGCCTCTGAACTGGAATTTGAAGGCATACTAGATGTATCAGTTGTGTGAGTCATTATGGTGCTGATAAAGACTTCATTTGCAGAAGTAGTTCCAACTGGAGCTGAATATGTATTACTTGAAGGTCTTCTCAGCTCAAATCTTGGATCAGGATCACCTGTATTTAAGTTTTCTACAGATCCTGAAACAATCTCACAAGATTTGTTAAAACAGTTGGTAACTATATCAAGATCAAATAGCCATTAGGACCAGAACCAGCCACACAGGTGTGTGTTCATTGAAAGTCACATTGGCTGACTCCTCAGCAATTCTAGTTCTGAGATTGTATACTCTGTAAGCTTTAGATTGGGAAGAGTATCCAACGAAGTGTCCATCATCTGATTTCTCAGCAAATTTGGCATTTGATCTTTGGTATTCAAGATGGTGCAAGGACAACCAATGACCTGAGAAAACCAATGAAAGCTTTTCTCTTGTGCCAAAGTTCATAAGGAGTCTTGTGTAAGGCCCCGTTCCTGGGACGCTTACAGCTGGGTTCTCATCGCACATAAAACATATAATTACATTTGTATTTAATAAATCGCAGCGGAAAACTAAACAACTTTCATTTCCATGTAAAAGTTTTTGCAAGTTAATACGACATTCATTACAAAATAGCTTGTTCGCATTACAATGCAAAAACATTAATCAAAAATGCCATCCCAAAAGAGCTGAGTAGTCGTCCGTGCCATCCTCAGCAATAATTACCTGCCAACTGGAAACACATCAAAGTCAGCGTTGCTGAATGAGTTCTAGTTTTATAAATAAAACATACTTTACTTTACATTTGTTCACGATCATACATCATACGTACATACAGATAATATCAGTATTATCCTCATCATTCCGTTCATTAACTTACTCATTCACGTGTTACATTATCGTTCGTTCCTTCGAGTCTGTTGCGACAACAAGGTCGCTCACCTCATTAACAATCCCAACGACTTCGCGCGATCCGAGTCTGTTGCAACCATATGGTTGCTCACCCTAATTGCCAATCTCAACGATAGCATGCTTTCCGAGTCTCTTGCAACCATAGGTTGCTCACCTCATGGCAACTTCACAATAATGCGTTGTCCGAGTCTGTTGCAACAACTGAGTTGCTCACCTCCTTTCTCTGGCCATCTTAATGATGCCTATGATCCGAGTCTTTTGCAACCATACGTTGCTCACCCCATTGGCAATCTCCATGATTGCCTGTGATCCGAGTCTTTTGCAACCACACGTTGCTCACCTCATTGTATGCTTGCAAGCCTTTCCTTCATTCATTCGTCATTCAATAATGCATGCATTCTTACTTTATGTTCCTCTTTCATTATCTTTCACTTTACGTTACATAATACTTCATTCATTCATTAACACACGTAAAGTCACAAGAAAGATAAACATACATCGTAATAAGGAACACATCATACACATTCATCATCATCATACAGGGCAACACCATACATATATATAACATGCATAAACATGCAACATCATCATCATGCCCAACATGCTTTCTAAGGCCCCAATCGTCATCTTACATGCTCTTACAGGAACCCTACGTCAAAACTTACATCTGCACTTTTCCCCGAAAGTCAGAAGTCAAACTACACTTTCCTCGGGTGTGACAGCCCTACTCGGGCGTATGGATACCCTTCAGTCGCATGGCCTCCATGCGACTGAACATCATGCGATTGAACTAATGCGGATGAACACCTATGTGAATGAACATCCAGTCGTGCGAATGGACAATGCGGATGGACCTCATGCGAATGGGATTTATGCGAATGAGCACTTATGCGACTGGACCTTCAGTCGCATGACCTCCATGCGACTGGCCTTTCAATCGTGCGAATGGACCTTCAATCGTGTGAATGAACCCCAATCGTACGAATGGACCCCAATCGCACTCTAATCGGCCGTATGGCCTCCATTCGGCCTCCAGTCGGTCGCCTAGCCCTAATTGATGCAGAATGCAGGTCATCCTGACTGCAGCCGAGGGTTTTCGGCCTCCAAACTCATCTGAACCCATTTTAAGCCCAAATCGACCATCCTAAACCTTATGGATGCATACCACGACACCATTCAAGCACACACAAGCTCACAATCAAGTCACAAACGCATCATACATACACATACACATACACAAACGGGTCAACTTACACACATACGAAAAACCCGATTTCAGATGTTTTCCAGCCCTAAATCGTTTGAAAACAAATAAAAGAGGGGTCTTAGAACTCACATAAACGAGCGCAACGACAAGAGCTTCGATTCGGCTTGCTTCACGACATATTTGGCGACCCGAACCAACTCGAACCAACTTTTTCTCCTTTCACTCTTCTTCTCTCTATGAAATCTGAAATGTGGAGTGTGTGGGGAGAGTGGGCTGCCCTCTCCCTACTAATATCACCACATTTCCCAACTTTTCTTCGTTGACGAGTTTGGTCCCTCGACTTTGAACTTTATTTTCTTTTCTTTTTTCACCGGCTTCAAAATAATAATATCCGGTGTTACAAGTCCACCCCCCTTAAATAGGTTTCATCCCCGAAACCTGTTATTCGTCGAACAAACATGGATAATGTTGTCTCATTTCTTCCTCAGCCTCCCACGTTGACTCGGATCCCTTCCTGTGCTTCCACTGTACACGCACAAGAGGAACCACTTTATTCCTAGCCTCTTTTCTTTACGATCGATGATCGCCACTGGTTGCTCACATAATTGAGCCTTTCATCTATTTCAATGTCCTCCAGGGGAACAATCATGTCTTCATCAGCTATAGAATTTCTCAGATGAGATACATGGAATGTCGGGTGAATCTCACTTAACCCATCTGGCATCTCCAATCTATAGGCCACTTCCCCTACTCGAGCAATGATTCAGAAAGGGCCTATATACCTGGGGCTCAACTTGCCCCGCTTTCTGAATCGCATAATACCCTTCCAAGGTGAGACCTTCAACATAACCCGGTCACCCACCTGGAACTCAATTGGCCTACGTCGCTTATCGGCATACGACTTCTGTCTATCTTTGGCTGCCTTCATGAAGGCTTTAATCTTTTCAAGCTTCTCTGTCATAGCCTCGATTACCTCGACGCTCCCCAATTCCTTCTGACCAATATCACCCCAACAAACGGGTGTTCTGCATCTCCTACCGTATAGCATCTCATATGGTGGCATACCAATACTGGCATGATAGCTGTTTTGTATGAGAATTCGGCTAACGGTAAGTGGTCATCCCAACTTCCACCAAAATCGATCACACACGCCCGGAGCATGTCTTCCAGTGTCTGAATGGTCCTTTCTGACTGACCATCAGTCTGGGGATGATAAGCCGTGCTAATATGTAACCTCGTCCCCATAGCGTCGTGGAATTTCTTCCAAAATTTAGATGTAAACCGAGTGTCACGATCAGACACAATAGACACCGGCACACCATGACGAGCTACATTTCCTTGATGAACAGATCAGCCAACCTCTCAGATGAATACGTCTCGCGGATCGGTAGAAAATGAGCGCTCTTCGTCAGACGATCAACTATCACCCATATGGCATCATACCCTTTCGGAGTACGTGGCAGCTTCGTAATGAAGTCCATGGTGATGTGCTCCCACTTCCATTCCGGTATATCCAAAGGTTGTATCTTCCCATACGCTTTTGATGCTCTGCCTTCACCTGTAAGCAAGTAAGGCACTTACTCACATACTCCACCACGTCACGCTTCATACCCGGCCACCAATAATCTTTCTTCATGTCATGGTACATTTTCGTGGCACCAGGATGAATGGAGTATCGAGTCTTGTGGGCTTCATCCATTATCTTCACCCGTAGATCCCCAAAACGAGGAATCCACACACGACTGAATCGAGTTCTAACACCGAGTGTGTTTTCACCCAATTCCCCAACCAGACCTCTCATTCTTTCCGAGTTAAGGTGATCTTCTTTCAATGCCTCATCTTGAAACTCCTTAACTTGCTTCATCACATCGGAGGTCATGATTAATTGATAAGCTTTCACCCGAATCGGTTCGGGCCTTTCCTTCCGCTAAGGGCATCCGCCACCACATTAGCTTTGCCTGGATGGTAATGGATCTCGCAATCATAATCCTTTATAAGTTCCAACCATCTCCTCTGCCTCATGTTCAGATCCTTTTGCTCGAAGAAGTACTTCAAGCTCTTATGATCGGTGAATATGGTGCACTTCGTCCCGTAGAGATAGTGCCTCCAAATCTTTAGTGCAAAGACCACGGCTGCTAGCTCCAAGTCATGAGTGGGATAATTAACCTCATGGACTTTCAATTGTCGGGATGCATAGGCTATAACCTTCCTCTCTGCATTAACACACACCCCAACCCTGAGTAGGAAGCATCAGAATAAACCACCAGATCTTCGCTTCCATCGGGTAATGACAGAACAGGAGCTTGAGTCAGCCTTGCCTTCAGCTCTTCGAACGCCTTCTCTTGAGCTTGACCCCATACAAACTTCACATCCTTTCGGGTCAACTTAGTTAGTGAGAAGCAATCTTAGAGAAGTCTTGGATGAATCTTCTATAGTAGCCCGCCAAGCCCAAGAAACTACGGATCTCGGATGGCGTCTTTGGTGACTTCCATTGCATAACCGCCTCCACCTTCGCCGGGTCCACCATATCCCGTCAGGATTCACCACATGACCCAAAACTGAACTTCGCGCAACCAGAACACGCACTTGGAGAATTTAGCATACAATTTCTCCCTTCTCAACGTCTCTAGAACCTCCCGAATGTGACCGGCATGCTCAATCTCGCTCTTTGAATAAATCAGGATATCATCAATAAACACAATCACTGATTTATCCAACATAGGCCAACACACACGGTTCATCAGATCCATAAAAGCAGCTGGCGCTTTGTCAAACCAAAGGACATGACCAGAAATTCGTAATGACCATAGCGCGTACGGAAAGCTGTTTTAGGGATATCTTGCTCCTTCACCCTCAACTGATGATAACCAGATCGAAGATCTATCCTCGAGAACCAACTGGCACCCTGAAGCTGATCGAACAAATCATCTATCCTCGGTAAGGGGTAGCGGTTCTTCACTGTCAACTTGTTCAGTTCGCGGTAGTCAATGCACATCCTCATACTACCATCCTTCTTCTTTACAAACAGGACCGGAGCACCCCAAGGAGAGATACTCGGTCTAATGAACCCCTTATCAAGAACTCTCGCAACTGCTCCATCAACTCTTTCATCTCGTTGGAGCCAACCAATATGGTGCCTTGGCAACAGGTTGGGCACCCGGTACCAGATCAATCTGAAATTCAATTTCTCTCTCAGGTGGTAACCCTGGTAAATCTTCTGGGAATACGTCTGGAAAGTCACACACAACCGGTACATTAGATAGTTATGGTGTTAGTACATCTACATCCTTTACATAAGCCAAGTAGGCGCTACCTCCACGCCTCATACACTTTCCCGCCACCGCCATTGAGATCACCTTCGGGATCGTAGTAACCCGATCACCATAAACCGTTACCAAACTTCCATCAGGCGCTATCAACCGAATCATCTTCTTGCGACTCACAATGTTCACCTCGAAGTCCGCCAACCAATCCATCCCAAGAACCAGATCAAAACCACCCAAGGTCATCACGAACGGGCTAACAGGAAACTTGTGACCTTCTAATTCCACCTCACAGTTTTCTATCATCTCCAAAATCCTGGTAGACTTACCTATGGCAGTTTCTACATCAAAGGGCGCATCAACACGTCTACTACTAACAGGCAGCTTAGCACAAAAAGCAGCAGAAATAAAACTCCTACTAGCACCAGAATCAAATAGCACAGAAGCTAAAGTTTGGTTCACCAGAAACGTACCGGACACGACATCAGGGTCTGTCCTAGCTTCCTCCTGTGTCATGGTAAATGCCCTGGCGCTCGCCCTCGGTCCTTCCCTCCAGTTCTCTTCACCCCAGAACTCTCAGCCCTCAACTTCTTACAATCCTTACTTACGTGACCCTCTTCACCACAGTTATAGCACCGACTATACGACAGTCCCTTGCCAGGTGCCCCGCCTTCCCACATTTGAAGCATAAGTTTGACCCAAACCAACATTCCCCGCCGTGCTCCCTTCCACACTTGCCACACCTTTTTGACCCCGCACTTGATGTGACCACACGGCGATCATCCGCTCGTGCCTTCTTATTACCCATCGAGGCATCACCCCGACCAAACCTTTTCCCCGGCCAGTTTCGATCACCACTGCTCTTCTTGCCACCCTCAGTCACCACCCTTGTTCTCTCATCGTACAATCTCCTGCCAAATCCACTGCCGACCTAAACGTACTCGGTCGGGCAGCTATCATGTGCCTGCGAATATCCGCTGGCAAACCCTGAATATATCTTTTAATCTTCATGTGACAAAGGTGTCACCTGATCCGGCACCAGACGTGCCATCTCGTTGAATTTAGTGGTGTACTGCTGGTGCGTCATAGTTCCCGCCTCCAGTTGCAAGAACTCCCTTTCGACTTTGTCCATTTCCCGATGAGGACAAAATTCCTCAATCACCAACCTTCTCAGCTTAGGCCATTTCATTTTCCCAATGGCCCTACTACCCTCAGCTTGGACAATGTTGTCCCACCAGCACAGAGCTGAATCCACAAAAGAGTGGGTAGCAAACTTCACCTTTTGGTCCTCTCGGCACTCGCTGATATCGAGAACAGCTTCCATTTCCCTCACCCACCGGTGAGCAGCTGCAGTTGTGCCGTTCCCATCAAAAGTAGGGGGCTTGCATCTCATAAAAGCCCCATAATTACATCCTCGTGCCGTCTCCGGCGCAGGCTCTTCTTCTTCCTCTTCATCATCAGATAGAACCGTTTCCGGCTCTGGTTGTTCCCGTTCTCCAGAGGGTCTGTTTCTTTCTTTCCTTTCCCCTTCTCGTACAGCCTTAATAACTTCAGTCACCACAGACGGTAAAATTGTCTGCATGACCTGATGGACTTCTTCTACAACAGCCTCCTTTACTGAGGCTCTCAGATTGGCGCTTTCGTTGCCACCCTCCGGATGAGGGGTCTCTGGTTCTTCATGAACCACCCTCTCAACTCTGGGTCTCCCTCCCTTGGGTCGCGGTTCGGCACCGTGACCTCCACCCCTAGAAGCTTTCGAAGATCTACCTCCGGCCATCACACGCACACTGAAAGATTCAAACACCAACACAGTCATTCAAGGGAACAACTTAGTTTATGTTAAGTATAATAAGTCCCTAATTACAATGGCCAGTTGTGATTAGCCACTTACTTTACTCTTCACACCCCAAGCATTACCTGTCCTGACTACATCTGTATTTAAATCCACATACAACACATAACCATATACCATGCGCACATAAAACCGGTTAACTTAACGAAAATACCTGATGGCACGCAGCTACTCAGATTGGCATCCCATTCCCATTCTGTCCCATTCTCAGTTTAAGATTAGGTTTATTTTGAAAATTTACCCATTTCACTTAAACTTTGGCTCTGATACCAACTTGTAAGGCCCCGTTCCGGGACGCTTACAGCTGGGTTCTCATCGCACATAAAACTATAATTATTTTACATTTATTATAATCGCAGCGGAAAACTAAAACAAACTTTCATTTCCATGTAAAAGCTTTTGCAAGTTAATACGACATTCATTACAAAATAGCTTGTTCGCATTACAATGCAAAAACATTAATCAAAAGAATGCCATCCCAAAAGAGCTGAGTAGTCGTCCGTGCCATCCTCAGCAATAATTACCTGCCAACTGGAAACACATCAAAGTCAGGTTGCTGAATGAGTTCTAGTTTTATAAATAAAACATACTTTACTTTACATTTGTTCACGATCATACATCATACGTACATACAGATAATATCAGTATTATCTCATCATTCGTTCATTAACTTACTCATTCACGTGTTACATTATCGTTCGTTCCTTCGAGTCTGTTGCGACAACAAGGTCGCTCACCTCATTAACAATCCCAACGACTTCGCGCGATCCGAGTCTGTTGCAACCATATGGTCTCACCCCAATTGCCAATCTTAACGATAGCATGCTTTCCGAGTCTCTTGCAACCATAGGGTTGCTCACCTCATGGCAACTTCACAATAACGCGTTGTCCGAGTCTGTTGCAACAACTGAGTTGCTCACGTCCTTTCTCTGGCCATCTTAATGATGCGTATGATCCGAGTCTTTTGCAACCACACGTTGCTCACCCCATTGGCAATCTCCATGATTGCTGTGATCCGAGTCTTTTGCAACCACACGTTGCTCACCTCATTGTATGCTTGCAAGCCTTTCCTTCATTCATTCGTCATTCAATAATGCATGCATTCTTACTTTATGTTCCTCTTTCATTATCTTTCACTTTACGTTACATAATACTTCTTCATTCATTAACATAACATGTAAAGTCACAAGAAAGATAAACATACATCGTAATAAGGAACACATCATACACATTCATCATCATCATACAGGGCAACACCATACATATATATAACATGCATAAACATGCAACATCATCATCATGCCCAACATGCTTTCTAAGGCCCCAATCGTCATCTTACATGCTCTTACAGGAACCCTTACGTCAAAACTTACATCTGCACTTTTCCCCGAAAGTCAGAAGTCAAACTACACTTTCCTCGGGTGTGACAGCCCTACTCGAGCGTATGGATACCCTTCAGTCGCATGGCCTCCATGCGACTGAACATCATGCGATTGAACTAATGCGGATGAACACCTATGTGAATGAACATCCAGTCGTGCGAATGGACAATGCGGATGGACCTCATGCGAATGGGATTTATGCGAATGAGCACTTATGCGACTGGACCTTCAGTCGCATGACCTCCATGCGACTGGCCTTTCAATCGTGCGAATGGACCTTCAATCGTGCGAATGAACCCCAATCGTACGAATGGACCCCAATCGCACTCTAATCGGCCGTATGGCCTCCATTCGGCCTCCAGTCGGTCGCCTAGCCCTAACTGATGCAGAATGCAGGTCATCCTGACTGCAGCCGAGGGTTTTCGGCCTCCAAACTCATCTGAACCATTTTAAGCCCAAATCAACCATCCTAAACCTTAGGGATGCATACCACGACACCATTCAAGCACACACAAGCTCACAATCAAGTCACAAACGCATCATACATACACATACACATACACAAACGGGTCAACTTACACACATACGAAAAACCCGATTTCAGATGTTTTCCAGCCCCAAATCGTTGAAAAAAGTAAAAGAGGGGTCTTAGAACTCACATAAACGAGCACAACGACAAGAGCTTCGATTCGGCTTGCTTCACGACAATTTTGGCGACCCGAACCAACTCGAACCAACTTTTTCTCCTTTCACTCTTCTTCTCTCTAAGAAATCTGAAATGTGGAGTGTGTGGGGAGAGTGGGCTGCCCTCTCCCTACTAATATCACCACATTTACCAACTTTTCTTCGTTGGCGAGTTTGGTCCCTCGACTTTGAACTTTATTTTCTTTTCTTTCGTCACCGGCTTCAAAATAATAAATATCCGGGTGTTACATCTTGCCATGAGTCTTAACTACTAAAACTCTGTTCTGCATATAGCAGGCAGTGTTGATTGCCTCTGCCCAGAAGGTGATGGGCAGCTTAGAGTTAGATAACATGGTTCTTGCAGCTTCAATCAGTTTCTTGTTTCTCCTCTCAGCAACACCATTTTGCTAAGGAATCCTGAGAGCACTGTATTGTCTTGTAATACCTTTTTCATCACAAAATACATAAGGATTTGGTTTTTGAATTCAGTTTCCTGATCACATCTTATGATTTTGACCTTGTGATCATATTGATTCTCAATCTTTAAGATGAAACCCTTCAGAATCTCAGGAGTCTCATCCTTAGTTCTAAGGAAGAAAACCCAAGTGAATCTTGTAAAGTCATCTGTGATCACCAAACAATAAGAGGTCTTCCTAGACTCATTACACTGGTGGGGCCAAAGAGATCCATATGTAACAAGTGTAGGGAAGTAGTGATGGAGTTTCTTTCTTTAGGCTTGTGAGATACCTTGGTTGCTTCCCATTCAGGCATGCAACACAATGGTCATAACTTGTAAACTCTTTCTTTGGCATTCCAGTTACCAAATCATTCTTAATCAGTTTATTCATATTCTTAAAGTTTACATGGCACATTTTTTATGCCATAGGAAAGCTTATCACTATTAGCTTTAGACAGAAAGCATGAAACTTCTCCAGACGGAGATGTTTCTTGCAAATCCATCTTGTACATGTTCTCTTTCCTGGGGGCTCTAAGTAGAATATGCTCATGAGGAATGACCATCCCGGGCTAAGAACAATGCACTCATGCTCAGTAAAGAGCATGTTATGACTCTTATCACAAAAGAAGATTATACCCAAGCTCCCTGACAAAGTTTACCTCTTCAATGCTGAGCTTACCATTTCTGACCTTGCCCCTTGAAATGTAACCACCTTCATCTCCTCCAAAAGCAACTGGCCCTCCATCAATTCTTTCAAAGTTCTGGAGTAATGACCTATTGCCTGTCATGTGCCTGGAACAGCCACTGTCAATGATCTAGACATTTCTGCTTGTCTTGAGTTGTCCCTGCACAAAGAAAATTATTAGTTACTATTGGAAACCCACGCCTTACTTTTCTTGGGTTCACTAAGTGAAACAGAAGGTAATGCAATAGTAATAGATCCTATGGTTGTGCTTAGAGGATCTTGAGCTGTTGTTGAGGGAAAATTTTCAGTCACTTGGTGTTTCTTAGACATCCACACCACCTTTGGAGTCTTGGACTTGACCTTCAACACTTCGGAAGGTTTTGATACTTTGGAAGTTTTGATGACTGGACCTTCAGAAGATTTTGCAAACACTACAGCAGACTTCAGTGCTTCGGAAGTATTCCTTCCTTCCGAGACCAACTTTTCTTCTGAAGAAAATTTCCCACTTGTCTTCTTCTTGGTTTTGGAGCTTTTGAAGGAAACAGATTTTCCTTCTGAAGCTTGAATCTTCTTAGAACTCTTGGAAGTCTTTGGTTTGATCATGTGAAGAGTACCCTTAGGACTGTATGGACAATCCTTAGCAAGATGATTAGTACTTTCACACATAACACACTCCATTTTCTTCTTCCCAAGAGCCTTCTAGGAACAAGACTGACTTTGGTCACATCCCTTCTCTAGCCTCATCTTTGCAGATGCTGAGACAATCCTTTTGGGCTGGAGTTTGATAGTCCAGGCCAAACTTTCCACTGGTTGCACTGCTAGGAAACTTCCTTCCAGTCCGCTTGTAAAACTTCTTGGATCTATGAGTGAGAAGAGCCATCTGCTGGACTATCTCCATGTACTCCAGATCATCTGGATGGATGCAGTCCAGGTCTTCAAGGGTGAAAAGAAAGTTGCCACAACTTTCATCAAAAGACATAAAAGCTTGAGAAGAGCTTGTCTCTTGGAATGGGCTTCCTTGAGTGTAGTTCTCCCTTGGTGTCTTTGGGAAGGTGATGAAAGGACCCTTTGGTGAGTTGTCAAGATAGCATATGAGATGATGTAGGGGTTCTATGCTATCCCTTTCAACCATATGAAGGGCTGAACCCATTTGATTGTTGGATTTGCCAAATGAATCTTGCATGTTCATCTCCATCTAGTAGCCACTAAGAATCCTATATAACTCTGTTAGAGTGAGAGTTTCGAGATTCTCAGTCCTCTTGATCACCACACAGTAGTGTGTCCACTGCCTAGGAAGTGAGGACATGAACTTCCATACAATGTCCCTGTTCTCAAGAGGAAATCCTCCATCCACAAGGGTATCCACAATCTCAACATACCTGAAGTATTGCTGAGTCATGGTTTCACCTGTTTTGAAGGTGAAATTTTCAAACTACTGCTTTAGGAGATCCTTCTTGTTCTCCTTGGCTTCAAAGGAACCCTCATACATCAGTTTCAATGCATCCCACAACTGGTTAGCTATTTTGCATTTCTTGAAACCTCTGTATACAAAGTTTGGAAGAGCAGTCTGTCATGGCTTTTCTATCAATCTTTACTCTCTTCATGTCTTCATCAGAGTAGTTTGCCATAGCCTTGGGAATCATACCACCACCAGTAGCAGAAGGGGTGCTTGGTATGTAAGGTCCATTCTCAATAGACTCCCACATTCTTGAGTCTAGAGACCTGATGAAACCTCCCATTCTTAGGCACCAGGTGTCAAACTCATCAAAAGTGATCAGTGGGGACTTGTTCATGGTTCCAGTTTCCATATCAGTTTTAAAAATGGTTGTCATTTGAAAAGTTTAGTATTTTTGTGAGTGAGGGATCTTAAGATGGTGAGATCTTATATCAAGAGCCTGGAAAGCTTTGATATCAAATGCAAGACCGTTGAAGGGCGGCCAAATACAACATAACAACACAAAGAGGAGAGTAACTAAATTTAATCAAACAGTGAAATGGATTAACCACAAGTAAAGACACTAAGAACACAAGTAATTTAGAAACAGAACACAAGAGCAAGATACACAAGTAGATGGTTTTCAAGATTGCAGTATATTGCTTTCTCAATGTTCTATTACAAGTGTTACAAAGCATAAAGATAAAGTTACAAGAACATGAGATACTTATACTACATCCTACAGCCGGCCATACTATGAAAGCCAGGTGGATACAATTGACTAGACACAAAACAAAATCAATTGTAGAGTCAAAAAGGCAGATTGGCTTTTTGACTTTGTGACTATGACATGCCATAGCTCACATTCTTATCTATTACAAAAAGGATAAAGTACATGAAGTAGAAAGTTACAGACTCAAGATCTCAATGTACAATTACCAAAAGCATGAACCTTTTCACCAACTCATGTAAGTTGGTGGCTTTACAAAGTTGCAGCACAACAACGTTTTAAAAATATTCTCTACAAACAACAACAACAACAACAACGTTTTAAAAATATTCCATTTATATCACACATCTTTATTTTTGTCAAATTAGATCAATAAACCATTAAATCGAGTCATCATCGGATTTTTTGCGTCAAGAAAGAAATGAAGAAGACGTGGAGGTTAATATATATACTTATATTATATAAATTAAAAATATATGTTAATTACATTAAAACATAAAAAATACATTAAATTCCCATCATCACACCACATCAGCATCAAAAAACAAAAAAAAATATCTCCTAATTGAAATAAAAATATATATATAGAATACATTACCATTTCCATCCCTAAAGTTTTCCTATTTTAACCGTTTGCATCCAATAGTTTAAAAGCCTCAATTCGCCCCCTAATTTTTTATTTTTGTCTCTATTTGAGTCCTAACACTCATGCCGTAACATTTTACCGTTAGTTTTTGTAAATGATCGAAATACCCTTAATCCCTATTTTATTTAAAACATATCCCCACATCTTATGTGACTAACATCATTACATCATCATCAACCTTGCCTCCATCCACCATCTCTCTCTCTCTTTCCTGGTAGTCCACTCCCACTCCCACCAGCAAATCACAACCGCCACCGTTACTCGCCATGTAACCTGAGCACCGTCATCTCCATCGCTAGTCTATGGCCACCGCCACTGCCGCCATCTCCATTGCATTCCACGTGTCACTATGTTCCCTCCAACTTTCCACTGCCACTGCTTTCTGATATTAGATTATTGAGGTTGAAGGTTTGATTTTTTCCAGTCAAGTCTATCGAGAACTCTCGCCGAAGGAGCTACCGGAGAGTCACCGACAATCGAAACTCCGGTCGAGGGTAACGCTCCTATTGAGGTTAATTTCGCTCTTGTTCTACAAACTTCTTCTTCTTCTTCTACACCAATCAATAGTAAGGTGTCCGTTTAGTAGTCATCTGAAAGGGCTAGGGTTAGGGTTTACAAATGAAAAAGGAAAGGATCTTAGGGACGATGATTTAGGTCACAATTTCAATAAAAATCAGATTACAGTTCCAATCCTATTTATGATCATCCTAGTGCTTTTGATGATCATAAAGTTTGTAAGAAACAATGAGTGAAAGGTTGGGGGTGGAAGCAGGATGATAGTGGTGAGCTTTCATCCAAAGATTACTTTCGTGAATGGTTGGAAGTTAGATTTGGCTGCCGTTGGCGAATGGTGAAGGTTTGGTGGCTGAAGGGATGGTTGGTGGTGATGGTTAGGCTGGTGGGTTTAGTTGGCGGTGGTGGTGGTGATGATTCAAATGATGATGGTAAATGATAGTTGTTGGATCTAGAAAGGCTGGTGCAACCAAAACTAAACACTTAGACTATTTTGGTGCAACTTATACAAGACTTCCGAAGCTAAGTATGGAACTTCCGAAGGAAATGGAGTTCTTCCAAAGACAAAGTGCAATATCAACTTCCGAAGGAAAAGCTCCAACTTCCGAAGAAAAAGTCTTCTCTTCCGAAGTTCAATACTTAGTAGAATTCAAAGATAATAACTTTCGAAGTAGAAGTCCCCAATCCATGGAAGAAGCATCCTCTTCCGAAGTATAAAAGGCTTCGGAAGAAGTTGTTCTTCCGAAGCAAATTAACCTTCAGAAGATGCTGCTATGAACCAGTGGACATAAGTATGGTCTCTGACACTCTGCTGCAGTCCTCTGATACTTCATGGTGTTTTCCTAAAAGGCCATGTAGTTGATCATACTTTATTCCACTATTCACCTTTATATGTTAGTACAAGTTGCTAACTTAGTTGGTGACAAAAGGCAAGTCATTGACATGTCATGACTACCATATCTTAGATAATATATTATCTAAGATACCTTAACTATAGCTTTATAGTATCTGCTTAGTTAGAGGATTTCAGCTGGTATCAAAGTATATCCGGCTGCAGATAGTAGTATATATAGTTTCTCATTGTAACTCTTGTAGTAAGCTGGTAAGATTCTTGTAAACTTTGAGTTGAGAAGTAATATATACAAGTATCTTGAAAGTTATTCTCTTATGTTTTCCTTGTGTTACTTAGTATATTATAATCAACTCTTAGAAGAACTCTGCTTCTTAAGTGTTTGTTAGTGAGTTGAGAGAAATACTTGTGTTGAGTATAAAAAACCGATTCTGTAATTGGTATTAGAGCTCTTTAGGCTCTTGATTATATGATCTTATAATCCAAATCAACTTGTTTTCACTCCTCTTTTCAACACACTCTAAAATGGCCCTTATTCAAAAATCTGAAGTTCAGATAGGGACAATGACCAAAGCACCCATTATCACCCCTGAAAACTTTAGACAATGGAGCAGACGTATAAAAGGTTTCATCAGGTACCTTGATGGTAAAATTTTGTTATCTATCGTCAATGATCCCTACAAGTCCAAGGTTGCAACACCAGGAGGAAATGGTGCCATGATCGAGAAGGCTCTTGAAGACTATTCAGATGAAGACCGGAAGAAGATGGACATAGACAGCAATATTATGACGACTCTTATTACTGTTATACCCAACTCCATAATGGTGGGGTTTGAGCATTTCAAGTACTCTAACTCCAACGACTCCAAGAAAGATTCACTCAAACAACAGTTTGAGAACTTTACCTATATTGTTGGAGAGACCCTCAGCCAGCAATACTTCAGGTACATGGATCTTATTGCTTCCCTTCAGTCTGTGGGAGTTGTCATTGACTTGAGAGATCTCTCAAGGAAATTCATAAGTGCACTTCAAATGAGTGGACGTTCTACTGTGTTTCCATCAAAAGGATAGAGAATCTGAACTCCCTTACCATGACTGAACTATACGACATTCTTGATGGATACCATGTAGAGATGGAAAATAAGAGGGGCCATTCGATAAGCAGACCCTCAAACCTTCCTGCTAGCAGCACTTTAACGGTTGCTGAAGGCACAAGACCCACCCAAGTTCAGCAGTACATGACATACTCGCAGCAGCCATCCTATTCTTCAGGACCCTACATCACATTTCTTGAGACTCCAAGGTCTCAACATGCTCAGCAAGGCTCTTTCCAGGATAGTTGTGCCTTTGTTACATGAAGTGGGCACTCTAGTGATCATTAGTTTTGCTTTGATGATCTAGAGTGCTTCAGCCCAGATGATGTGGAGCACATGAACATTGTACAACAAATGGCTCTGCGTACCTACATAATAAAGAAGTTTTTTAAGAGAACTGGAAGGCAATTCTCTCAAAACCCAGCTAGCAACAAGTTTGGGTTTGACAAAACCAAGGCAAAGTGTTACAACTGTAACCAACTTGGTCATTTTGCTAGGGAATGCAAGGCTCCCAAGTCAAATCTAGGAACCTCTCATGCCTCCTCATATGTCTCCACACCAAAAGCCCCTGGGAAGTCAACTGAAATAGCAGTTATAGCTTAAGAAGTTGAGTGGAGCTTTATGGTCTAGGATGTGACTCCTACTCAAGCACTCATGGTTAGGACAGATGACAACAAGGTATATGAACATCTTTGTACTCCAGCTTGTATTGCTAAGGTAAAACTGTATCAGGACTACAATATAGAAATTAAATTGGATATTGAGTCTTTAAATATTATAAAATCTAACTTTAAAATAGTTGAATCTGACTATCAAATAAAAATTTAAGAGTTAGAGAAAACTGTGTCTTTTTTAAAGTATGAACACAAATTGTAAGACTCAAATAAAGGATTTAATATCTAAATTGTCTAAGGCTCAAGCCCAGCTTGTCACAGCTGAGGCTCAAGCCCAGCTTGTCACAGCTGAGGCTCAAGCCAGGAAGCATGCTATCTCAGAGCAAAACTTCCAAGCCATCTTTGCATCATCCTCTCACTCAAAACTTTGTTATCAAAACAAAAGTTTGTTGGGAACCAATGAAATTGCTCTACCATACTCTTATGAGTCTATTAGACAACCAAGGTGTGGTACTGAAGAACAAGAGGTCACATCTGCTAACCCACCTTCTTATGAGTCAAAGAGTGATGCAAGTGTGAAGACCATCACAAGGAAGATCCAGGTAGACCCTACCCCTCTTACCAGTGATGACCAACTTCTTACCACCAAAGCAAAAAGAAACCAGGCTAAGGTAGCCAGAAAAACTACCAAGAAAATTGTTGAAGATTGACCCAAAGCAAAAGGGTGTGTTCATCTCAGCTGGATCTAGGTGGTGGGAACTTCTGAACCTTGAAAAGTGTGTAGTACCAGCACACCCATCCAACAAAAGGATAAGAAGGTTAAGGGAAAAATTTCTGTTGAATACAAGAAGAACAAGAAACAACAGCCTTCACATTCCCATAAAATTAACATTACATGCATAATGTGTGGCCTGCAAAACCATATGGCCAAAGTTTGCTATTACTATCCTGCTAGCACACATTATGCAAACAATGTTAAGAAAGATGGAGTCAGGGAAGATTTCTCATTTGGACCCTATAAAATAGTCCAAGTGATGAAAAATGGAAAGCTTGTTTCCGAAGCAAGGTTGCTTTCAGAAGAAAATCCTTCTTTCGAAATAAAAATGGCTTCAGAAGCTAAAGCTGTGAAAACTCAGAAAGCCAATAGAGTCCCCTTGAAATCATCCTAGAAGATTACTACTTTGGAAGAAAAAGTGGTAAAGGCTTCTTCCTAAAAGAAAGAAGTTTTAGAAGAATGCCATGTTGCTCAAGTTTCAACAAGCTCATCTTCCATGATCAATCAAGGGATGGAATGGAAGATCAAAGAAGATGTTGCAACCAAAACCTCCTCTTCACAATCACTTATTGAACCCCCCATGCATAAATTTTTGTTCAATAAAATCCTCATTGGAAGAGCCCAAGACCAACAAGGCTTGGGTTTCCAATAAAAACTAACTTTTTCACCTTATGTGCAGGGACATCCATATGACAAGAACACTAATGTGTGGATTATAGATAGCGGATGCTCCAGGCACATGACTAGGAACAAATCTTTCCTTCAACAATTTCAACATTTTGATGGAGGTCATGTTCAGTTTGGAGGTGAGGCTAGAGGATACATTTCTGGCAGAGGGAGTGTATCCAATGGAAAGTTAAAGGTTGACAAAGTACACTTTGTCAAACAGCTTGAACACAATCTTTTGAGTGTTTCTCAATTTTGTGATCAAAAGCACCAAATGCTTTTCATAGAACATGAGTGCATTATTCTCAACTTGGGATGCCCATTCCTTTGGAATTAGTGCTTCTTAGATATCCTAGGAAAGAGGATATGTACAAGCTGGATATGAACTATGCTTCCCCACTGGGAGAAGTGTCATGCTTTCTTTCCAAAGTTGATGGTGATGAGTCAACATTATAGCATAAACAAATGTCATGTTAGTTTTAAAATCATGAATAAATTGGTTAAAAATAATTTGGTACATGGTTTGTAACATCCGTCGAATTTCAAAATTATGAAACCAAACCCGAACTCACTTTGAACTTTCATACGATAGATGGAGACTGTAATGAATTCCGACTTCAAGTTATTGTTTTTTTTATCATTTAGGACATCACCTTTGACTCTTGACATCCAAGCTTTCTTATGTACTCTACAACCATCACTATAGTTGTGAGTTTCCCATGTGAGTTCTCCATGCCCTATTTTTACTTTATTCATACCTTTGGGTTGAAACATGTTAACCTTATAAACTTACACTTGTAAACATCATGATACTTGTAAATGCACATCCAATTCATCTTTAGTTTTTGTCATGGTTATTGATATTATTGTGAGTGTTATATGAGATACATTATACATTGACAATCATTAACTATTGCTAGCTTGGTTAATCCAAGTACACTTAACTAATCGTTTAATCTTGTAATCTTGTAATCTTGTAATCTGTCAAGGTTTGATTGTAGCTATATATGTTCTATAAACTTGTATAATTCATAACCATTGACATGAATACCAATTTTCAAAGTTGACCACTTATTTTTAACATGTTTCAGGTTTAATACTTAAGGATCTCTTCGTGCTCATATAGGACTTGGACTTAGTTTAATTGAAAATCTTATATTGTTGTTTATATCTTTATTGTATTGTAATATTTAATTGTCTTTTAATGTTCAAAGAAAATGATATTTAATATTAATTCAATTTATTTAGTTCCATGTGCTATGAACAATCATTTCACATTCGTCCGCCCCGATGATTTCATCGTCGGTCGGGGTGTGACAGATTGGTATTAAAGCCATGGCTATAGGGAATTAGGTTATTAGAAATGGAATGACCTAGACTATAACTAAGTACCCTTACACATGAGTCCTCTCATGTATTTTATATGCTTAGATAGGATTTTATGTGCCATATGTGTTTATACTTGATTATGTGATTATATGCCTTATGTTTTTATTCTTATACTTTGAATCTTATCAATGCACACACGAACCTTAAATCATATTCTAAGGCATTATATGCCTAAATAAATGGTTTTCAAAATGAGTTTTGAATCGTTATTCGTGGTTTTCAATTTTCATCAAAGTCTATGTCCTATAACTTGAAATATGTAATGCTGAAAGAGCGTGATGCCTGTATCTCGAGGTGTTCTGTCTAGGCAAGGTATTCATATAAATCCAAATCAACTGATGCATCCATTTACCTTACCTAGGAACCCTTGGGGTGAGTGTCCGCTTATAGGTACACATGTTGTCATTAAGGTTGTAGTTGACCTAATACTTTGATAAGTCAACGTATTGCTTTGGTTTGTAAACCAAACGTTACACTCAAAACATCTTGTTATTTTGAATCTTCTTATCGTTGATCTTGTCTACTTGAAACTTAAAACTCATTACTCAATTCTCATAACGACCCTAAATAATCTTTTTGAATGCCTTCCCCTCAAAACCGCATTTAATCTGAAAACTCATTTCAATAATACTCTTATTCTGAACTAAACTATTAATCTTAAGAAACACGATTCTCGTATCAACTTTAAACTAAGTTAACTTTGAAACCTCAATGATATAGTAAACAAAAAGTAGTCATCTAAGAACCATGCTAAGGTTGTTTGCTTTGAGAAGCTCCTCTAGATTTGTATTTCATCCAAAAATGTCTTAAACATATTTCTCATGTTCGTCAAGCCGACTCTCATATTGAAAAAAAACTGGTATTGTACTCATGACAAAACCTTCTTAATCGTCTTGAACCGTCTGAAATACAAAAGTTTATTAATTAAAATTCTAAATTAATGATCTTATACACTTTGTGAAGAAACACCTAAATCTCAAATCATAAAATTGAACAAACTTAAGCATAACAAAACATAATAATTAAACTTATTGAATTTAAACGCTTCCAATAGTTCACTTGCGCACATGAAATGAAATCCAAGTCTCCTCGTATCCTTGAAATTAGTCTTCTCGTGATTAAATTTCAACTGGACCACCTTTCTAGACACTGATTAGATACCAACTTTACATAAGTTGGTGAAAGGTCCATGCTTTTGGTAACTGTACATTAAGGTCTTGAGTGTGTACTTTCTACTTTATATACTTTTATCCTTTATGTAAGATCCTTTGGTTTACATAAGTTGGTGAAATCTCGTATGAAATTAGTCTTCTCATGATCTTATACACTTTGGAACAAGAGGCTACCGTTCATTGGCTTTCTAAGGTCCTTTGGCAACAGGTGTACCATACTTAACATAAAAGACAACTTGGCAAAATTTTCTGAGAAGTCGGATGATGCTATCTTTATTGGATATTCCTCAAACTCTATTGCTTATAGAGTTTACACCATCAAAAATCAACAATTTGAGGAATCATCCAACATTGTTGTCAATGATCGCACTCCTTGTGTTGGGGGAATGGCCCTGATTACATTTTTGACTTAGAATTGTTTCCTAACTATTCTAATTCATCTTGTGAGAATGTTTTAGTTAGAGCAGATCCTAAAAATGATCATGATCAACTATTTGAGTTGCCCAGACTGTCTTCAAATTCTCCAAGAGTGACTGAAGATCCAGCTCCAAATATCTTAAGATCAAGTAGCATGACTCATTCAAGAGATAGTGAAGCTTCAACTAGTGTTCCTTCTAGTGACACTAAACAACACCCGATTGATAGAAGTAGTATTCTAAAGGAACATGCAATTGTTAATGTTGCTTCTCAGCCAATCATTGATGATGATGTTTCTCTTTCATTTAATCAGTCGTCATTGAATGACATTGAAACAAAGGCTGGACCAAGTGTTCAGGTTCCTGAGCAAAATATGTCCAACTTGGATTTATCTTTGCAACTAAAATGATTCCTAGATTAAGGATTCACAACACTCATCTAGCTGAAAACATCAAAGGAGAAGTCTCTGAAGGCGGGAGAAGAAGGGGACAAACTCATCACGGGAATGTCTGCCTGTACTCATGCTTCTTGTCTCAGATAAAACCCAAGAAAGTAGAAGAAGCCTTAAAGGATAGTAGCTGGATTGAGTAAATGTAAGAGGAATTGCTTCAATTCAAGAGACAAAGGTTTGGAACCTTTGCCGCTACCATGTGGTCAAGTACCTATGGGCAACAAGAGAGTTGATAGAGGCTTGATCATCAAGAACAAAGCTAGACTGGTTGTTCAAGGATATACCCAAGAGGAAGGAATGGATTATACTGATGTCTTTACACCTGTTGCAAGACTTAAGGTAGTTCTAATCTTCCTTGCTTATGCTGCATCCAAAAACTTTACTGTCTATCAACTTGATGTCAAGTGTGCCTTTCTATATGGAAATATAGATAGTGAGGTCTATGTGTGCCAACCTCCAGGATTTGAAGACCCACAGCACCCCAACTATGTGTGCAAACTGGATAAAGCTCTTTATGGGCCGCACTAGGAACCTAGGTTGTGGTATGGGACTTTGTCTCAGTTTATCCGGAAGAATGGTTACACTAGAGGAACCATTGATAAGACTCTTTTTATTAAGAAATCTGGAAAAGACATATTGCTTGTTCAGGTCTATGTTGATGATATCATATTTGGTTCTTCAAATGACCAAATGTGTAAAGACTTTGAGAGCATTATGAAGAAGAAGTTTGAGATGAGTTCCATAGGAAAAATAGAATTTTTCCTTGGAATTCAGGTGAATAGATAAAGGAAAGGTTCTTTATCAATCAATCTAAGTATATCTCTTATATCTTAGAGAGATTTGATATGAAGGATTGTAAGCCAGCCAAGACACCCATACCCAGAAACCATGACCTTTGTTCTGACTCTGAGGGGGAATATACTAATCAACATCAGTATAGGGCAATCATCAGTTCTCTGATGTATATCTTATAAGAAGTAGACCTAATATCATGTTTGCTACATGCATCTATGCAAGATATCAGGCTACTCCAAATGTGTCTCATCTAGTTATTGCCAAGACAATTCTTAGATACCTCAAAGGAGCACCAAAGCTTGGTCTCTGGTATCCTAGAAACTCCAATTTCAATCTCTATAGCTACTCAAATAGTGACTATGGTGGTTGCAACATTAACAAGAAATCCACATTAGGAGGATGTCAATTTGTTAGTGGAAGGATCATCTCATGGCAATGCAAGAAACAATCATGTGTATGTACATCTACTGCTAAAGCTGAATACATGGCTGCTGCAAGTTGTTGTGCTCAGCTGCTATGGATTCAAAACCAGATGCTAGACTATGGATTCAGCTTTGTGAGCACTCCTATCCATATTGATAACAACAGTGTTATCTCCATCACTGAAGATCCTGTAAAGCACTCCAAAACAAAGCACAATGATATCAGGTACCATTCATTAGAGATATTAATAAGAAAAAATCTTATCAAACTAATCAAAATCGACTCAAATGAACAATACGTTGATTTGTTCACTACGGATTTTGATGAACAAAGATTTAAATATCTTATTACAGCTATTGTGATGATAAATATTGATTAGTCTATCTCACTTGAAAAAACTTTTAGAAATGTGTAATGTCTCATGTCAAAAAAATCTAAGCCCTGTTACAATAGGTTAAATTTCTAAATATTGTTTTTTTCCGAAGAGAAATTAACCTTCGGAAGATTTGTTTCATATCTTCCGAAGCTAAATTTCTCCAAATGAAATTTTCTTTTCGGGAGAGCTGTTAGTCTCGGAAGAAGCAATTGATTGAGTATCAAATCTACTTCCGTAGCATACAAAGCTCTCCATTCAGAAGACCTTCTTACTCTCGAAAGTAAATTTATTTACCTTCGGAAGTAAGTTTTGGCTTTGGAATAGAAAATCCTTTGGAAATACTTTTACCTTCGGAAGAAGACTTTGCTTTGTAACATAAATCTTTGGGCCCCACACAGTAAAAAGTAAAGATTTTCTTAATGATGTAGGAATTTTTTACATGGTTTTTAACCTTACCACCACTGTCACATCTTACCCTAAACCATCTTTTTACCTTATCCACAAACCCCAAAAACCATCATTTCACCCATTTAAATAATCCTGACGCTTCACTTTAATCTTTTTACCATATTTACTGTCCAAAGCCTCCTTCACCCTAAATTCACCCTGCTCAAACTTGCTTCATCATCTCCTTTCTTACAATGGAACTCAACCCTCAACACAACCAAGTCACATTCCTTGACTCTACCAAGGATGCTGACTTCTCAGACATCATCTCCTTCCTTACCCATCTACCTATTTCAATACTCTGACTGTGAACCCTACTGTTTACTTGAACCACATGGAAGATTTTTGGGGTAATGGTCAAATAGTACTCCTAAATGGAGTTAGGGTTATTCGGACGAGCATTTCTGGCCAGGAGTTGGCCGTTACTGAACAGGTCATCCGGGAGCATCTGGAGCTCCATGATGAAGGCGCTCCTACTGAGTTCCCCAAATCAGACCTTGATGACACCTATCTTCAAATGGGATACGGTGGAGATGTGACTAGGTCTACAGTCTATAAGTTTAATTTTTTTTATAACTAGAAGTTCCTACTTCATGTTGAACTTGATTGTTTGTCAAACAAATCTGGGGGATGTGATCAATTCCCATATGAACTGGGTTGCCTAGTTTATGGATTGATGAAAAGCCTACACTTCAACTACTAAAGGTTTGTGCTAACTAACCTTCTAGGAAACCTCCAAAAGACACATTCTTTATATATCCTAGGTTTCTTTAGCATATAATCAACTGTGAGACCAAAGTAAGCTTGTTTGTGCAGCTACTCTACATGTCCCTCAAATAAGGCCGACCATCTTCAAGATCTTGAAGAGAGTGTCACCAACTTCACTGGAAGACACACTGACCTTCTTCCAGGTATGATTGAGCCAATGGCTCCTGGTGACATCCATGTTTCCCCCATAGGTGATGAACCCACACCAGCAACTACCTTTGTTTTGCCAAATCTTTCTACTCACCCCATCAAGCACACATATTAGAGACGCAAATGAACCCTTGCTCGGTCTACTCTGATTGAGCAACCCCCTCCTATTCAAACCAAAAAGACTAAAGTGGAACCATGGGCTCCCACTCAGTCAGAGGTCTCCCCATCCTTCTTATTTGATCTCAATATAGGATTTGAGCCTCCTCATTCTCAATTCCCTAAGCTCCAAACCCAGGCTGCTAGCCCTCAGGAAGAGTCCCAACACTCTCTTGAGAAACCAAAAAAGAATATCCCCACCAAAGGCTCAATGCCACTAGACATTGACCAAAGTCCCGGGTCACTAGGCTTTACTTCTTTATCTTTTACTGACCTTTCATTCAGAACTGATGAGGAGATTACGTCTTTTTTGTGGAAATGAAGTTGACCACAACACCCTCTGACAGATCAACATAGTCTAGAGGGACCTCTTATCTCTAGCCCACATAAGTTAAAACCAACTGAGGTGAGTCCCACGGATGTGGAGGGGACTCATGTAGATTCAGCTGCCACTACTGAAGGAAACTTATTGGATCCTCAGGCCAGTGGTACTATCTTTGAGACTGAATTTACGGCAACTGTGCCTTTTGATGTCTCTGGTTAGGTAAGGGAAACCAGGGTGCCAAGAAACCACATCTAGTGGTGAGGGTGAACATACAAGGTATGTTATCTCATCTCCCCGTGATTCTTTAAAAGAAGATGAGGGAAGTATACAACTCATTATTTAGAACATACTTTCTAAAGTCTTAAATCTTGAATCAAAGGTTAAGACTTTAGAGTATAGGTCTGTCATTCAACAACTTGAGATTGAAAATCTTAAACCTCAACTAGCTGAGAAACAGATTGAGAGATCTGTTAGGCATGTGCCAACTCAGGTCTCATCTACCTCTTCCTCTTCCTCTAGCTCATCCAACTCAGGTCTAATTATTATAAGACATGGCATAAAATACTAATAAAATGTTTTTAATAAGATTGTCAAAAAAACATTGTTTTATTAGAGGTTATAGATTATATTAACTATAAGTTATATTATTTAATTCTTTTTTCATATTCAAAATATTTTTAATAAATTAAGAAAAAGATTTTTCTATAAATACAATATGTAAAAATACTTTTTTATAAAATAAATTTTTTTCTAAAACATCCAACTTTTTTAAAATACAAAATATATAGAAAAATAAGTTTTTTATGAAATAGAAATACACGTAAACTTCAAAGTTATAATAAGAAATATTTAAAAATGACATTTTTTAAAACCTGTTTATTTTGAAATATAATATTTAAAAAACAAATTTTAAAATACAAAAAAAGTTTAAAAACTAATATTGTCATTTTATCATTTAAAGTCCGAACTAATATGTAATTTAAATAATCTCTTATATTAATATATCATTTTATAATTAATAATTTTTTGTTATCTTATATTAATATATTATTTTATAATTAATAAATTTTCGTTATCAACTATTTAGTATTTTATTTATTTAATTGACTCCTGTAACATACACGAGATAATGATCTAATAAATAAATATATTATAAATATAGATATCAATATGTTAGTCTGACAAAGAAATCTTTCGATTTAAAAAGTGTCCAAGAATTAGGAAATAAGAAATACGCAATAATTTAATCATTCGTGTTTTACGAAATATGTAGATGCAATATCTCACAGCTTGCTCTCGTGTCCATATATACTTTCTGTAATTACCCAATTACGAAATAAGAATCAACTATATGACTATATCAAAACATGTTTATGGGTACAAAAATCCGGCATTACTAAAACTCATATTTGATGAGGATTCATGAAGCACTATACTTTGCAACAATTACATGCTAATATGATTATCTTATGCCTTATATAAGTGTTATGAATATATCGACGAATCTATTACACCAGTCACCAACCTCATTAATTGTCACTATGTAGTACGATAATGATGAATTGGTTGGTGTTTTGAACATTTCATTTTATTCAAACAAACTATTTTAAAATATTTTATTTTATTCAACTTTTTCTTTAGGTGTTACAAAAGAAGAGATGAAAAGAAGACAGTCAAATGGTGATGATGTAGGGTTTGCAACTTCTAGCTTTTGATTAATCTTATGTGTGCAATTGTAATCCCTTTGCCATTTATTTGTGTCCTTTGTTATTGATGCTAGTTACATCAACTTTGGCATCAAGTTTCTAAAGTCCAAGCCAATATGCTCTTAGACATTGAGCCCACAAGTTTATTTAGATAAAATCATTTATTTCATATTTAGTTTTAAGAAAATCAAACTCTATGATTTTCTCATGGAACCGAAGATTTCAGCTTCAAAATGTCTACTTTAGTCCATAATCAGATCTCTTGAGCTTCCATCCCTTATCGGTAATATTTGGTTGACAAAATCTTCAAGCCGACTCTCATAGACATCTCTAGTAAGCATAGTCATAGTAAGAAACGATGATTATTAGAATCCTGATTAATATAACATGGCCACTTGGGAGAAGGCTACCCTATAATTATTTTCTTGAGTCCCATGGGGGATAAATAAAGATGCTCCCAAAAAGATCGTTTCTAGGTTTAGAAAAACCTTGTTTTAGTCGATAAGATACATAACAAATACAAGAAGAAAATACACAAGTATCATAATGATATATATTAGTAACAAAAGATAAAAACTTTTAGACTAAAACAGCTAAAACTAAAGACAGCCTAGAAAGTAACTAAAACGTAAGACAATTTAAGATTACAAACCAACCTAAGACTAAAAACAGATATCTAATAGAATTATGCATGGTTCGTGGTCAAAAGGTTTCATACTAATTAACACCAAGTGTTTGCTGGAAATCATTTGCAACTGATTGTGCTTTAAAATTATATATATTTTTCCAACGACGCCTAACTTTCATTTACAAAACCCATTTGCGTTATGTTTATCTAACTATATTTTTTGGTGTATAAGTAACATTCCAAACTTGATAGTCATACATTGATTGTATTTCACTTTTTCATAGCTCCAAGCTATTTGTTAAATTCTAAATTTAACTGTCACTTAGATAGGTGGTAGGTTTACTTTGATCCGTTCATGTTACGTGTGTTAATGTATACATGGTCACGCATTGTGAATACACTTATGTGAATAGCAATAGAAGTATAAATGTAATATTATCAGGAAGGAAGGGTTTTAATAAATCGGTTTTAAATCTTAAAAGTATAAAAAGTAATTTTAATCATTAATCTTTTTAATCAATATCTGAGATCAAATTGTAAGAAAAAAGTTTGTTAAAAAGATATTTTAGACATAGTCACTTTTATTTACTTTTTTTAAGTTTTCCTATTTATTTAAACGTTAATTACTTTTACATACAAATTTCTTTTTTTTAAATTCACCATTTGAATGAACATTTTTTATATTTAAATAGAGTACATATAAAGGCTAAAGGAAGATTCTAAGAGGGTGTTTGGGATTGCATATTTTAGTTGAAAAGAAATTTTGACAAAAATAACTTATGACTTTTTGGTCTACAATTTCTTATTATACCCCATAAAAACTCATTTTAGCTTATTTTACATGTATAAACTAAATTAAATATTATTTAAAAAACAATTTATTGACTTTTTGGTTGATAAATTAATCCAAATATTTTTTTAGAAACTCATTTTGAGAGTCCTTTTTTAATATGTCAAACATTTTTTTATGATTTATTAACTTTTTAAAAGTTAATAATACGTCAAAAGTAGCTTGAAAATAAGCAATCTCAAACACCAATTAATACAAAACTAACAGATAAAAAAATATGAAAATTAAGATGTTGATGACAATAATAAATACAAGAGAGGATCAATATAGAAGATGACTGCAATATGACCAACCCATAATTTTATAAAATCAATAGGTCTCATTTGAAAATATTAAAACCCTTCTTATGCCATTATTGGCACTGATAGTATGTAAATGTAACTCATTTAAACAACTATTTAAAGTTACTAGTGCTCTTTATAAGGCTTGTTGGAAGACCATCATTGGGTTTAATTACAAACCTTTAGATAATAAAGAGAATAATAACCTCAACCGAGTTTTAGAATGAATTAGTGTTTTCTTTCTTAAACCATTCACAACTCATTCTTCATATTTATCTATATAATTACATTAAAAATCGTTTTTTTTCTTTCTCGTTTTCAACTTTATTATTACTTTTTCTCTCTACTCCACTCACAACCACTTAAAATATATTAAACACATTATAGGGTTTTAAATAGTGTATTCCAAAAATACAGATTAAACAGTAAATTTATCATTTCTTTCACTCACAACCACTTATAATCATACCATATAATATAAGGAATACACTCACATAAATTTAGGAAACGGGTTACGAATGCTCTTAGCGATTTAATCACATTTGTCATTTTCATCCAATTTTTTTGCATCTAGCTACCGAAGGTTTTAAAAAGTTATTATTTTTATCTATAAACGTTTACTCCTACTTTAAAATTTTAAACATGTAAATTAATAAATTTACCCTGTAAAATATTAAAGAAAAACCCCAATCATACAACCCTAATCAAGTGAAATTGAATCATGATATCCGTTATACAACCACTTTGCAATAGGTTTTCGACTACTACCAAAAACTAGTTCCATCATTCTCCCCACCAATAAAGCAAAAAATCTCTTGATTCAATCAATAATCAAAAGTTCAAAGATGAAAAGTTGAAAGGTCCAAAGTAAGTTTTGTGAATGATACAATAATACATGAATAAAATTTAAAGAGCAATGCAGTAACATAAATCAAGAGTTTATATTTATATGCAAAAGTACATAATTACCTTAATTTAATGATATATTTTTAACATATATATCAATGGAGTTAACTTTTTTGATAAAAATTATAACTTTTTTTAAACCTTAAGGAGTCAAACTGAAAAAAAAATTAAATGAAAATAACAAATGTAATCAAAGCATTGAAAAAAAACCAATAATTCATTTTAAGTTATAATATTGCATTTGAGATAATCACATACTCTTGGGTTTACAACTTACACACTTAAAAGGACGAACCCTAATTTATTTATTTATTTTTTTGTGAAGGATGCGAGGTAAAGGTGGGGTAACTATATAGTTTTAGTGCAGGTGCTCATGATCTTTACATACATATAAGTATATAACATTTAAAAAAAGTTTTGGGGGTTGCCTGCCCCCAACTCTTAGCCTAGGTTTGCCCCTGATTAAAGGCTGTAACAAACATTATAATAAAATAATAAAAAAAAATCTAAGAATCCAACAGAAATTCACATTACAAAAGAGTATGAAAAAAGGAGATTATTGGGAATTAAATCCTACTCGACTTGAAATTGATGGACAGACATAAGAAAAGCATATAGACAAATTATTAAGAATGTGACAATGTTGATGGACCCCTAAAACATGGAGGAAAAGAAAGAACAAAATATATACTATAAGTGACTTATATTAGATATAGATACCACCAAAAAAGGACCCTGAGCCCTCTGCAGTTGTAATTCAATTTGATAAGGACACATCAAATCAAAATAATAAATACCAAGTGGCTGCCTGCTTGCCTCCCTGCCTATACATTTCAATTTAAACTTTGATTTTGATTAATCAATCAATTCAAACACTGGAACAATTCGTAAAATACATTTTGCTATTTTTTTTTCAGAACTGAAATGCTCAAATCCCACCACATGCTGCTACAGTCACTTGTTTAGTTGTTTATCATGCATTTTGGATCTCTACTTTTTGGCTCTCCAGATATAATATTATATTAGATATACACACTCATAATATACATAGATATGGTGTTAATAGAGAAGCAATTTTAAATAGTGGACTACAAACAGCATAAACACAGAGTATATATTACTTTGATTGTGGTTAAAGTTATCTAATAGCATAACTTCTCTTTCTCACTCCTACTATATCCATAATGCGGTAGTTATGAGTTCTTACACTTATGTACTTAACATTGATTATGTAGTAAACGGAATATCTAGATGTATATGTCAAAGAACCATTAAATAATTAGAAATTTATCGAATCAGCTTTTAGCTTTTGATTATGAAACAAACAAAAGGAGAGAATGACTCAGATTCATGGAGTGGAAGAGATTATACCAGGCAAGATGGGCGGGTGGGGTTGGGTCGGTGCCAAGTCAGAATGGGTTCGGGTCAGGATGGGTTTGGGTCAGAATATACTAATTAAAAATGGGTTAGAATGGATTCGGGTTACGATAGGTTTGGATCAAGATAGGTTTGGGTCAGGATGGGTCGAGTCAAAATGGGTTTAGACTAAAAAACCACATTGATTAACAATTCCATACATAGATCAAGCTCAATGCAATATAACTAAGTATTACTCTAATACCTTAAGTTTGTTCAAGCCGCTCAACATTCGCTCGAAATTCGCTCGAAAAATACTCATTCGAATTTTTGCTCGAAAAATGCTTGTTCGAATTTTTGCTCGGTTGTAAACGAGCTAAATGCTTGTTCAAACTTTTGCTCGGTTGTAAATGAGCCAATCGGCTTGGATCGGTTTGTAACCGAGCCAAGCACGAGCAAAGATTCGCTTATTTCGGTTCGATTCGGATCGAATTAATATGTACATATAGTTTATACGTAACACTAGTAGATTTGACCCATTTTATACAAATATATAATTATATTTATGCATAATTGATCCATCAACCTATAAATTGTTCGTCGTTCATTCGAAAATTTACCGCTCGAAAAATGCTCGTTCGATTTTCAGCTCAGTTGTAAACAAGTCGATCGGCTCGATTCGGTTTGAAAGCAAGCCAAGCACGATCAAAGCTCCGTTCGGTTCGGCTCGACTCGGCTCGTGAACAGCCCTACCTTAAGGTACAACTAGACAAACACATTTAAAATTAAACTTTAAGCAAATAGTTATAAAATAAAAAAATATGATAAACTGCATGATGATAATAGACGTGGGTTGTGTAGTTATACTATGGTCTTTTACCCCATCATGCAGCTCTAGTTTATGACGCCCAGTTGCCAACCCGTTCATCTTTATGACCCGTAAACCGATCTTGACCCATTTATAAATCCAATATGTTTATCACTATCATGTAAATATGAGACTATATGTGGGTTTTGGAGAAAAGATGAGGTGGAGAAAAATGGGTTATGAGAAAATCTAATCAACCCATCCTGACCCAATCCTTGTTTTTATGACCCATCTTGACCCATTTATAACTTTTCCTTGTTTTAAAGTTACCCAACTTGACCCTCTTAAAAATATAACTTAACCCAATCTAACCCATTACTTTATTATTATTACCCAAATATACCCATTTGGATCCAAATTGCCAGGTCTAGAAGAGACATAAGAGATCTCGATCTCAACCATCATCAAAATATGATCAAAGGGCTGAGAATTGGTTCCTAAATATGTAAAGGTTCTAATTTAAAACTTTTGATTGTGACAGAAGATGGGTCAACATTGCTCATGTAAACAATTTTTCGCATAAATTAACAATCTTCGGGTTGTGGGATTAACAAAAATAAAATGAATATCTTATAAAGACATATGATTGATAGATATTAGATAATATAGAACATGTATCAAGAAGAGAGAAAAAAAACTTACATAATGCAATGTCTGAGTGTGCCATCACATTCACCACCAGATTGTGGGCCCATCATTTGCTGTGAATTCCAGTAATTTTATTGCTAGTCCACACACGGAAGGGCCTGAATCCAACCCTGCACTTTTTGTAAAGAAAAGACCCATGTCTTGTTTTTGGTCAGAAAGACAAAAGGGTCAACAAAAGTCAAAAGTCAAAACACAAACAACGGTTGATTAGTGATTAGCAATGAGAATTGATAGGGGGGGGGCTATAAAGGGTACATCTAAAACTGTTGTACAAGTGGTTGTTGATTTTCAATGAATTGTACAAGACATTGATGTTTTCTCAGACATTTGTAGCTTTCAACCTCAGGCCCCATATACATTGTTGAGAGAGTTACAAATATTTACAGCACTTATAAGATACAACAGTATATATATACGTATATGTATACATGTGTATATATAAATCATACAAGTGATAACATGAGGATTTGTAATTATGAATATTTCAAGTGCAACAATGAACGATTTTATGGGGTTCGGTTTGCAAACTGTAGACGTGGTACTTTAAGTATCAGCAGGGAATACTCTCTCCAGAAAACTGATGAAACGTTTAGAGTAAAACTTGGGATCAGCAACCGATATGGACATGGGGTCGTGCCGAACAGATTTATAAGCATGCTCAATTTTTTTTCTCATGTTGTATTCTTGCAGTATGTCAATGATACCGAGATAAAGAACAACATCATAGACCTCAAAAAGTTCTGCTTCTGGGGAACTTGAAATGTCTTGTGAAACCTTGTGGTTCGCCTGAGCTGGCATGTTCACGCCTAATTGCACCCGTAACCTGAAATTAATTTTCAATAAATTAGGTAAAATAGAAAGGGTGATTAACATGGAAGCCCGCATTCATTTGAAATAAACTAATTTCTACTTAAGACCCTTCATTAGAGGTGGGTAACTAGTCAAAACATCTTGGTCTTGGACTACAAATAATAAATAATAATGTGTTGATTGTAATTACAAAAAAGAAAAATACTACTATGATAATATTTAAAATCTTTCAGTAAATGATATAAGAAGTAGAATTAAAATAGACTTTGGACAAACTTTCTCACCCATTTGACATGAAACCTTTTCAGCTGTCTTTTTATTTCACCCATTAATAAGTAAATGGAACAATAATCCACCTATTACCATGAGGTATGGACAATAAATTAGGCAAGTCTTTCCTTCTTTTTTGACCCGAAGGTCATAGTTCAAGTCACTGAAACGTCTTTGCAAACTGCAAGCATGAGGCTGCATGAGTGCATGTGAACACTACCCTCTCAAAGCCAACAAACTTTAATAGACTGGAGTCACCCTACTTAATATATGAATTCAACAAAAAACAATTCATTGACGAGACTAACACTGTCCGAACATAGCTTGCATTTTGACTTGATGCAAGTCAAAAGGGCAAATTTTGCAATAACCAACAGTTGACATAATTTTATATATCTACCTAGAAATGGGTCATTTTTGGGTATATCTATCTCTAACCAGTCAAATCGGTAGCTGAGGATTTTACTGAAAATGAAACAGGTCAAATGGATGAAGTCCTCTAGAAATAATTTTAAGTAGAGATGACGAGACTAACACTGCCCGAACATAATTTGTGTTTTGACTTATGCAGTCAAAGGGTCATTTTGCAATTACCAACGCCCAACGGCTGACATAATTTTAAGTAGAGAAGGCAATATTCATATATGATATAGAAATGGGCCAATTTGGGTATATCTATCTCTAACCAGTCAAATCGGTTAGCTGAAGAATTTTACTGAACATGAAACAGGTCAAATAGATTGAAATAATCTAAAATGCACACTGCACACAAATGTATACACAATTCCTAAGTCACATAAAGTAAATTAGATTATTTTTGCAATATGATACTTTCATAATCATTTTAAGCACAATTTTTATTTATAAATGTATAACTTAAAACAAGAAAATAGTCTGTGAGTTGCCTGACCTGACCCAATTTGACCCGTTACCGTACCTGCCCATTTTGCTACCTCTATCATTTAGTTTTAATTGCTATGGAAATACATACTACTCTATTCACAACTATGTGCATAAAACATTTTGTGCAATCTCTCCAAAACAATAATAGTACTGAACAAGAAACATTCCACCGTAAACCCAATACCTTGCAGTACCAGGAAGAAGGAGATCAACTTCCTTGTCCCCTACAGAATATGCCCTCAAGGTACTTCCTCTACTGTGTGGGCCTGGTGCAGTGTTTACAGAACTCGGTTCATGTGTCACTAGGAGAAGTCCCTTTGGAGGAATCGAAAGGTCCATATGACATGTTGAACCTTAAAAAAACACAGGATATCTATAAATATCATCTAACCTCAAATAAGGAGAAATGTACATACATGATAGTGGTGTTTAAAAGTGATATAGAATCTGTTAAGATCCTAAGAATAGATCATTACAAGCTTAAGAATAAAGGCAACTTACTATCATCAGTAGGAGTTTTCTGAGGCCTGTGGAATGCATCTGGTGGTTCCAAGTGAGCCTTCAAATGCTCAGGAGCTCTAAAATGCAATCCCAGAAGAAGGCTATAATCTATAATCTGTTGAGATTCTAAAAATGTACAGTCTAGATAGAGTTGTCTGCAAAAGTTGGGAGAAATATCCAGTTATAAATAATTATATAAATGAAAAAGAAAGGTGCTAAATAACTTACTTGAAAAGTGCGTCACGCAATGACTTGTCCATATGGAAATCATAAGCGAGATCAAGGTCTTTTAATGTGGTACCCTCTTCTATGTCATCTTTATCTGTACATCTTCCTTGATAAGAACCCTTTAAATCATAACGACGGTGTATCCGCAGTTCTGTGTAAAACATATTTCCCATGACCACAAACTGTACCTAAACATGAGAAAATAAAAAAGTGATTTGTATCGATCTTGATAAACTAAGGAAACCAGAATTAGTGGACAAAAGATCAGATACCTTCTTGCCACCTCTTAGTGTTATCTCATGGACGCCATAGAATTTAGTGATAAGGGTGTTATCATGTGCCTGCACATGATTGTAATAGCTTGGAAGCATCTTCAGTAAAACCTAAGAAACATCATAAAACAATTACCAAAGATTTACTTACCATTCAGAAACAAAAATGCACAATTCCTAAACCATGAAAATATATAGTGTAAGCTGGTTTAAAGTAGGGAAAGCAGTACTGTGCAGGAACAAACCAAGGAAGAAAGCAGACATGCATGCAGAAAGTATATAAACCACTTTGTCAAGAACTACAACTATCATGTATCATGTTCGAATGTCAATTCATTACATAAAAAAAACTTTCAGGACACTTGCCATCATCAGGTCATCAAAATTCAAAACTAAAATGTGATGACATCATAATATTGAAATTAGTAGTACCAAAACCCTCACCCTGACAATCTTGTATTCAGACACATTTCCAAGGAACTTAAAGTACTTGGAAGATGAAACCATGACTCAGCAATATTTCAGGTATGTTGAGATTGTGGATACCCTTGTGGATGGAGGAGTTTCTCTTGAGAACAGAGACATTTTAAGGAAGTTCATGTCCTCACTTCCTAGGCAGTGGACACACTACTGTGTGGTGATCAAGAGGACTGAAAATCTCAAAACTCTTACTCTGACAGAGTTATATGGGATTCTCAGTGGCTACCAGATGGAGATGAACATACAAGGTTCATCTGGCAACTCCAACAATCAAATGGGTTAGCCCTATATGTGGTTGAAAGGGATAGCATAGAACCCAAACATCATCTCATATGCTACCCTGACAACTCACCAAAGGGTCCTTTCATCACCTTCCCAGAGACACCAAGGGAGAACTACACTCAAGGAAGCCCATTCCAAGAGACAAGTTCTTCTCAAGCTTTTGTCTTCTGATGAAAGCTATGGCAACTCTCTTTTCACTCTTGAAAACCTGGATTGTATTCATCCAGATGATCTGGAATACATAGAAATAGTCCAGCAGATGGCTCTTCTCACTCACAGAGCCAAGAAGTTCTACAAGAGGACTGGAAGGAAGTTTCCAAGCAATGCAACCAGTGGAAAGTTTGGCCTGGACAAAGGCAAAGTCAAGTGTTACAACTGTAACTTGATGGGCCACTTTGCTAGAGAGTGTAAGGCACCTAAAACAAATGGTGGTGATAGAACTCGAAACAGTCGGCTCGATTAAAACAAGAAAGAAACACAAATACACCCAATTCGAGATGGGTTGATCTCCGATAACAAGGAATTAACCTCAATCAATGTACTAGAAAACAAGATAAGAAAAATAAAAGGAAACATCAATACTTAAAGTAGAAAATGGTGGGAACAGTTGTCCTCCGTCTCCTATTTTCATGGGTTTCCCCTCTCCACTTCCTAAAATAATTGACTTGGTCTTGGGTTAAAGAGTGGGGTTAGCATTTAATGTGGAGCATGGACTTGGGTTCATATCAATACTACGCGCCGGGAGAAACGACTTGACCTCAAGTCGAAAATAAGGGAATCGGTTCTTGAGCACACGACCGCAAAAACGAGGACTACCAATCAACCCAATTAATCTGCAGATTTCTTTTCCTGGGTCCCATACTATAATATAAAAGACAACTACGGTCTCGGGTCGCTGATGGCTTTTTTTCCGGACAGAAAACTCCCCTGATATGGTTGTGGTAAGAAACAACAAGGGTGGAGGTGCTTGTTGTAACACCATCGTACAATCATGGTAACTCAAATTACAACCATTGTTTATGAATTGGACCAATTGCGGTTAATTTCTCCCCCCTTTCGATCACGGTTGAGATCTGCCCTTAATTTCTTCAGAGCACGGTTGCAATTGGCCTTTAATTTCCTCCCATCACTGTTGCAATCTTCCAGTAATTTCTGCCGAGCACAGTTGCAACCTGCCATTAATTTCTTCACCGTCCCCCAAGCTTTAATTCCGGTGCTAACGATTATATCAATTTCAGCACCCATTCCATCTTTCATTTTGTCGTCGTTCTCAATTCCATCACCAATTACGTCGTATCCATGAATGATTTCGTCACTAATTCCAAGTCCAAGTTGCTGAAGAGGGTCATGCTCGGAACCCCGCGGCTCCTCCTCCCCCATGCGCTTCAATTCACTATCTGATTCTTCACTGTAACAACTATCTCCAATCACTTGAACTTTGCTTGCTTCAATATCGTCCCTCAAAGATGCAAGAATGGCGTCTAATTTTGCTGTAACGGTTGCTAATTGATCTACCAGATTCCGGATTGCAAGCGCCATTCGATTTCCCGGCAATGGAATCAAATGATAGAACTCGAAACAGTCGGCTCGATTAAAACAAGAAAGAAACACAAATACACCCAATTCGAGATGGGTTAATCTCCGATAACAAGGAATTAACCTTAATCAATGTACTAGAAAACAAGAGAAGAAAATAGAATGAATCATCAATACTTAAAGTAGAAAATGGTGGGAACAGTTGTCCTCCGTCTCCTATTTTCATGGGTTTCCTCTCTCCACTTCCTAAAATAATTGACTTGGTCTTGGGTTAAAGAGTGGGGTTAGCATTTAGTGTGGAGCAGGGACTTGGGTTCGTATCAAGTGGCCAAACACAGTCCAGACCTAACTACACTGACAAAACTCTCCAGAATGAGAAGTCAAAGCAGTAAGCTGCTGTTGCTGTTGAAGAAGGAGGCTTTGACTGGAGCTTTCAGGTGGAAGATACTTCTCCAAACCAAGCATTGATGGCAGATCATGATGAAGCCAAGATATTGGAACATCTCTGTACTCCTGAATGCATTGCTAAAGTCAATAGATACAGGTCCTATAACTTGGAGATGAGATCTGACCTTGAGTCCTTAAACATTTTAAAATCTGATTTTAGAAAGTCTGAAAATGATTATAAACTAAAGATAGAGGACCTAGAGAAAACCATTTCAGTTCTAAAACATGAACACATAGATTTTAGGACTCAAATCATAGATCTCATAACCAAGCTGACTGAGTGCCAGGCTGAGCTTGTGATCAGCAAAGCCAGGGCAGAAAAGAGTGTTCTTGAAGAAGAGACCTTTAAGAACATATAATCCTCATCTCTGCACAACAAGGTGTGCTATCAAAACAGGCAGGGACTAGGATCCAATGAGATAACTCCTCCACACACAATCTTGTCTGTAAGACCTCCTAGGTGTGGAACTTATGAAGATGAGCTTCCTCTCATAGATCCTATGAGTGAAAAGGATGAAGAAGAGATAGTGAAGAATTCCTCTGAGAAGAGTGAAAAGGAGGATTCTAAGAAGGGCCACTATCCTTCTGAGGAGAAGAAAAAGACTGTGATGACCAAGTCCATGAGAAAGAACTTGATTAGAAAGAGCAAAAGAAAGACAAGGAAGGCTCAAGAGATCAAAGCTACTTTTAACTCTAAGCAGAAACAAGTTTTCATATCTGCAGGGTTTGAAGTAGTAAGGACTGAAGACATCAACCAAAACTCTTCTGCTAAGAGTTTTGGTTCTTGTTCAACTCATCTCAGTAACAAGAAGAAGACTGATCTGCTGTGTACCACTGCTACACAGCCTGAACCATCAAACTCCAAGAACAGTTCCCAGCCCAAAAGGACTGTCTCAGCATCTGCAAAGATGAAGGTGGAGAAGGAATGTGACCAAAGACAGTCTTGTTCCCAGCAGAAGACTCTTGTGAAAAAGAAAATAGTGTGTGTCATGTGTGAAAGTACCACTCACATTGCTAAGTATTGTCCATACAGTCCTAAAGGTACTGTTCATATGACCAAGACAAAGACTTCAAAGGGTCTCAAGAAGATTCAAGCTTCGGAAGGAAAACCTATTTACTTCAAAAGCTCCAAATCTAAGAAGAATGCAAGTGGAAACTTACCCTCGGAAGAGAAGTTGGTCTCGAAAGAAAGGAATTCTTTCGAAGCACTGAAGTTTGCTGCAGTGTCTGCAGAATCTTCTGAAGGTTCAGTCATCAAAACTTCCAAAGTTCCAAAAGCTTCCGAAATTTTGAAGGTCAAGTCCAAGACTCCAAAGGTGGTGTGGAAGTCTAAGAAAGACCAAGTGACTGAGAATTCTCCATCAACAACAGCTCAAGATCCTTTTCGCACAACATAGGATCTATTACTGTTGCATTACCTTTTGTTTCTGAGCCCAAGACAAGCAAGGCTTGGGTTTCCAAATGTAACTAATCATTTTCTTTGTGCAGGGACAGCTTAAGACAAACAAAAATGTCTGGATCATTGATAGTGGATGTTCCAGGCACAGACAGGCAATAGGTCACTACTCCAGAACTTTAAAAGGATTGATGGAGAACCAGTTGCTTTTGGAGGAGATGAAGGTGGTTACATTTCAGGAAGGGACATGGTCACAAGTGGTAAGCTCAACATTGAAAAGGTAAACTTGTCAAAGAGCTTGGATACAATCTTCTGAGTGTATCCTAATTTTGTGATCAGAGTCATAACATGCTCTTTACTAAGCATGAGTGCATTGTTCTCAAGCCTGGTGTGGGCATTCCTCATGAGCATATCCTGCTTAGAGCCTCCAGGAAAAGGAACATGTACAAGATGGATTTGCAAGAAACATCTTCCTCTGGAGAAGTTTTATGCTTTCTGTCTAAAGCCAATAGTGATAAGTCTTTCCTGTGGTATAAAAAATGTGCCATGTAAACTTTAAGAACATGAATAAATTAATTAAGAATGATTTGGTAACTAGAATACCAAAGAAAGAGTTTACAAGTGATGACCATTGTGTTGCATGTCTGAAAGGGAAGCAACATAAGGTATCTCACAAGCCTAAGGAAAGGAACTCCATCACTACACCCCTACACTTGTTACATATGGATGTCTTTGGCCCCACCAGTGTAATGAGTCTAGGAAGGACCTCTTATTGTTTAATGATCACAGATGACTTTACAAGATTCACTTGGGTCTTCTTCCTTAGAACCAAGGATGAGACTCTTAAAATTCTGAAGAATTTCATCTTAAAGATTGAGAATCAATCTGATCACAAGGTTAAGATCATAAGATGTGATCAAGGAACTAAATTTAAGAACCAAATCCTTGATACATTTTATGATGAAAAGGGTATTACAAGACAATACAGTGCTCCCAGGACTTCTCAGCATAATGGTGTTGCTAAGAGGAGAACAGGACACTGATTGAAGCTGCAAGAACCATGTTGTCTGACTCTAAGCTGCCCATCACCTTCTAGGCAGAGGCAGTCAACACTGCCTGCTATGTGCAGAATAGAGTTTTAGTGGTCAAGACTCATGGCAAGACTCCTTATGAACTTTGGCACAAAAGGAAACCTTTCATTGGTTTTCTCAGGTCATTTGGATGTCCTTGCACCATCTTGAATACCAAAGATCAAATTGCCAAGTTTGCTGAGAAATCAGATGATGTACACTTTATTGGATACTCTTCTCAAGCTAAGCTTATAGAGTATACAATCTTAGAACCAAAATTGTTGAGGAGTCACCCAATGTGACTTTCAATGAACACACACCCTGTGTGGTTGGTTCTGGTCCTGATTGGCTATCTGATATTGATTTAGTTATCAACTGTTTTAATAAATTTTGTGAGAATGTTTCAGGATCTACAGAAAATCTAAATACAGGTGATCCTGATCCAAGATTTGAGCTGAGAAGATTTTCAGTCACACATCTTCAGCTTCAGTTGGAACTACTTCTGCAAATGAGGTGTCTATCAGCACTACAATGACAAACTCAGCTGATACATCTGGGGTGCCTTCAAATTCCAGCTCAGAGCCTCCACAACCAGATAAGAATATCTCAATTGTGGAAGACAACAATGGTGGTGGTGACGTGATCAAGAATTTCTTAATGCTACTAACCACACCATAGATGAGAACATCAATGATGTCACACACTGCTTGGATCAAGTTTCTCTTGAAAAGTGTGCTGATGTGTGAGAGAAACATCTATGCCACTGTTTCTCTTGAAAAGTGTGAGAGAAACTCTAATTTAGATCTTTCTCAGCAACTTGTGATCCCTCAGCTTAGGATCCACAAATCTCACCCTACCACAAACATCATTGGAGATGTTGTCACTGGGGTAAGAACAAGAGGACAAACCCATGAAGCAAATGTTTGTCTTCACTTTTGTTTCTATCCTAGATAGAGCCAAAGAAAGTTGATGAGGCTCTAAAGGATGGAAGTTGGGTTGAGACTATGCAACAAGACCTGCTTCAATTCAAAAGGCAGAAAGTTTGGAACCTTTGTCCTCTTCCTTATGGGAAGACTACCATTAAAACCAAACGGTGTTTAGGAATAAGAAAGATGATAGAGGCATTATCATCAAGAACAAAGCTACACTAGTTGTTCAAGGGTACACACAAGAAGAAGGGATTGACTACACCGATGTCTTTGCTCCAGTAGCAAGATTAGAAGTTGTTAGGATATTCCTGGCATTTGCTGCATCCAAGAACTTCAAGGTCTTTCAGCTTGATGTAAAATGTGCCTTTCTGTATGGAGTGATTGATGAAGAGGTATATGTCAAACAACCACCTAGTTTTGTAGATCCTGATCATCCTGATTATGTCTGCAAGCTTGACAAAGCTCTTTATGGGCTGCATCAGGCACCCAGCAAGTGGTATGAGACACTGTCTGAGTATCTCTGTAAACATGGATACAGGAGAGGTACTATAGATGGAACTCTCTTCATCAAAGGACAGGGAAATGACATTTTGCTAGTTCAAGTGTATGTGAATGACATCATCTTTGGTTCAACTAATCCAAAGCTCTGCAAAAACTTTGAGAAGCTGATGAAAGATAGATTTGAAATGAGGCATCTTCATAAATCAGTCAAAGTATGTTCAGGACATACTCAAGAGATTCAACATGACTGATTGTAAGATTGCTAAAACACCCATAGCCAGAAACCACTCCCTTGGACCTGACCTTGAGGGGGAGTGTGTAGATGAACACTTATACAGGACTATGATTGGGTCTCTTATGTATCTTACTGCTAGTAGGCTTGATATTATGTTTGCTACATGCATTTGTGCAAGATATCAAGCCAACCCTAAGATGTCTCACCTCATCATTGTCAAAAGGATTCTTAGATATCTCAAAGGTGCCTCAACAATTGGTTTATGGTACTCAAAGAATCCTGACTTTAATCTGTATGTTTATATAGATAGTGATTATAGTGGTTGCAACATGACTGCAGAGTCTACATCTGGGGGATGTCAGTTCCTTGGTGGAAGGGTTGTCTCATGGCAATGCAAGAAACAATCTTGTCTCTGCATCAACTGCTGAAGCTGAATACATTGCTACTGCAAGCTGTTGTGCTCAAGTACTATGGATTCAGAATCAGATGCTGGACTATGGGTTAAACTTCAAGGAGACTCCTATTCACATAGACAACAACAGTGTTATTTCAATCACAGAGAATCCTGTGCAGCACTCAAGGACCAAACACATAATATTAGGTATCATTTAATAAGAGATAATCATGAAAAAGATTAATTAAACTAGTCAAAGTTCACACAAATGAACAATATGCTGATCTGTTTACAAAGGCTTTTGATGAACAGAGATTTAAGTATCTAATATCAGCTATTGGATTGATCAACTTTGAGTAAGTTTTTCTTAAAACTAATTCTTATTATTTCTTAAAATATGTGTGTCCTAAGTTGTCTAATTCATCACTTTCATAAGCTCATGTTTTCTCTGGATAAAATTATCTTTTTGAAGACTTTCCTTAGATTTTTGACAATTTTTTATCCTTCGGAAGTTATGCTTTTAACTTTGGAAGCAAATCATGCCTTCAAAATAAATAACTGTCTAAAAAATTTACCTTCGGAAGAGGTTTTTAATCTATCTTCCGAAGCTTAAATACTTGTCTCAGACACTAATTCATTTTTAAGGACTATTTACTTCCGAAGCAAAATTAACTCTTGGAAGCTTTGTGTTTTATATACAAAGCAATCAAGTTTTAAATTTCTCTTCCGAAGCAAAATTTTCAAAACTCTCAGCAAATTCTTCCGAAGTCATTCTTGCTTCAGAAGCTTTTTAATTAAAACTTCCGAAAATAATTTACCTTCGGAAGCTTTTTGATTTTCAAGAAAAACTACTTTTTGAGCAAAAGTAAACTATTTTTTCAGAGGTGGGACCGACATCCGGATTTCAAAGTTTATCCTCTTTCATTAAACTTTATCTGAAATCCCTCTCACATATAAACCCAACGGTTTCCTCCTCTTTCTATCATTTGTTCTTTCTCCATACCTAAAACCCAAATTTCTCTCTGAAATTTCTTTCTTCCTTCTTTCTTCATCTTTAAACTACCTCACAATGGTCAATCTCGCTCACAGAAATGAGCCCAACTTTACCATGCAGCTACACAGGCAACATAATCAGGTTGCTCTGTTAAGCTCTGAGAAAGATCCTCATTTCTTAGAGGTTTGTCGATTTTTAGCTTTGTCCAACTACTTCACCTCCCTAACCATTGATCCTCCTCTCTATGAGGATCAGCTGCTTGATTTCTGGAAGACCTGCCAAGAGGTCATAATGAATGGGGAGAAGGCACTGTCTGCCACAGTGCAGGGGAGAACAATCTTCATCACTCCAGCCATCATCAACAGGCATCTTCAGCTGGATGATGAATAAGGTGAGGTGTTCTTCCCAAAAGAAGCTATTAATCATTTCTTTGAGCAGATAGGATATGATATAAATTTCTCTGTAAAGACCTTTAGGAAAGGGAAGGTTTCATCCCAGTGGAGATTCCTGCTCCATGTGGTTATCCACAGCTTATCAAACAAGCATGGTGGATGGAACCAGATTCCTGAGGATCTCTCCTTCATCATACATGGAATGATTCAGGGGGTCAAGTTCAAGTATTCTCAGTTTGTTTATACCAACTTGCTTGCTAACTTAGACTCCTTAGAATATTACATATTTCCTAGATATGTCCAGTACATTCTTAACTGTGAACTGGGCTCACAGTTAAGGGAAACAGGTAACATTTTTAAATTGGGACAGATGAAGCCCGTCATCTTTAAAATACTGAGAAAGCCCACTGTTGGCTTCTCTGGGGTAGAAACAGCCCTGGTCCCAAAAATGTTAGAGCTCATTGCTCAAGGTGACAACCTAGCAACACAAGCTAGTGTTGAACCCACACCTACTGTTTCCCTACCATCTCAACAGCCTCAAATTACCCTCACTTACCAAAGAAAATCCAAACGAACCCCTGCTCAGACAATTCAGTCTGTGGAGGTCCCCATATACTTACCCACACAGGAGGAAGTGGACACTGGAGCTCCCACTTCTCCTAAGGAGCAAACCACTCCCATCTCTTCAAGGATCAGTGCTGAGGTTCCTTATGCTCAGCCTGATAAGCTCATTAGCCCAACTGCCTTGAGCCATCACTCTGAGTCTCAACACTCAAATGATCAACCTTCAGGGGACAGTTACCATCCCCAGCCTATAGATCTCAACCAACTAATTCCTAACCTTGAGTTCTATACTGATGAAGATCTAGGTTTCAGTGAGTATCATGATTCTCTCTTCTTTTTCCCTACTCAAAAAGAGATGAGTGCTTCTGAGGCTCCTATTTCTAGCCCCCATCAGTCACCTACTACTGAGGTGGACATTTCTGAACCTGTTCAGGATGTTCATATGAAAAAGGCTCTCACTTCTGAAAGTGATTACATTATTAAGACCTCAACCATGGCAACTCAGTCCACTGTCATCTCAACTGAGATTGCCAGTGAGCAGAGGAAATCCAGCAGTCAAGAACCTGAAGCTGGTGGTGAGAGAGAGGACTTTGGTCCAATCATCTCATCCCCCAATGATTCTTCTGCTGAAGATGAGGGGAATCTAAGACTAAAAGTGCACAAACTGTCTAAAACATGAACCTATTTAGTCTCAAAGGTCAGCCACCTTGAATCTCAGGTGACTACCTTACACAACAGGATCAATGATCAGCAACTTGAGATTTCATATCTTAAGGAAAAACTAGCTGGGAGACCCTTAAGAAGAGCTCAACCAGGAACACAAGAACCTGTGGATGTGATTGACTTCCAGCTCACCTATGCAAGTGGGTGATGCTACCAAAAAAGGGGAGAAAGTCATTACAGCTACAGAACCTGGGAGTTCTTCAGAGAGAGTGGACATTGAGGACTCACCATCCTCACTTGTAAATGTGCATCCTCAGCAACCTCCTCAATTCACATTGATGTGGACTACACAAACTCCTTCATACAGAGTCTGTTTGAGGATGGGATACCAAGGGCTATGTCATCTTCACCATCTTCCAATCACATCATTAGGTGGATGTATGACAGCAACAGGAAAGCTCTAATCATCATAAGAGTTCAAGGGCAGCAAGAAGTCTTAAATTTTCAAACTTTGAACTACTACGAAGGTCTAGATCTAGTCAACATGCCACTTGTCAATCCAAGCAAATCAAGACAAGCTGACAGGCTGGCTCAAAGAATCCAAGACAGGATCACTGCAGAGTTCAGCTTCAGAAGGAGACTCAGGCAATCAGGCAATGCCATCGGTCAACTAGATGTTGAGGCAGACCCTAAGATTAGTTTCATAAGGGAAACCTTGACTGAAGGCCCAGTGGCAAAACCTGAGAGCCCTGTCTCATCATCATCAACTGCTGCAGAGATCCACACTCCTATTGAGACACCTGCTGGTAAAGGTGCTTCTCAACCTCTCTGGCCAGAGCTCAAAAGCTGCATCAAGCAATGAAGGCCAAAGCTCTCTCCACCCTGAGTCACAAAGGTCTGTGAGTGACAAAGGGAAAAGAAAGATGACATCTGAGGAGATTGAGGAGGAGGAGAGAGAGAGGAAAAGAAAGCTGAGGGGGAAAAGTTCCTCTGCTGAATCTTCAAGACTCATGGAGTCTGCTATCAGGGTTACCCCCAGACCAGATACTCAGAATGATAAGTTAAGGGCAATCAGGATAAATTATCTGTAGACAAGGGACTATGACATAGACAATGTCATTTCTCTCCCCTTAGATGAGTTGAATGAACTGGTTGACCTGGAAAGGTCAAGGGAGAAGGAGGAGGCAGAAGATGCAGAGCTTCTAGTACAAATAAAAGAATGAAGAAAGAAAAATTGTACAAAAATATGCCTACCCTCTCCCCAGTTCAAGAAAGTCCTGCACAAGAGGATGTGGTTCAACAAGAACCTCAAGTAGATAAAGAAGAAGAAAGAATCAAGATGATCAACTACTTGAGTGCCACAAGCCTCTATCAGGCAGAAGCACTTCTTCCCTTGTCCTTTGACTATGTTAAGTTTGAGTACTTAAAACAACTTGAACTTGAGATAATCAAGAACAGAAAGACAACTAAGAAAAAGCTAAGGCAAAAAGCTGCAAAATCAAGAGTCATCATCCAAAAGAGCATGAAGAAGTCTGCTGACAGGCAGAGGATGATGAGCTTCTTGAAGCTATATGGATTCTCCGGAAGGAGACTTGGCCCCATATCTCTATCCACTATGGATGAGCATATTAGGGTGATCAAGCAAAAGATCAAAAGTGGAGAGCTCATTGACTTACACTCCAGTCCAAGTCAAGCCCCACCTGAAGTGGAGGTTAAGGTTGAACAACCAGAGACAACACAACCTGGACGTCCTGCTGAAACTCAGCAAGCTTCATCTTCTGATCCACAGCAGGGTCAACCTCCCTCTCCTTCTGAGCCTGAGAGAGAGGAAGTCCCAACTGAGAAAGACAATGAAGATCAATCTGGTACTGCAGACCAGTCTTCTCCGTTAAAACCTGTAAAGAGAATGAAGAAGATGACTTCTAAACCAAAGCCAAAGAAGAAGAAGACTGCACCCTCTTCTAAACCCCAGGATGAGTCAGAACATCCTGAGGATGTGCAGCCAGAGGATGCTACATCAACTCCAATTCAAACAGCTCCTCTAGCATCAAGAAGACTCATCTTGTCTTGGACATACACCACAAATCCAGAAAGATGGCATGTCATTAGAGATCAAGGCACTGAAGACATTTTACACATGGCAAGATATGTTTCAATTGCCCCTGGATGATCTCTTTGATATGAGAAGACATTTTGACAGTTTGAAGGATCCTGATCACCTTATGAAGAAAGGAATGGTGATCATCCTAATGAGGACTGTTGATATCTGAAGTCTACTAAGTGTTTTGGTAGCACCAGCCTAGGGGGAGTTTGTAGAAATTAATGAAGAGGAACAACTTAAACATCCAAAGTCTATCCTGCATGTTGCACAAGTGCATTGAAAAAGAATGCTTAGGAAGTTTAACACATGCAACTGGAATACTCTAAGTGTGAAATCTTCCGAAGCCAAAAATAAAATCTTCTGAAGCCTCAGAGACAAAGTCTTCTGAAGCTTTAACTCATGAAGACAGATTTCTTCCGAAGACTTTTGACACATGCTTTATCTGATGTACTTTTCCATAAAACTGGACACCTTTCCGCTGCATCTCTGTAAGGTCACCAACTTACATGAGTTGGTGAAAAGGTCCATGCTTTTAATAACTGTACATTGAGGTCTTGAGTCTGTAACTTTCTACTTCATGTACTTTATCCTTTTTGTAATAGATAAGGATGTGAGCTATGGCATGCCATAGTCACTAGTCAAAAGGCAATCTGTCTTTTGACTATACAATTGATTTTGTTTGTGTCTAGTCAATTGTATCTGGCTTGCTTTCAAAGTATAGTCGGCTGTAGGATGTAGTATAAGTATCTCATGTTCTTGTATCTTTCACATATGCTTTGTAACACTTGTAATAGAACATAGAGAAAGCAATATACTGCATTCTTGAAAACCATACACTTGTGTTCTTTTGTTCAGTCTCATATATTACTTGTGTTCTTAGTGTCTCACTTGTGGTTAATTCAGTTACTGTTTGATTAAGTTTGGTTAATCTCCTCTTTGTTGTATTGTGTTGTAAGTGACCCCCTTCACCGGTCCTGCAATGTGCATAGTATGTAATCTCCTATTACAAATAACCAATTTCAGGTAAGTGAGAAATGCTTAATCTTGAAGCGGAAATCAATGGGGATGAAAGGTAGACATTGTTATTTCCTTGGAAAGAGAGGACTCTACAATCTGTCTTTATATTGGTAGTATCTTATTAAGCTTTCAAATAGAGTAGCTGGTGATGAGAAAATATTTTAGGTAGAGAATGTAAGGTAGGTTCAATATCTCTGTACCACAGTTATGCAAAATCCAAGTCATATGGCATGAGGGCTTGAATTAAAGTGCTTCCCATTGCTAGTCTAGGCTTCTCCTATGAGTAATCATGGAGTACCATAAAACAAAGCTTTAAGCACATCAACACAAGGAAAAAAGAAACAATTTGCCACAATCCTTCACTTTTGTTGCATTTAGTATTCCTATGTTACCATGCACCTCTACATATTAGTCAATATGAATCTCTTCCAAACTCTTTGGTTGAGCCTAAACTTGTAAGACCATATGGAGGGAAAATAAGGAAATGTTAGAGTGGTTGCTTACATTATATAATGCAAAATGGTGATAGCAATGACCAAATAAGGGAGCATGTGCAAAAAATATGAAAGATGGCATTAAAGAAACACAAAGAGGCATCATATAAAGTAGGACGTATGTTGCATTTAGTATTCCTATGTTACCATGCACCTCTACATATTAGTCAATATGAATCTCTTCCAAACTCTTTGGTTAAGCCTAAACTTGTAAGACCATATGGAGGGAAAATAAGGAAATTGTTAGAGTGGTTGCTTACATTATATAATGCAAAATGGTGATAGCAATGACCAAGTAAGGGAGCATGTGCAAAAAATATGAAAGATGGCATTAAAGAAACACAAAGAGGCATCATATAAAGTAGGACGTATGTACACAATCACTGAATAATTCTAAAAGACATGGTAAATAACTTCCATAAGGGCCAAACACATGTTTCAGTAGATTCAAACCTTGAGCTCGGACGATCTTAAGGTTTTAATCACATATTGTCATCATGAGAGAGATAGAAAATGCTGCCACTTTTCCCTGGAGAAGAAAGCTCTCTTAAGCCATCATCCCCACATATAGACATCATATAATCTGCAGCATCTAACTTGAACAACTCCCTCAAATTCCTGAAAAATTCAACAAGATGATTATGACTGCACAAACATAAATGTACCATAGACTATAGTAAGCTATATAACAAATCCTAACACGTATAAAAATTTCACACTCCTCAACCAAGTTACCTTTTTCTTTCTAACTACAAAGTACCTCAAATAGGGGAGAAGTTCATTACATAGATCTCATTAACCAAGATAACATCATTTACATAATAAGAGTTGATAGTTGATATTACGTTCGAAGTGCATGCTTCAATTTATATAACATATCAATCATAACTATTAATGGAGCTAGAGGTCTCACTGGAAGCGGCCCCCCACCCAACCTTTCCTAGACCCTACACATAGTCAAACTATGACCAGGATATAATGGGTATGTTTGTTTGTTTGTTTGTTATCAACCATAACTATTAAGGCAATATAATACTAAGTTGTTGTGTTCTCTTTTTCCTTCATACTTGGAGTCTTGATCATAGTTCCATGATACTGATTACTTCTTAGGGACGAATGACAATGGAGCTATCAAAGGCTCGCCTATTCCTCGATACATTGACCATGGGCTTTTATTCATAAGCTTGCTTCTTCTTCGCATCCATTTGCATCCAATGGATGTAAAAGAGAGATTGTATTCATGATTCGTAAAGCAATACAAGATATGCCTAATCCTATCGTTCACTTGTTGGCGTTGGGAGTTCTTGATCTACGAGAGCCTCCCTTTTGGGGAGTTTAACATTAGGATCCATCGGAATGTCAACTAGTTTGCAATCTAATAGACTAACTTCATTAAGGTGCGAAATATCAAAATTCCGACCGTTGATTATGCAATGACGAATCAAAAATTTCGAGCCTTTCTACATACTTAGTCTTTAAGTGTTTAAATAAATAATCATATAGTTGTCAGATATCAATGAGATCATTTATTATATCATCAATAGACGCTACTAAGTATGTGCAGTATGAGCACGAATGCCTATAGAAGACTTGGTGATCTACCTTAAGCATATTTCAATTTCTTTGATCATAATATTAAATCTACCAAATTAAGTTGTGGGACTGCTCAAGGCAATGGAAGAAGGCGTTTTCTATATCATGTTGATTAAGGTACCAATATATTACATATAACTACTATAAATAAACAATGTGTGTTTACTAGTGATTTTGGCAATAAAAGAAAAATGTGTCATTATAGATAAAGCCATATATCTAGGATTTAATGACAAAACTCAAATCACAAAATAATAAACAAAACCACAAAGAAAGTCAATACCAAACACCTATATTTACTAAAAAAACTTAATCACCAAGAATCCTAAACCGACTAAAACTAGAAAACTTAATCATCTCAAATGCTAACTCATTAAATAACTCAACATATCCTTATTTGACTTAATCTCCTACGAAGAAAAACATACTAATAAAATAAACTCTAACAATTATCTCCTAACACTTGAACCATTAATCAATATTAACCTTTTATACCCCCCCCCCCCTAAAATCTTTGATGTGTTCCTCCAATATATCTTACATTCGTAAGCAGACCCTCATATTTTCTATTTGATTCATGGACCGATTAAATCTTTAATTTGCTTTTGATCTATTCCTCGATCACATAGACCACTTTCTTTAACCAACCCAATCTATCTTGGGAGCTCTACTCCATCTCCATCATTATAATCACAATCATAATCTTCATATTCATCTTCCACGTACAAACTCAAGCTATCCGATCTTTGTTTTTCCTTCTCTTGGTCGTAAACTTTAATGAATTTTCATTTTTTTCCTAGAGCAAAACCAGACGATCTTCAACGTGATCTTTGTTGCTAGATAGCCTTTTTTCAGCTTTCTTCGCTTTCCAGCCTTGAGTTTATTAAGGTGTGTGTGTTTGACTACTTCAAATGAGGTGCGTGTATGCTTGCTTCTATTTTTTCCCCTTCCCCAATCCAACCACATTAGTCGCCTCAAATCGCTTTCTGCCAACTAGTTGATTTTCCCTTTTTCCAATTACTTTTCACACTCCCTCTCTTTGCCACATATGTGATTCTTCTCCACTTGGTGGTCTCGATCTTCTCCTCACTGCTTGTGGTCCTTGGTTGTTGCTAACACCTCTTGCTCAATCATCTTCACATGTTTCTTTGATCGTCCCCTCTCACATGTCTTGATCGTCCCGTTTTGATACTAATAGTTGGCCTGGAATTATCCTACCAACATAAAAACACACTAGGATTCGATGACTAAACTCAAGTCATGACTCTAAAACAAAATATTAAACAAAACCACAAAGAAACTAAATCCAAAATATCCTATTTATACTAAACAAGAATTGATTATCATGAATCATAGACTGACTCAAACTAGAAAACTTAATCAAATCAAATACTACCTCCTAAAACAACTTTAACCTATCCTTATTTGATTCAATCCCCTACCAATATAAACATACTAATATAATTAACTCAAACTATTATCTCCTAACACTTAAACAAATAATTAAAATTAACCTTTTAACTAGTAGACCTAAGGTGATCAGGTTGTCAGATGAACTACTTTAAGAATAAAAATCCAGTAACAGTCTTTAAACATAACAACTAACTCCTAATTACAATTTGAGTGTAATGTTTTTGTTCATCAACCATTGCTTCAAGATAGGATAAATGCCCTATTGTAGATTTAGAAATAAAGGAAACACTAACTATAGAAACATTATAGATAAGTGATCCACAATCATGGTTCAAAGTAAATATTTAGGATGAGGATTAGCGATTGATTGTGTACCATTATGTTGGGCCATAAGATGATTGTTAATTGGCAAAACCAGTTCTAAAGGACTGTTGTTGGAGGCTAACAGTTAGAGGTAATTGTGGCCGGTGGATTCTCAAGGTAAGAATTGTAGCATGTTGGATAAGATAGCAAGTTTTCAATGATAAGGCACATTTTTATGTGTAAGAGAGACGATTTAGAGGAGAAGGAACTGATCAAGGTTGGATACTCATGTTGACTGATACGGAAACAGACGTCAAAGATCATGTTCTCAGTTGTCATGAAATATTATTAAGATGAGATGTATAGCACTTAATTACGATGATACTTTTTTCTCATTGGCATAGAAGTATCACATTCCATGATGAGGAGGCCAGGACCACAAAGCTCAAACAGTTTTTTAGTTCCAAATCAACTACTTAGGTCGACTTCGGTACTTCCTTGGCATAGAAGTATATCGTTCGCCACAAGTATACATCATTCTTAGTAGAAGTATTTCTTTGACGTCTATATGAGTGTGGATTGTTGGGTTGCAAGCCGGTTGATAGCCTAATGCTTTCTACAAGGAAGCTCCATACAAAAGACGAGAGCCCAATGAAGGATCCAAAAAGATACAGACGATTGGTTAGGAACCCTAACTATTCTATAGTTACACAACCACATACTTCCTTTGTCATGATAGCCTAATGCTTCCTACAAGGAAGCTCTATGCAAAAGACGAAAGCCTAATGAAGGATCCAGAATGATACAGATGATTGTTAAGAGGCCTAATTATTCTATAGTTACACAACCGCATACTTCATTTGTCATGAGTGTTTAAAGGGTGTTTGTTTATTCTAAGAAGCACTTCCTGAGCTCTTTTGTCTGCGTTGTGCAGACCACGCGCAAACATTGAGCTCTACAGATTGTTTTTTGGAAGACCTTCCATTATAAAAGGTCTTCATGAGGTCTGCTTGGAGAAGACATTACACATCCACTTCTAAGCTTTTCTAACCTTTTATTCATACAAAACAAAATTTTTCTCCTCTTTCCCCCAAACCATCGACCTTCCCTATCTGCTTCCCCCCAAACCATCGACCTCCCCCATCTCCTTCCCCTCACCACCGCCATCTCCTTCCCCTCACCACCGCCATCTCCTTCCCCTCACCACCGCCAGACCCGCCACTGGCCGCAACCAGTGCCAGCCACCGCGGCCCAAGCAGCCACCGCCGACCTCCACCCGCACCGACCTACAACCCCCCCATCGTCGACCTCCAACCGCGCAGACCCCACCAGCCTGTTGTCGCCCCTACAGCCACCGCCGACCTCAAGTTTTGTTTTCTTTGTTCTAAAGATTCATGATAGTTTCGCATTTGATATGAATATAGATGTATGGGTATCATTTATAATTGGTTTAGTGAAATTTGATTGGTTTAGTTTTCTGCTTATATATGGTTTGATGTTGTCGGAACCTCAAAATTTTCTTTGAATTTTTATGGTTTGATGAGTTTGGTTGAAACCCTTTTCGTTGATGAGTCTTCAGTTGTTAAAAAATAGTCTTTTCTTACAGACTGCGGTCGTTTGATCCACCTCTTCTCCTACAGATGTTTGCAGATGTGGTCAGTAGACTGCAAACATTTTGCTACCGAAAGAACATACAGCACCTTAGTCACTTCATGGCCACACCATACACTAAGCACCGGGATGTTGCTCTCTAGGCATTAAGGTATCTCACTAGGTCTAAGGATTTTGTATTACGACAAGGGTTGTCAGAGTTGTGTGGGTACATTTGCAGACTTCTCAGATGTAGATTTGGTGGGATGTACAGTTTCACGATAGTCTACGATTAGGTCTTATGTTTAAATTTTGTATTTGAATAATAAAAAGCAATAATAATATCTAGATCTAGTGTCAAATCAGGACTCAAGGTTATAAAATAGGTTTGTCTTCTTTGAAATTCGAATGTGTGCATCATAGGAGATCCAGGTAGCGTAGTTCGGATTGTCTTGTGGCTTGGGTACAGGTTGGTCCGCCGATGGTGAGGATGGGGTCAATGTTGTAAAAAGCGCTAAGCGCTAGTCGGGCGGTGGGGTAAGGACTAGGGATTAATCGGGATTAGTAGGGATTAATCGGTTTGGAAATTTTATATATAATTTTCAATATTACATATATATATACACATTTTTATATGTAATCTTTATAAAAATGTTTAGTTTTATATACATATAAACAAATCTGGTCGGAATTTACAAAATTATAGCCGGAATTTCAAGAGTCGCCGGAATCCGGCTGGAAGTCGTCGGAATCTCGCCGGAAAAGTCGCCGGAATTTGCAATTTTCGGCCGATTTGGACTGCCTAGGTCCGCCTAGGGCCGAATTTGACCACCTTTTACCGCCTAGCGATTAATTGACCAATTAGGTAAAATCTCCTAGGTGGTAGGCCGCCTAGCGATTAATAGCCGATTAGGCGGCCGTCTAGGCCGATTTTTGCAACACTGGATGGGGTAATGGTTAATGACGGACAGGTGATGGAACCATCCACATATCCATACAAGTTGTTTGCAACCAAAAAGGGTTGTAGAATGGCTTTCCGGTAGTCATAGTTTGATGGGGATAATTTGAATGGAAACTTATGAGAATTGTGAGTGGTTTTGGCAGCATCAGAAAAGGGTCAAAGCAGGGCCATTAGAATGGCTGAGGAAGGTGGAAACAAAGAAAGGATTGGCTGAGGAAGAGCGGCAACTTTAGGGTTTTAGAGATGATAGCTCTCATACCAAATTAGACTTGGTAAATGTCTGTAATTAAGGAAGTGTATATTGTATACTATGAATGAGATTACAAGAGATATAAATAGATTACATATTTACATAAATAACCCTCTAATATAAACTAATTATTTATTTGTGTAATACTCTCCAAGTATTGAGGTAACTCACTAGGTCTAGGGATTTTGTATTACGTAAAGGATCACAGTTGTGTGGGTACATTTGCCGAGGATGGAGATAACTGATATGCGGATCCTTAAATGCCGATTTGGTGGGATGTCCAATTTCACGATAGTCTACGATTAGATAGTGTTTTTAAATCTTGTATATTTGAAGAGTAAAAAGCAACAATAATATCTAGATCTACTGTCGAATCGAGACTCAAGGTATAAAATAGGTTTGTCTTCTCTAAAATTCGGGGTTGTTTCTAACGACTTAATGCGATTATATTATGATAGCCAATCAGTTGTGTGTGTAGCCTGGACTCAAGTATTCCATGGGAGAACGAAACAGATAATGATTGATTGTCATCAATCAGGTATCGGATTGTCGGCACTCAAGTAGACCCTAATCTATACAACTAATTCATGTGAAGACAAAATATCAACTTGTAAAAACCGTTACCAAACCTCTTCAAAAACCACAAAAAGATTTTATTTGTAAAAGGTTGAGCATGATTAACATCTATTCTCCAACTTTAGGAATGTTTTGTATATAGTGTATTTAGTTTATTTTAGTAGTTAATGCCCCACGCGCTCGACATAGGTTTCTCTAGTGTTTGCTATTGTTATACATTAAGGGTTCCCCTTCATTATAAAAGTTCAAATATTTCTCAGTCACTTTATATCCACCAACCAAGAAGTAAAGGAAAAAGAATGCAAATCCTGCAAACAAATACCTAAAGACCATAGGACAATAGTCTTTCCAATAGAAATCAACTGACGAATGTGGAGGTGTCAATTGTGAGCCTTTCTTAGGGAAATACATCCTTAGTCTTGCTCGTTCTCCAAAATCAGAATGTCTTACTTCACGTAGAGGAACAGGTGTAATTTTGCCAACGGTGTACCTGCAAATCAAGTCCCACAAGACAAAGTAAAAATTAAAAACTGGAACCATATTTTATAATTAACGTAGGCTGATGGCATAAAAAAATTAAAAAAAAAAGAAAACAAAAAAAAACTAGAACTCATGGTAGTTCAATGTTTGTACATGTACTAAATACTCGGATGCATAATTAAGGAATCTTTCTCTTGTGCATCAAACATGGAGAGGGATTTGTGACGCAATTTCCTACATGATCTGTCATGAATGGGGATTTACTTAGGTCTAAATAGGAGATCAAGAAAATGTTTTGAATACAACCAAAAGAAATTTAGAATAGAAGCCAGAATTTAGATAGGTTGATAGAAGTGAATAATCAAATTAGAGTCCAATCACTAGTTTATAAACACCAAAAAGACATTTACAATAGAGAAATACCACACCTGCATAAAAAGTGACTTTATGAACAAAATGTTCATACATATGACTGGATGAAGACTATATGGTGTATAAAATTATGTACTACATGTATTCCATCATTGTAAAACTGATATGCATCATATTCCATATGATTATGCGATTGTGTATATGTCTACACTAGTACTCACCGCCCTAGAGGCTATTAATAAAAGAAAAGGTATGCCTTCATGTTCAATTCGTTTACCTGATACCAAGTTGCAGGTTAAGCATCAGATAGTAGCTTTTATGGCCTTCAAAAATGTTTGCTGATGACCTCTTTTTCATTTCCTTTATATGAAATTTGCGTTGTTCCCTTTTATATGATGATCCAGCATAATTCTTGGTCATTTCTTTGATCAGAATCCCTTGTACATATTCCCTTTCACAAACTTCAGTATTATCATCTACTTCACTCTCTCCTTCATCGGATAATATGTCAGTATTGACGTATGCAGACTCCCCGACACTCGAATCTTCTTCCAATGATACTCTTTTGCTTGATGCTCGACCTGAATCTCTAAAAAAACCATTAAAGGAAATCTTCTCGGATAAACTACGACTTATACTCCGTTTCATATCCTTATACCTTTCTGACCTAAAGGAAGAATTAGGAGATATAAGAACTTTCTTTTTGCCTAATCTTCTAGAAGACTGAGACCTATTTCGTGCTGGATAGAGCATGCCTTGTCCATCCTTAAGGCCCTTGGTCCACATCCCAAAGTAATAACTACCATCTGCAAACCTATAAACGCCTGAACCTTGTCTATAACCATTTGACCAATAACCATCATATAGATCACCATTCTGCCATTTCATGACCCCTCTACCACACATCAATCCACCTTTCCAATTACCTATATACATATTGCCATTACACCAAGCATATTACCATTACCTTCATGCATTCCCTCTTTCCAAGAACCATCATATATATCAAAATTACTATATTGCTTTCTTCCAAGTCCATGTTGATTGTTCAACCTCCAAGATCCTATGTACATAGACCCATCTGGCTTTGCCAATTTGCCAAAACCATTAAGGTAGCCCCCAGAAAAATCACCCTCATAATTTGCTCCAGATGACCAAGTGATCCGTCCAGCCCCTGTCATTTTTCCCTCTTCCCAACAACCCTCATAAACGGTACCGTCTGACCATGTGTATTTACCTTTGCCATGGGGAATCACTCCCTTCACGTCACCAAAGTACACATCACCATTAAGAACGATCTCCATACTCAATCTGAAAACATGAGGTATACATAGCAGAGCATTGTCAATTTTCAAAATACAGTTTGCAAATGGCTTTTTATCTTGCAAGAAGAAAAACTGATATAGGCTTTTTCTTTTTCTGTTTTGAAATGAAATTATGTAAGGAAAATTTGGCACACTACCTGTAGATTCTATTTGCACCAAGTCAGTAATGATTGTTGTGGTAGTTCTGAATTTTAATTGCTAGATATATCCATATATGGAAATTAAATTGACATGCACTATATTTATATAACAGTGACATGAAATAAAGTTGTGAAAGCTATAGCAGAGACGATGAATAGACTTGTAAGGTTCTTTTACCAATCTAATAATGGATTTTACTTTGGAAGATACTTGTCAGCAATCCTATGGAGACTTCCTTTTTTAACCATCATAGACCTTTCTTTTGTTATAGCAAATTCTCTTGTGGAGCTTTGTCAAATAACAAGATGAAAAAACTACTCTAAGCATTAGCACACAGCAAATATATGAGCAATGACGACAAACACAATTATCCTGTCACAAGATTGCAGCCTGTGAATTAATAACAACAGAAAGGTGAGTAAGATGTAGTTTATTTTGACTTTGTTTTCCTGCAGAAAGACTTGTTCAAGCACATGAAATAGACAAATGGGGTTTTTATTTTAGAAGTCTGAGCCAACAAATAACAGATCTTAAATCATGTATCAGTTTGTTACAAGCTCCTTGTATTAACATGCAACATAACACAAACAAAACTTCGTATATGGAACCTCGATTCTGAGCTGTTTATGAACCTCAAGGAAAAGAGGTCAACAATACAAATGAGATGCGCCTGGATTTTAAAACCACCTTAGTTTTTATTCATCTACTTCTGCACACACGAATAAGATGGAAGTGGAATACTAATAAATTATCTTAATTCTTAATAGTTCTTTTTGGCATTGAATATTTATTCTATTGTAAGAAGGTTACAAGTGCCCCATCAATATCTGCACATTCTTTAAAAAAGCATATAAATATAACAATTTCATTAAAAAATAATGTTGACTTATCATTTCATCAAAGAACTTAACCTGATGATATTGTATTATATTCTATCAAACCATTAAGCAGTACACACTTGAACCCTTAAAGGCTTAAAAGAATATATAATTTAAAACACAGCAAGACTAATTCTTATCAAATCGTTTAAAACATTTATCCAAATTAGAATTCAGCAAAAACACACTTTCATTACCGTACACAAAACATTCCAATGACGAAACTTCTACCGAGTAACACGATCAACACCAACAATATTAAAATATCCATCATATTCTTAAACACATTTTTACCCAAATCAATCCCTACAGACTCTATAAAACCAATTAACTACGTTATCACACAATAACAATTCACCAATAACTTGGATAAACCGACTGCCAAAGTGAAATAATAACAGAAACTGAAACTCGAAAGCTCAACAACGATTCATTCCTACGAACAAAACATACAACAAATCAGCGAAACTGAAATAAACTCACCGATTAAATCTACTCAAACCTCAATTAATTCATAGTAACACGATCAACACTAGCATTACGAAATCTACCATATCGTAAACATATTTTCCCCAAATCAATCCCTACGGACTACGTTATCACACAAAAACAATCCAGCAATACTTCCATAAACCGAATGCGTAATACACAACCATCCAAAACGACTTTCAGACAGTTTCAGTTCTCCAACAATCAATCGTTACATAATCACAGCTAATATGCAGAAAAACCGAAACGTTAGTGAAATTACAACGAAAACTGAAACCGAAAGTCGAAATCTCAACGAACGATTCAATCATACGAACAGAACACATAATGAAACTGCAAAATTGAAACAAACTCACCGATCAAATCATTTAAACGTCGATTGATTCATCAAAATCCGAATGAAGAAACGAAGAACGATGATTTTTGGTGAATCAAATGTGTGATTGATTTGGAGTTTAGAAAATTAAATTTGCCGTTGGAGTTTTAGTGTGTGAGGGAGGTTTTAGAAATATTTAGGTGGGAGGGAGAGAATAATAGAATATTGTTGTAGGGGAATAATAGAGTGGGATTCGACGCAGGGGTGGATAGTAGTGGATGGAGGAGGGTGACCGTTGGATGAGAGATCGACGGTTGGATGTGTTTTGGTTGTCGATTTCTTAGACTGTATGTGCAGACGCAAGGCATATGTGAGGTGTTATGAAATTGCAATTGACGTTTTGACTTTTCACCCATTTTTTCAAATAAATTGGATGGGAAATGTTGTTGTATATAGCGGTTTGGTGGCTAGGGTAACTATTACGAATGCAAAATATTGTTAAACCAAACATTGAATGTATCTGAGAACGAGGTCTTTTAGACCCGCAACTGATTCTCATGTCAATTGTTGTTGTCTATAGTGGTTTGGTGGCTAGGGTTTGGACTTGCAAATGTTTATTTGATGTTGACAAATGTTGGTTTTAGGTTTAGGGTTCGAATGTTGCAACAGATGTTGGCAGAAGGTGATGTAAGGGTTTGATTATGGGTCTTCTCAATGCCGATAATGGTGGTGGCATATGGTGGTTTGGGTGTTCGATTGTGGCTGTCAGATAGTGTGGAACAAAACGGGTTGGGGTTCTTTCCCGATGGTGCTGGTTTAGGTGTTTGATTGTGGTTGCAGCTGCAAGATAGGTGGAACAAAGCAGGGTTTACAATTCCATTGTGGATGTTCGAATGGTGGTTGTGGCCGATGGTGCTTCCGGCTTTGTGTTTCAGAGAATGGTGATGGTGCTCATCGATCATGGCTTCTTCCATATAAAGAATGAGATAGAGCTACAATTGATTGTGAGAATGATGATGGACTAGTGTTTTTTCAATACTTTTAACTTATTATAACGCACGAGGTTTCAAAAAGACATTAGATGATAGGGAAATATGACATGCCTTTTTTAAAGCATACTTTACTTTTTTATAATCTTTTTATGACACTAAACAATGACACACAAAAAAATATACAAGTCATCGTTCATTTAGATTTCAGTAAAAATGACACTTTTCCACGTCATTAAATATGTATGTGTTATAAATCGCTTGTCATCAAATGTATATATTCTAGTAGTGTGTAAATAGTTAAATAACTAATACATAATGCGTGATTTAAGCCTAAGCTCCGAAAACCGATTTAAAAACTTAAGAAATAGACTATGTTTAGATTATTTATTATCGATCACGATTACCTAATATTTTACAAAACCTGGATTTTAAATTTCATATTTCATGCGATTAAGTTAGCAGTTAAATTTTATATAGTGTAATCCTAAAATATGGAACATTCACAATTAGTTTGATAAAGCTTTTCTCATCCTTATATTTAGAAGGAAAACTAGTGATAAATTTATAGAATGATAATTTTTAATTAAATTATAAAAATAAAAAAAATAAGTCATATGAATGCTCTTATATGAATAAATATTGAGAAAATAATAGTCCTTAAATATTTAATTATTTTTTTACTATAATAAAAAAGTAACCGAGAGACGCGTGCCAACAACACATTTCTTCTCATTAAATTTTTTTCGCTTCTCTATCATATTAAATAATTATATTAATTACTAATAATATAGTGTAATTGTTTTTTAGATTAAAAATAGTTTATTAGCAAATTAGAAAAAAGATATTTAGTAATGTAATTTTAAAGAAACAAAATTTTATAAAATAAAGCTTTTTCCCAAAACCTCAGACTTTTATAAAAATACAAAATATTTTGAAATTGGTGTTTTTAAAAAGTAAAACTTTAATAAACAATAACTAATTAAAATTGAAAGTAATAATAAGAAAATTTTTAATAATGGTATTTTATAAAATGGTTTATTTGAAACAAATTGTTTAGTTTTTTTAGAAAAACAAAAAAAAAATTAAGATATTGATATCATTGTTTTATTATTAATATTCCTTACTAGTACGCAATTTTAATAATATATTATCTTACAATAGCATTTTATAATTAATAATTTTTTATTATAGTTTATATTTTATTTATTTAATTCATGTAATACAGGAGATTAGTAAAGATAGCTGAAGATATAAATTTATAGGGGTTGTTTGGCAAGTGCTGAATCATTAAGTGCTGAATGGTTAAGAGATATGAATGATTAAGAGGCTTTGAATCATTAAGTGCTGAATCAATTTGTGTTGTTTGGTTAGACTTCTGAATAACTATACAGAATTACTATTTCACCCCCTGGAACCATTTTGTGCTAAATGAAATGTATCTGTTTGGTAACAATTTTGAATAATAACACTGAATGATAAATAATTATTAAATAAAATTACAAACATCACAAAAATATACAAATTACACATTATCCATTCAAAATCCATGAAAACATAACCAAAATCCAAAAGCAAATTAAGATGCAAGCGTACAATGTTATTCTTCATCATTTGACATTAGTTGAGTAGTTATCTCATTACGCAAAGTATTCATGTACTCAACGCCTTGTGAACCTCATTCTATGTCATGAACGAACTACCTATCACTTTCTGCCCCATGTATTTCAGAAAACGTAGTATTCTCATCGAAGTCCATAAATAATTGATCATGAATATTGCATTTTCTTATTAAATTATGGACAGCGAAACAAGCAATCACTATGTCTCATTGTATTGGAAAAGAAAATGGAGCCATTTGCTTTAAGATTGGGAATCTAGCCTTCAAAACATCATATGCACGCTCAATAACATTTCTGAGTTTTGCGTGAGCATGATTAAATCTTTCTTCCTTAGGTAACGCACGTTTTCGTCTAAAATCAGCTAACTAATACCTAGTATTACGGTAGGGAGTCATAAAACAACAAGTGTTGGTGTATGCGGCGTCACAATGATAATATTTTTTTGTAAATATTAGTTTCAAAGTTGTGAAAAATAAAATAAAAAAATATTGAATTTAATAATAAAATGTTAAAGAATTATAATAAACCTGGCGGAGGGAATGGAAAACCGGAAGATGGGTTAAATGCAACTTCTTTTAGAACTCACATTTTCTTGTGTGTAACCAATACCAACAAAGGATCATAAAAACTATGCAACTTCTCAATATTATACAGCTCTGCTCTTAAACCCGACCATCTACCCAGAGTCACTCAGTCAGTTTTGGTCCAATGCCTACGTTCACACTGATGAGCCTACCGGCCAAATCTCTGTTAGGTCATTGGTTAACCAAAAACAAGTAGAGGTTACACCTGAAAGTGAGGTTATGGAAAGTAGAACTATCCAAAGGCTTAGTGAAAATGTCTGCAAGCTCATCAGCACTAGGCACAAACATAGGATTAATTAGACCCTTTTCAAAACAATCTCTTATAAAATAATGTCTAATTCTATATGTTTGGTCCTAGAGTGTTGGACTGGATTTTTGACAATGCAAAGAGCTGAAGCACTATCCATTAATAACGGAGTCTTAGTCTCTGTAATGTCATAATCCAAAAGTTGATTCTGAAGCCAGAGTACTTGGGATGTACAACTTGCAGCAGCAATGTACTCGGCTTCAGCAGTGGATGTAGCAACAGATGTTTGTTTCTTACTCTGCCAAGAAATCAAACAGTTTCCTAGGAATTGACATCCACCAGAAGTTGATTTCCTGGTCAACTTACACCCTGTATAGTCACTATCAGAGAAAGCAACTAATTTGCAAGAGTGCCCAGTGGAATACCATAAACCTAGAGATTGTGTACCTTGCAAATATCTAAAGATCCTCTTGACTGCAATCAGATGAGACTCTTTAGGTGCAGCCTGAAATCTAGCACAAACACATGTAGCAAACATAATATCTGGTCTAGAACCTGTCAAATACATCAAGGACCCAATCATACATCTGTAAAGCGTTTCATCAACAACTTTACCTTTCTGATCAACATCCAATTGTGTGGTGTTGCACATAGGAGTAGAACAAGGCTTATAGTTTTGTAAGTCAAACTTATTTAAAAGATCTTTTGTATATTTAGACTGATGAATAAAAATCCATCAGCTTTTTGTTTGATTTGCAAGCCTAGAAAGAACTGTAATTCTCCCATTGTACTCATTTCAAACTTCCTTTGCATTAATTTTGTAAAAACATCACACAACTAGGGATCAGAGGATGCAAATATAATATCATCATCATAAATTTGAACAAGTAGCTTATGCTGATCCACCTTCTTAATAAATAAGGTTTTATCTATGGAGCCTCTAGTGAAATTATTTTGCAGAAGAAAGTTAGATAATGTCTCATACCAGGCTCTAGGAGCTTGTTTCAACCCATAAAGAGCCTTATCAAGCTTGTATACCCATTCTGGGTGTTTATTATCCTCAAAACCTGGTGGTTGATACACATAAACTTCTTTTTTTATTTGACCATATAAAAATACACTTTCAACATCCATTTGAAAAACTTTAAGATTGTGGAGTGCAGCATAGGCTAAGAACAATCTAATTGCCTCCAGTCTGGCTACAGGGGCAAAGGTTTCATCATAATCACTTCTTCTTGTGCAAACCCCTAAACAACCAGTCTGGCCTTGTTCTTAACAATAAGCCCATTTTCATCTGTTTTATTCCTAAACACCCATTTAGTGCCTATTGCACACTTGTAGGGGGAAGAGGAACAAGCTCCCACACTTGCTGCTTTTTGAACTGAAGAAGCTCAAGCTGCATTGCTTCAACCCAGCCATTGTCTCTAAGTGCAACATGATAATTCTTTGGCTCTAGTTGACTGATGAAGAGAGCATAGAAGCAGAAATTGGACAATTGACTTCTGGTTGAAACTCCAACATTGATATCACCAATGATTTGAGACATTGGGTGATTCTTCAGCTCTGGATAAACAATGAGATCAGTGCAAGTGTTTGTAGAACCTTTAGCAGCAACAGATGTTGATGTAGACTCTTGAAACCATGTAGATGGTGGCAACTCAAATGAAGTTGAAGATGCAGAAATCTCATCAGCACTTGTTGTGGATGAAGCTACTGAAGCTACAGGAGCATCAGGTTTAGAGGACACAGGCAGTTGGTCACTAAACCTAAAGAGGTGAGTACTGCTATCATCATCATCAACAGCACCAGCAGTACCACCAGGTGGTGAACTGTTGACAGGAGCAACAACAGGAGTTTGATAATGAACATATTGCAGTATGTCCAAATCAAATAGCTCCACAGGGCTTTGTGGAATCTTGTCCTTTGGAGATTCATTAAACTTAACATGTAGAGTCTCTTCAACCATCTTTGTTCTATAGTTGAAGACTCTGTATGCTTTGCAAGTTGATGAATAACCAACAAAGTACCCTGCATCCACCTTAGGATCAAATTTTTGGAGTTGATCTCGTGTGTTGAGAATGAAACAAGGACACCCAAAAGCTCTGAAGAATGAAATTAGAGGGGCCAAATGATGAAGAACTTCATATGGAGTCTTCATCAACCTCTGATTTACTAGAACTCTATTCTGTACATAGCAAGCTGTATTGACAACTTCAGCCCAAAAAGTCATTGGCAGTCCAGAATCAGCCAACATGGACCTTGCAGCTTCAATAAGGGTCCTGTTCTTTCTCTCCACTACTCCATTTTGTTCAGGAGTTCTTGGAGTGCTAAACTGCCTCTTGATTCCCTTTGAGAGGTAGAACTCATCAAGTGTAATGTTTCTGAATTCTGTTCCATTATCACTTCTAATACACTTGACTGAGAGGGAATACTGCTTCTCAACATACAACACAAAGTTGATAATCTTCTGAGCTGCCTCATCCTTTGAATGCAAGAAAAAAGTCCATACAAATCTGGAGTAATCATCCACAATTACCAGACAGTATTTCTTCTTAGCCATACTCATCACTCTTACAGGACCAAAGAGATCCATGTGAAGAAGCTGTAAGCAGGCAGTGGACTTAGGTTCTTCTATGGAGGGAAATGAAGCTTTGTGTTGTTTTCCTTTTAAACAAGCAGTGCAGTTATCTTCACATTTGTACTCCTTCATAGGTAGTCCCCTTACTAAACCATGGTTTATCAGCTGATTTACGTTTTTGAGATTAACATGACCCAGCCTTCTATGCCATAGAATAGATTCTTGAGGGGAAGCCTTGGAAAATAGGCAAGGATGGCCTTTGAGATCTATTTTCTTGGAAAGATCTAAGGCATACACTCTTCCTGTCCTGTTGGCCTTCAGGAGAGTGTACTCATCCAACACCTTATCAATCAAACTTAGAACTTTGGATGACAGAATCCGACAGTTCTGACTGGTGAAAAGAGCAACATGGCCTTTGTCACACATTTGACTGACACTCAAGAGGTTGTACTTGAGATTTTCCACATGGTTAACATCATCAAACTTTATTTCCCCATTGGAAACAAAGCCTTTGCCGATGATGTAACCCTTTGCATCATTGCCAAATGACACAAACCCCTTCTTCCTTGAGAGTAGTCATTAAGAAGTGATCTGTTTCTTGTCATATGCATGGATCCTCCACTATCTACATACCAGATGCCTCTGTGGCATGTTGAAGAACCCTGCAAAACACAACAAATTAGTTAGATTTTGAGACCCAAACCTTTTTGGTTTTGGGCCTGTTCTCATCAATAGATGGTAAGCTAACAGGTTTGTTGGAAACAACAGCCTGAGAGGAAGAAAAAGGTGAAGAAGAGGAATCCTTTGGCTTGGACCTCTTTTCTGTGGTTTCAACATAGGAACATCTAATTGGTTAACTCTTCCCAATAGATGTTGAACCATCATGACCAGCTGTGTTTGATTTTGTGATAAAGCTTTCAGCTCTCCAGACACATTGGGATTGGAGTTTGATAAGTTCCTATGTTGCACCTTCTTCTTTTGAGCAATCTCAGCTGTTACCTGTTTAACCCCTTCCTTTTTGGATTTCTTTTGGACTTAAGGGTTACAGGATTTGATGTTGCTGGTACAAATGTGGCTTCAAACTCAGTTTTCATTTTAACCATTTTCTCTTTAATTTCCTCTTTATGTTTGAGTTTGGATCCTCTTTTGTACCAACAATCATCTGTAAGATGATTGAACAAACCACATATTTCACATGGTTTCTTCTTCATCTTATGTTGATCAACAACTAAAGAGAATGAAACTACTGGAGACTTGTTCTTCAGCACTTTGGAAGCACTATTTGCTTTCTTGACTTCCTCTTTAGTAGTCTTCAAACCCTTTCTACTGACAGTTTTCTTCTCTTCAGTGCTGACAGTAGTTGGAGTTTGAACTTCAGGTGTTAAATCTTGCTCTCCAGTCCTTTCAAGACTTCCAGAAATAACTCCTGAGTTGATCAACTCTTTGATCATGTGAGTGTCAGTATTTGAACCATCAAGATCAGCTGATAGGTTCAACGAGGGAACAATACTAACTTCAACTTCTGATGGTGCTCTATCAGAGAGTGAATCACATGATGAGGTGGATTGGTTATTGCTTTCTCCATTAGATTTCACTTCTGCTCTCGAAGCAAAATCTGTAGGAGGAGCAGTGTGATTATAACTAATGCCAAACTTCACATTGGAAGCTGATTGCTTACTAAGAAGCATTTCAAAACCTTTGCATGATTGTACCCATCGATCACACTCTACTTGGGTGACTGCAAGGGTTTCTTTGAGGTCTTTGTACTTTTCTAAAAGTACCTCTTCCCTAGCCTTATCATCAGTGATTTGGCATTTAAGTTTATAAATCTCATCATTTTTCTTTTTAAGTATAGACTCAAACTCAGCTTTTCTTTTGGAAATGATCTTTTCTAGCTCTATGTTCTTATTAATTAAAGCTACATTTGCTTCTCTAATAGAGGCAAATGCTGTTATGCATGTTTCAGAACATAATTGGCCTTAGCCTCAGAGGATACCTGTGATACCTGTGATGAAGAGGCATTTGAGGATGATCCATCTGCAGACTCCAGAGCCATAAGTGCCAGATTCCAAAAGGACTGTCACCACCATGTTGACCAGCACCTGTGAACAGTTGTTCATGACCAGACATGTCATCTGGTAAACTGCTCCAGTCAACAACTCCAGGGGTGAAGAAGCTGTGTTGTTGAGGTTGATGAGATTGAGATGGTTGAGGCTCAGGAAGAGCATGTGGTTGTTGAGCAATGGGTTCTTGAACCTGACTGGTTTGTGGCATGTAATAGCAAGGGTAAGGATATGGCATTGGACCCTGAGGAACAAAATATGCAGGAGATTTTGGTTGAGAATGATGACCAGAATTGATAGGATGTTGCCCTCTGTGTTGTTGACTATTGCTAGGGAAAGTCACAAAGGGTGCAGAAGAATTAGATCCAGATGATCTACATTCTCTAGCAAAGTGTCCAAGCCTATGGCATTTGTGACACCTCAACTTACTCTTGTCAAAACCAACTTTGGTTTTGCCAGAGAGTCCTGGGAACTTTCTTCCAGTTCTTTTGTAGAACTTCTGAGATCTGATATTTATCAAGGCCATTTGGCTCAAAATATCCATCTCTTCTAAGTCATCATCAGCAATCCCCTTGAGATCATCCATGATGAAGCATAGATTGTCATTATTACACCCAGTAAACTGACTATCAACACTCACAATGCAGAATCAGAAGTGTTTGAAGAGAAATCAATATGCTCATCATACTGGCATTCAGATGAAGCATATTCTGACTCATGACCAACCAAGGCAGTGTTTCCTGGTACAAAGTCATCAGTGAGCTTTCCAGATGATGACAGTTTTCGTTTCTGTTCTATCTCTCTCTCAAATGTGAGCAATTCCCATGGAGTTGGGTGAGAGATAGTTTGTCCAAATTTGCACTGGAGCGTAGGACAATAGTATATGTGTCCCATCTCTCAGGCAGTGATCTGAGAAATCTGTTATTCATCTGGCTATTGGTGTACTCATGTTTGACCATTTTTAATTCTGAGATCAAACAAGAGAACCGCTCAAACTGTTGAGTCAGTGTCTCACCCTTCCTATGAGAGAATGTCTCATATTGTTGGGCAAGGATTTCTCTATTATTTGCCAAGACCTCATCTATTCCTCCGAATTGTTCTTTCAAGGCATTCCAGAGGTCATGGGCAGTTTCATAATGCATTAGCCCAGAATAGATTTCATTGGGCAGTGCCATGGCCAGAATTCCATGGGCTTTTGCATCAATTTCAAACAATTTCTTATCCTCATCTGAGTATTGCTCCCTCCTCTTCGGAACCATTTGATTGGTTTCCGGGTTATTCACCATAGGCTTGTGTGGACCATGTACCACTGATGTCCAACAACCTGAACTGTTAACAGACAGGTGATGGAGCATTCGTCGTTGCCATATGTTATACTCACTCCTAACCAGCATTGGAGGCTTGGTTGAGGAACCAGTATTATGAGGATCATTGGAAGGAGTAGTCATTTTAGAAAATTCAGACAAATTCAAGATAAGCAAAACAAATTTAGCTCAAAACCACTAAGAACCTTAATTAAAATAGCCAAAAGCGACAGAACTTCAATCTCTATAACAGATTCGTGCGAATTTGCTAGTTCGATCAAACTTAGAGCAAATGAGCAGTTTCAATGGTCATTGTTAGATCGATTAATGATTAACCTGCTCTGATACCATTTGATAGGATCTCAGCATCTAGTTTGATCGATTCGAATGATTTCAGCAGCGGAATAGAGTACCAACTAGTACAATTCGAGCAAGAATACCAAAGATATTGCAATGAACAGAATTTGTTATAGAGAGAGAAAGTTTCTGCAAAAAGAATATTTCATTCAATCACACGCTTTCGTGGTGGCAAAAAGTGTCACACATACAATCAGGTCAATCATCCCTTATATAGGAATGTTGTGGTGGAACATTCCTTATATAGGAGATGTGACGTCTGCTGATGTCACTTGATAGTGACATCTAACAGAATTATTTAAACAACTGAAACACAACTACTGAAGATGTCAAAACAACTTGTAACATCCTGTATTTTTGAGTTAATTGAGAATTAACTTGGTTAATTTCTTGCATGGGCTAATTGTGTCATTAATAAAACCTATGGGTTGCTTAGGAATTTTACCTTAAATTGGTCTTTAATTTGTAAGGTTATAATAATAATAATAATAATCATAATAATAATAATAATAATAATAATAATAATAATAATAACTAAGAAAAAATAATAATAATCATTTTTTATCAATAATAACAATATGTAAAACTTAATAAACTTAAAAAGGTTTAAAGAAGTCTAGGGTGTTTTATTGGCAATTTAGGAACTTGAAACATAAGTTTCTGCATAAAATAATAAAATCATAACCAAAGGGACCAAAGGTGTAACTTTGCAAAACTCTAAACCAAACCCCCCCTTCACCCCGATTTTCCGGCGGAGCTCCGGCCATACTCCGGCCGAGCTCCGGCCGCCCCTAAAACCCATCAAAAACCTCATTTTTGTTACCAAACCGTTCCAAACGCTTCGTGAGCATGATTCGAAAGCCGTTATGAGCCTTAAACACATCTAAACGCCGGTTACAAACACAAACGACGAGTAACCGACAATTTCTTCAATCATCAAGCCGTTCAACATTTAAAACGCAATAATAATAAAATTAATTGCACCTACATGATCGTTTAATCATAACTAAACTCCTACGCAACACAATTCCACCTGAATCACACTTAGACAATCCAAACTACTCTCACTTTAACCGCGAACCTGCAACCACTCGAGCACCACCATAGAAGTATTCTAACCACGAATTGACAGAGGGTTTTACATCGTGAACATCATCCGAAGCTCCACATGAAGTTAATTGGATTATCATCGCCATTTGTGCATCAAACTGAATCAAGCTTGGTCGCGACTGATTCTTGTTCGTTCCTCATCAATTCGTTTTCGATTCGGGTAATTAATTATACCTTTATGCTCGGTTTCATCTGGGCATCAAAAGCCCCATGGTTTAAATCGTTAACAACCTTGATTTGATCTTCAATTGTGGTCATGATCAAACTAGGGTTCGTGCGATTTGGGAGAAATTCGTTGTTACTGTATTTAGTTTATTAAATCGGAGTCTTAAACGCGGCTGGTTGCCTTGGTTCACTGGTTCCCCACTCACATTCCGAATTAGAGGTCCGGGTTCGAACCCGGCGACCTCCAATCATTTTGTTTTTGGCTTTTCAGCCTTTAAAAAAATATAGAAAAATTCTAAAAATTTATAAAAATTAATCTGGTAAACTTAAATTATTTTGAAGTCACTTAACCAATTTCTAAAAATTTATGTTCTTATAATACTTGTATACTTTTATAAAACAAATGATATAATTAGTTAAATTTCTTATAAAAAAATAAATTTTAATGTTGACTAACTTATTAAAACCATTATTAGTTCAAATAATATATTTAAATTTTTCTTATAAGTTAAACTTAAAATATAGTTTTAATCTACTAAATAGTTGTTTGTTCAAATAATGTATATAAACTATTTTTTTATAAAATAGACATTAAAAAATTGTTATTGTTATTGGCTCACACTTTATTTATAATTTTTATAAATAAAAAGATATCTACACTTTATATTTTGTTTTGTCAACCATATTAAACGATTCAAGTTTATGACCTCATGACAAATTATTAAACCAATGTAATTCTTTTGTTAGAAATATATATATATATCAAGGAATTCCAAATTTTTCTCTTAAAACCCTAAATCATGTTTAAACGTTAACCTAAAACTTAAATCTTGTGAATATTGTTACTTAGGATTCGTTGTGAAGAACTACGTTGGAACGTTGCTTATTATATTTCTTATTAATCGTCATTTACATACATTTGATCATGTGAGTATTCCATACCCCCTTCTTATTTTATTCACACTTTGGGGTGAAACATGTTACTTTATACTTTGCACTTGTAAACTTATTTGAGACTTGTAAACTTTATGGCAATACATCATGTTAAGTTGTGGTTAGTTGAACTTATGTGGTTACCATGTTATGGCGTTATATGTACAATCATTAACTATTGCTAGCCCAGCGAAGTCATAGATCTATGGGTAAGACAAGCCTGCTTGGTTGACCCAAGTACACTTAGCTGATCGTATATACTTTTAACGTTTGAGACTTGTAAAACATTGTCAAGGTTTGATTGTTGCATTGTCCATAGCATCCCTAATCACTATATTCACTAACTTATGACTTGAATTGCCATCTTTTATATATACTTATGTATTAAAACTATGGAATGCTCACCAACATTATTGTTGACCTTTTATTTTTAACATGTTTCAGGTAATGCCCAAGTTTGATTACCTACACTTTGAAGCTTGCACATCTAGGAATGGACCTAGATTAATAAATAAGATAGAATGATATACTGCATTCTATGTTATGTTTATATTTCCTTTGAAACTATTGATTGTAATGTGACAATTTAAAACTTATGTTTAAACTTTATTTGGTTTTTTTTAATTGCGTTATGTGGCTATGAACGATCTTAACTCTCACTCCTCGACGTTTCCGCCGTCAAGGTTGGGGTGTGACACAACTGACATCTTCTTACAAAAATACTAAGTGTTATCAGTTACTACAACTACTGAAAAGAAACTACTGAAACTATAACGACTGAAGAACAAGCTCTTCAGTCGTTTTACAAAACTACTGAAAGTAAAAACATAAAACTACTGATATCACAACTACTGAAGAAGTACTCTTCAGCTGTTGTGACAAACTACTGAAACTTCAGCACTTGGTCTTCAGACTTGAACTTCAGACGTTTCATCAGTTGATGACTTCAGTAGATGTCATCAGCTGATGTCTTCAGTCTTTGTCTTCAGACTTTGTACATCAGTTGTTGATCTTCAGCACTTGTGGACTCTTAAGCTGTTGAACTTCAGTATTTTGGTCTTCAGCTTCAACACTTGTATTCTTCAGCTGTTGGACTTCAGCACTTTAGTCTTCAGCTGTTGAAGTCTTCAGTACTTGATCTTCAGCTGTTGAAGTCTTCAGCACTTGTCGAACTACTGATGAAGCCTTCAGCAGTTGTTGTGATATCATGTGGGACTTAGAGGTTTTCTGATCTTGGCTCATTGGTTCTTTTGGTCCAACATAGCTAACCCGCAACACAGTTGAGCTAACGACAACATGGTCGTGTACCTCCTGTAAGCTTGCAAGACTTGTTAACATTTTCATTAATGTTCCTCTTCTTTTCTTTATTACTCTTTCACTTTATTATCACGATATACTTTACGTTATGATAATAACATACCACGTAAAGTCACATACTATAAGTAATAATAATAATAGCAATAACAATAATAAGGAACAATTATAATCAATCATATCATGCATGAAACAACATCATTAATAAGCCCTTAGTCAACCTCGGTCAAAACCCTACGACACAGACTCCCAAAAAAATTCTGTAAAAATTTCTAAGTCTTAGGCGCATGGGAACTATTTGGGCGCATCAGCCCTGTTTGGGCGCTTCATCACTATGTAGGCGCATCAGCCAACACAAGCATTTTCACTTTAGGCGCATGAACTATTCAGGCGCATCGGCACTATTTGTGCGTATGAACACTTAGACGCATGAGTAATTCAGGCGCATGGGCCACTTTACTTAGTCGTCCAGCTAACATTTCTAGACGCATGGGCCACTGTTCAGGCGCATGGGCTGTACTTAATCATTTCTAAGGTAATCTTAGGCGCATGGGCTACTGTTTGGGCGCATGGATTACACTTAATTCTTTCTAAGGCATTTTCAGGCGCATGAGCCTTATCTAGGCGCATGGACCTTCTGCTCAACATGTTTCTAGTATGTTTTCAACCCAATCATCAAATCCCTCTGTTCTAAGCTTAATGTGGCTATTCTAAACATGAATAACCTATAAGCATTCAAGAATCACATTCATTCATGCACAATACATACGGGCATACATACTTAAACATTTGAAAATCATTTAAATAAATTTTCAGCCCTAAAGATGTTTGAAAACAAGTAAAAACCAGGGTCTAGAACTCACCTGGTGCAACTTGGGTATTCTTCCTTTTAACCCGCTTTGCAAAGAGTTCAAAACACCTAGAAACAACATCCAAACACATACACACGAGCACAAACACAACACATAAGCACATAACCGGGATAAAACCCATCATAAACATATAAAAACCACGAATTCTTACCTTAAATCCGTTCACTTCTTCTTCCACAAACTGAGAGTTCTCTTCTGCTCTCTCTCTCTCTAGAACCGAAGAAAATGGTGATGTGAAGTGAGGGTGGGCGGCCATGCCCACATTTACACCAACTTTTTAAAGTTTTGTCCTTTTGGACACTTTTGGTCCCTCCACTTGGACCTTATAGCTTTTCTTTCTTTTATTCTTAATTTCCTGTCTTTTAGAAAAATAATCGGGTGTTACATAAAACATCCATAAAATCCAACTAAAACAACCCAAACTTTGACCCTGCACTCTTAACCCAAGGCTCACAAACAGAAGGTGGAATTTTTAACCACACTTTCCTATAATCAACACTTTCTCCAAAAAGCAAAACTGTTGTTAGGTATCTTGCATCACCTTCCTCACATCCCAAGGTACCTAACTTTTCCATACATGTATCCATATCATTAGAAATATTATGTTTGTCAATCAATATTTGTGCCACTTCCATTAGCTTTGAGTCTAGTGTTTGCTTTGTTTTCGCCTTCTTGTTTTTAGAGTCTTGAGACGAGGGTCCCCTTTTGTTTTTAGATACAACAAATGACTCCTCACTAGCACCTTGTGTTGGGGATTCTAGTTGGGTGCAATCAATATCATCAAAAAGATTTATGTTTTGGTCAGACACTTCCTCAGAAGGATGAGGAAGTGTAGAAGATGTCCCCCAACTATCAAAACCATGTAAGTAGACGCCTCAAACAATTGAACACAGAGTTTTGGGTAAGCAAGTGGTGAACGTCTCAATACTTCTATATATTTGTTTGACTGTGTAAACAAATATTATAAAATACATTAAAAGTTTTAAACGTTCTACAAATATATATAAATATTATTTACAGTTAAGAAATACCTTCATCTCTGTTTTCCAATCTTCTTCTGACAAGTTAAAAATGTTTGTTAGAGGATTATAAACGTTGCCAGTTTTGCTTTTAAGCTTTGTCCAAGCTGAAAATTTCCCTTTTACATAATCATAGCGGTTCTTCCTTTGTCGTTGATCGGTTATGAAATTGTATTCTTGTTTTAACTTTTCTGCTACATTCTTCACGATACTAGTTTAAGGCTATTACCTTCACGACCATGTAATGTCAATTCATGAATACATGCTTCAAGAAAAGTTTTTTCAACACCTTTTTGTTGCCAACTAATCCTACTCTTTTTTCCCGCCATTTTTACAAACCTAATCACATTTAACAAACCTAAGCACATATGACAAACCTAAATAGAACTTTCAAGTGAAAAAACCAAATGACAAATGCAAATAACATATAAACCATAAAGTCAAACAATATATATAATTACTTTCAAGTGAAAAGAACAAGTTGCAACATATATAATTAATTTAAGCAACTATAAATGCGAAGTCAAACAAATATAGACAACAATTTCTTGTCAAACAAATATAGATCACAAATATAGTTTGCACAGACAAAGAACAAGCAAGCAAATGTCAATCACAAATTCTCATCTAATAGAAGCAACTTAGTTGCAGCTTATTCTTGACCTCATAATCATTTTTAGTTTCAAGGGTTTGGACTTCATTTTCATTATTTCAGAAGTCACCAACAAAAATAAATTCAAGCCACCAACACAAAATTATAAACTAGTTTGAATCATAGGCTGTAATCAAGCATTTTAAGGGGCTGTTGACAGAGATGGATTGACTTACATGATAATGAGAGTGGACGACAAAGAACGTTGTTGATATCGGAGAGAGTCGCTGGAAAGAGGGTTGTTGATGTCGGAGAGAGTCACCGGAAAGAGGGTTGTTGATGTTGGGGTGAGGGCGCCGATTAGTGATGTCGACGGAGGATGGCGGCGCATGTAGATGGGATGGCGGTGCTGAGAAGGTGGCGATGCAGATAGGATAAGGGGTTGAGATACAGATGGGATAAAAAGTTGTTGGTGTCTGAGGATGAATGTAAAGTTTTTAGGTTAAAGGGTATAAATGAAAGATATTTCATTCAGCATCTTTTAGTAGCTGAATGGTTCAGTGCTGAATGGAACCATTCAACACCTAATTTTTTCCAACCAAACACTCTGAATAAGATGTGCTAAATGATTAAATGGTGAATGGAATCATTAAGAGGCTACCAAACAGCCCCTAAGTATTTTTTGTAACCATTTTATTCCCCCTGTCGCTTTTGTAGCAAAATCACTATCACAAACATGATCATAAAAATAATTAAAATTTACAAAAGCATAAACAACAAATAATAATGATTACATAGAGAAACACATAAAAAGAACATGTCCAAAAGATATAAATTAAAAAACTGCTTTTCAACACAAACACACATAGAAACTCATGATTTGTCTTTATGATTTCAAACACAAATAAAAAAATAAGACCCTAGTTTTATCCGGTCACAAAAATACCAATGGTTTCATCCATAATCGCATATAGATTTCACCATTTCATTTCATCCCATCGGCTTCAATGTCACGTAAGAAGAAGATGTGCGGGAATGTTAAAAATTAATATGTTAACAATTCAATGATGAGAAGAATAAAACTTTTAGTGAACCCGTTTATATTAAGTAAAGTATATATTCGTGATAAAGATAGCCGATTAGATATTGGATTTTTGTTAGCATAATTTTTCGTATGACATCTAGCGTCTAGTGCCTTTGTAAAAGAACATGTGATTTTGGTGAATATGACATTTTCATCGACTTGTCACCGGACATTTATTTTGATAAATTACAAGTGAAATGACGTTTTTGTTTGATAGAATTTTAGGATGAGGTCTTGGTCCATTTCAACAACTATATAAATACGCTAAGACAATTTAGAATTAATAATTTCATATACCACTTTTTAAACTTGTAATATATTATACTTATACTCAAATCACATTTTAAACGTGTCTTGCGTCATAACACTAAAAACTTATACTTGAAGTTTTGCAAATTTATAGGCAGTAATATAGACCCCCTTTAGAGTTTAAACTTTTGAAGATTTTCTATTTTCTTTCAAAATCATCTATTTACCTGCAAATCTATTTTATTCTATCTTCTTCACACGGGAATAATAATTTTCTTGATGACGTTAAATCATTCATAGCTTCTTCTCTATAAATATTTGAGTAAATGGTTATTAATGGTTATGAGTGAATGATAGAGAATGTTAGACTGTTCATCTCTATATTTGATAAAACAATGTTTATTTCTATTAATTTTTAATATTTGTTGAAAGTGGTTATGAGTAGAGTAGAAAAAAATATAATGATAAAAGTATAAAAAATATTATTTTATTGAAAATAAAAAAAATAATGATTTTTAATATAATTATAAAGATGAAGATACATGGATTGTGAATGCTCTTAATGTTTCTAGATCCTCTTGATTTTGTTCTCCAAAAATTCTATCTTCTTTAAGAATTCTGAATTGAACTTGTAAAACTTTATCAATTGTAAAATTAACCGACAATGATCATTTATATTCATTAACGAGGTAGATTAGCTCGTAGTTAAACCGACAAGAAGTATGTCCTTCATCCACCATCTTTCGGTTATGTTAATTCATTATGAGATTAAATACTTGACGTTTAATTTTCGTAATAATTTGATTTGTTCTTTTTTTTCAGTTATTGGAATGCAAATATGTAGTTTGACTCTTTTATTTGTTTTGAAAATTGGAACTAACCTCACATGATTTATTTTAATAAGTTGGAATTTATCAAAATATTTAGACTCTAACATTATGTTACCTAGTTTACTTAACAAGAGAAATAAAAACCCAACCGATAAAACCGGTTAAATAGTTCAAACCGAAACGGGTAGTTTTATAGAGCTTTAGTTACTAATTATAAAAATAATTAAAAACATCAAATAAACTAACTAAATATGAAATATGAAATAAACTCATTAATTTAATTTTTATTGGTTTTTATAATTTAAAAATTACAAACATTGTTTTGTTAAGAAAACATAGAAAATTGTCGTTGTGGTCTTCATTTAATTGTATACGGCCTCATATGTTTTTATCTCTAGTCGGTTACCATTTAAAATGTGCACCTCTAGTGGAGACGGGTTATGTCGTGTTGATGGTGACAATGGTGATCGTAGAAATTGTGGTGATTTCAAACGATGTTAGTGATAAGAGAAGTAGAAAATTCAATTTGTGTCGTTATATGCTTTAGCTGTATGAAAAGAATATTCAATTTCTTTACTTGATTATTTTTTTAATTAAGAGATCTAAAAGAGTTATTGCATTTATTCACTAGTCTTTTTTGTCTTGTTTGATTCTTTTGTTTGATGCCTTGATTAAACATGTTTGGGATCTACCACAGTACTTCCCATAGCACGTGAAGATTGGCCATATAACTACTACCTTTTCACATTAATTAATAAATCATGAATGGATTTTCTTTCATATATATATATATATATATATATAATATATATATATATATATATATATATATGTATATATATATGTATATATATATGTATATATATGTATATATATATGTATATATATATGTATATATATGTATGTATATACACACACGTGTAAAAAAAATCGTAAATCTGTTGTTTACATATATGTAAATCTAGTTATACATATGTGTAGTACTGGATTTACACATGTGTAAAATGAATTTCGTTAAAAAAAGGAATTTTTTTTTATTTTTTATAAATTTTTTAATATTTTTTTATGAAAGAGGGAAAGTTGGGGAACATTTTTGTGTTTTTATTTTTTTTTATTTTTATGTTATTTTTGATTTATAAATTTTTTAAATATGTTTTTGTTAATTACAATTTTGCCATTGAGAACTAGTAGTTGAGATTGGTTCCTAGAGTTCTCACAAAAAAACTATTTCTCATTTGATCCCTCCCCTATATATGTATATGTATATAGGGGAGGGATCAAATGAGAACTAACTTTTTTTGTAAGAACTCTAGAAACTAATCTCAACTACTAGTTTTCAATGATAAAATTGTAATTAACAAGAACATATTTAAAAAAAATTATAAATCCAAAGATAACATAAAAATAAAAAAATAAAAACACAAAAATGTTCTCCTACTCTCCCTCTTTCATAAAAAAATTATAAAAAATAAAAAATATCACGTTTTTTAACGAAATTCGTTTTATAAATGTGTAATATCGGATTTACACATATGAAATCCAGTACTATACATGTATATAACTAGATTTACACATATGTAAACAACAGATGTACGATTTTTTTAAAAAAAAGTATATAATATGGTAAGTGTTGGAAAGACAAAAAAATACTGAATTTTATAGTGATTTTTTTTTGAAAAAACGATGTCGTGAAAAAAAGTTATGAACATTTTAAAAAAAGGGAGGAAATGATATGTGATTGCATATGATAAGAAATGAGTGGTTGAGATTGATTTATAGAGTTCTCATAAAAAGTGGTTCTCATTTGAACCCTCCCCTATGCATATATACATATACATATATATACATATACATATATATACATATACATATATATACATATACATATATATACATATACATATATATACATATACATATATATACATATACATATATATACATATACATATATATACATAGGGTTTGGATCTTTTCAGAACTTTTAAAGATCGCGAGAACTACGAGAACTAATCTAGTCCATTGATTCATTTTTAATTTAGTGTAATTTTAACTAATTCACCAAGGGTATTATAGTATTTTTATGTTTGTAGTAGTTGTGAGTCTTTTATGATTATCATTTATTAAGGTAAGTTACAAAGTTCCTATCATTTATATAAGTTTTGATTATTAAGTTATATAAATTTTTAGTATTTTTCAAGAATCTTTCCATCTTCGACATCCATTCCCAAATTTCAATAAGGCCCACATCATGTTATTATAATGGATTTTCATATCATCAGAATTTTTATATGATTTATAATAATTGATAAGATTGACTCATTGTATATTTGTTTTAGTGTAAATAAAATTCTAAATATCCTTACATTTTTTTGCAAAAATCATGACTCATCTTATATATTTAACCATAGGCATCAATACGGCTTAGTCTGTAATATTTGTTGAAGAATTTAAAGAAATCAAGAACCAATATTTGAAGAAGTTCTAGACTCATAAAAAAGGTGTTGTTAATGAGAAATTGATTGTACAATCTCAATACTAAGAAGTGATATACGTGGCACCATACGGTGCTTAAAACAAAGATGTGAAATAAACATACGTTAATTAGTGTTTGAGAGAGAGAGAGAGTTATTTTCGAGATTTAACAACACAAAATGTTTGCAGGCCATATTATAAGTAACTAATGAGCATGATTCTCATAATTGCTAGAAAACGATTAACAATCATATCAACAAATGGACTAATAGTGATTATCCTATAGTTATTTTTGATGAATTAATAGACATTCAGTTACTAAGTAATTTTATGTTTCTTTACATTTATTATTTGTTTATTATAATGTTTATATTTATTAGTTGTTTTGCATATTCATTTTCTGGTTTTTCTAGAAATGTTTTTAAATAGATTAATTTACGTATATATAAATTTAACATTAGATTTATACGTTGTTTGCATATGATGTTTTACATATGATCATTTAATTGATATACAAATGAACTTACACATAACTAATTTTTAAAAGAATATAGATTAGATATTTATAATTTACATATATGAAAAAAAACATTGATTACATCTTTTAATTTACCTCTGATAACTAACAACAATTATTTATAACTACTTAAGTTTAATTAGTTCTTATCTCAGTTATAACAATCCTACACATTATATAAACCATTGTAATCTGTGCATGAATATATATGCTATTGTGGTAATTTCATATATGTCTATATAGAATGATTAGATTTTGTGGTTAATATCCGGCCATAAGTTAATCAACACTTTTTCAAAATAGATACAAAGCACTATTTTTGAATTCCATACCAAACTATTTTTAATTTTTATGTTTTTATTGTAAATCCATCAAACACATCATAATTCAATATTTTGTCTAACATAATATGTAAAACGATAACATAATTTACAAAACTGACCATATGAAAACAAGTAACCGTAAAACATATCATCCATAATTAAACTATCAATCCAAACTTACATAATTACTGGTTAACCCAACACATCAATGTCATACTAAAACTAATTGACCCATAAGTCTAGACATTTTTTAAGATATAGTCTAGAAACAATTACATGCTAAGTTTTATCCAACCATGAAACCTATTTTTAAACAAAAATGTTTCAACATCCTAAGTAATGTCACCATCAACGTTTTTCACTCACGATTTGCACGTTCATTGACTCTTTAATGAACCTCCCTTTATGCATGTTTGCATTTGATGTACGACTATGATATGAATATTCATTCTCAGCTTCATTAGTTACATGTCTTGTTTTGTTCTTCCTTAAAAAAACCCACAACTTCAACTTTTTTACTTTACTCATATTGTACATCTTTATATGCCTCATCATCAACACTCCATAATTAATGGGATTACTTTTTGTTAACCAAGTTAGTAGCCTTTTTGTAGGTTCCAGACTTTAATAGGTTCATACTTTTTTATGCCTAACTGATCCTAAGTTCTGCACAAATATATGTTTTTAAAACAAAAAGTTTAAGCAATAAAAACAATCAAACATAAACAGAAAAAAGTAAGCATACATAACTGTATAAGCCATATGTAAAAAGTTTAACATATATGTAAATCAGTTTACATATGTGTAAAACAATTTAACAAAAATAATAATTCATAAGCTTTATGTAAAACAATTTAGCATATATGTAAATGAATATAACATATTGTTCTTCGTATGGGACCAATAATCACATTACTCTTGCATATGAGATATCTACAATCATCATATTTACTTTTTTCCAATCCCCTGCACATTGTCATACTTTCTCTTGCAAGAATAATTCATCTAGCGAAAAAACTAGAATTTCAACATGATATTTCAGTTTTACATAAACGTTAGATGAAAGAATACGATAAACAATTTATGTGACAAACATTAGAAATTATTCAACATACACATATACACATACGTAAATATCCATAATTAAGTACACAATTCTAATTATCTGAACAATAACACTTTGGTTCTCACGAACCCTAATTACCAACACTTTTAAATCCAGGACCCAATTCCAAACCATGTAAACATACTACCTGGTGTTCTCAAGTGTTAATTTCATATGAAATACAAACATATCTCATACAAAAACTAAAACTAATAATTGATTAGCAACATCAATGGATTCTTTTGGCTCTAAAAAACCTTAAATACCAACACATTTTCACCCAAAACCCAATTGCAAACTTTAACGAGTATCAGTTAAAGGGTTATACGCAAACCTACAGAATCCGAAATGCACTAATCAACCAGTCTTAAGTTTTAGGGAAGAAACTTACGGTCGACCTTCGCTAATCAACCACCATCGTTGATGCTTGAATCCTCCTCTCTATCTAAAGCTAAACGAATTTTTAAAATTGTGTTCAAATGTTTACTTGATTTTGTTTTTTTATTTTGGGGAGGATTAAATAGGATTACCTTAAAGATAGCAGGTTTCCATAAAATTGTAAGATTTGATTTTACATTTATACCCTTTTTCATGTAAAATCACACCCACTAATTAATTATTAAACATTTTATTACTCTTTTAATCTTATTCATTGATTAATCTAATCAATGGTTACAAAAGGTTCTTGAAGTTCTTAATTTTAAGGTAGTCCTGCAATGAACCTAACCCTAGATAGGGGAGAGATCAAATGAGAACTTATTTTTTTGTGAGAACTCTATGAACCAATCTCAACTACTAGTTTTCAATAACAAAATTATAATTAACAAAAACATATTTAAAAAAGTTGTAAATTGAAAAATAACATAAAATAAAATAATAAAAACACACATGTAAACAAAAGATAAACGATTTACACATAAAAAATAATAAAAAAATAAGTGTAATACAAGATTTACACATGTCTAATAAAAGTAATAAAAAATTATAAAAAATAAAAAAATTCTCGTTTTTTTTACGAAATTCATTTTACACGTGTGTAATACCGGATTTACACATGTGTAAATCTAGTATTACACATGTGTATACCCGATTTACACATATGTAAACAACAGATAGACGATTATTTTGAAAAAAATATATCAATATAATAGACGTTGGAAAGGTAAAAAAATACTAAATTTTATGGTAAAATTTTTTTGAAAAATTATATCGTAAAAAAGTATGAACGTTTTTAAAAAAGGGGGAAATTGTATGTGATTTGTATGTGATAAAAAAATAAGTGGCTTAGATTGGTTTGTAGAGTTCTCATAAAAAATATGGTTTTCAAGATAACCCTACCCTATATATATGTTTATTTATTAAAGGAAATTATAAATAATATTTTTAAGTATACCTAAAATTATAGATACTGTCCTTAAACTTTTATAAGTACACTGACGTCTTTTATATGAAAACTTTTCACGTTTTATTTCCATTCTACTGATAAAAGTTAACTTTTTTAGTTAGTTTTTTATAAAATACCAGTTTACCCTTGCCTCTTAAAGAACGATATCTGTAATTTTCACTAATCTTTTATTTTGTTTATTTTTTTTGTTTATATTTTATTCACTTTACTTTTCTTATTTTCTTTAATCTTTTTTTCTCTATTCAAACCACTTTTATTTTTATAAACTTATTTTTTTAAATGATCAATTTGCTCTTAATCATTAAAATGAAGAAATGAATTATTATTAATATTTTATTTTCTTTGTTTATATTTTTTAATTTTATTTTCTTTACTTTATTTAGCCACTTCTGTTTAAAAAAATGTCATAATTGTTATTAATAATTTAGTTTCATTTTATGTTATAATTTGTAATTTTTATTTATAAATGTTTATTTTTTTACAAATTTATTTTCATTTGTTTACTTTGTTAATTACCTTTGTAATAAATTAATAGAATGTAGACAACTTGATTTTTAACTTTTTGGTAAAAGCTTATTTAGTTGTCACACCCTCAAAATCCACCGGCGGGGATCTACCGTGAGGCGTGTGATAAACCGGAATCTTAGACAAATCATATCAAACGACACTATATACGTTTTAAAATAAGCGTTTGACCTTAAATCATAGTAAAACAAAGTTTTAAATGTAATCATGGCGGAAACTTAAACATTTGAAAACCATAAGTAATAAATGCGCAACACAAAGCACCCAATGGAAAAGTAGTAAATGTAAATGAACTTGCATTCAAATAATAAAGATGATGCATGAGCCTCAGATATGCAACCTTAGCCTTAAGTGTGCCTGCAACCTTAGAAAACATGCTAAAGTGTGTCAACACAAAGTTGGTGAGCTCACATGTTTAAATAAGTAAATATGTTTGATCTTTTACTTGGTAAAAGTAAACAAAGGTATACCATATGTAGCTAGCCTATATATCAGGTTACTTAGCGTTTCGAACCAAAGCTGGTTGTTTGTGAGTTGTTTTGCCTTCCACCATGTCTTATCACAAAACAATGACAAGTGTTTAGGTCAATTAAACAACCGTTCGACCTCCATTCGAGTTAGCGCGACTAACACGGGTGGGGTTTGTCAAACCCAAAAATACTACTCAAAAGTACATCGCCAACCCGTTATTAATGGTTCGAGTGTGTAAGGACTTGTGTGATAATGTTTGCACTATAGTAATAGGTGATATACCAATAATACTAAAACCAAATAAATAGAAATAGTTTGCATTCTTCTCCCCCAAAAAGGAAAGTAAGTAAAAACTGGGGCCATGAAAACTCATCTTAGATGCGTATGAAAACACGAAGTGTAATAGCCAAAAACTAATCATTAACTAACAAATGTATGTCCATGAGTATGTATACATAATGGTCAAATGAATCCCATTGTATCCAAACTACGTAACTATTAGCGTGTTGGAGAAATGTTTGACAAGTTTAACCAAGTTGGCTTTTGTTGACCAAAGTTGACTGGACTGACCCGACAACCCGTTGGAGACTCAAATAAGTAAAAACATGTTTATTCATACTCAAATAGCTCAAATAAGGATTCATATAAAGTCCATGTTGGAAATCTATTTTTGGGAAAGTTTCTATTTTTGGAAAGTATGATATTGTTACACATGTGCAATCTGTTTAAAGATTATGAATCATACCACAATAACCATCTCAATTGTACATGTAACACATCCAACAATCATCAGTAAAATGTGTAACACCCGGATCTTTCATTTATTTAAATAAAGAGAGATAAAGTGAAGAAAAAGGGGGAAAAGATATTCTACCCAAGTTGAAGGGTAAAAAGTGCCAAAAGGACAAAAAGGATCGAAAAGTTGGTGTAAAGTGGGCATGGCCGCCCACTACTTTCCCACAACTCTCAATTCAACAGAATTCTAGAGAGAGAAAGTGCAGAATTCGGATTTTGGAAGAAACAGGGCTGAAGAAGTGAATTCAAGGTAAGAAACCTGAAATTTTAAGTGTTTGAAGCTGGCCTTATCTCGTTTGTGTGCTTATACGTGTTTTCCTGTGTTCGGGTGTGTGTTTTAGTGAGTTTTTAGGCGGTTGAACTCAAATTCAGACGAGTTGGAAGAAGTCCTGCTCAAGAGCTGTTAAGGTGAGTTCTAGAACTCCTCATTTACATGTTTTCAAATGATTTTGGGGCTGAAAATACAAATCTATATGTTTTACTGATCTGGGTCTCGGACCCGTATGTTTTTCATGCGTGTTTGACGATGTTATGATGTTATGTGTGTTCATGTTCTTGTTATATGTTGAATCCGAGGGCTTAGAAGGTAAGATCTAAGCTTAGGGCATGAAAATAGTGGTTATAGTATGATTCTGCAGTTTCAGTTCCGATTAGGTTAAGTTCAAAATTGGCCTAAGTGTTAGAAACCAATGCGGATGAGTAATAGTAAATGCGGGTGAGCATTTGACCAAGTCCGGACCAATGCGGATGGGAAGAGTCAATGCGGATGAGCATTTGACTAAGTCTGGACAAATGCAGTGACCCAATGCGGATGACTGTACCAATGCGGAGGAGCATTTGGCTAAGTATAGCCAATGCGGATGAACAAAGTAAGTCAATGCGGATGACTGTACCTATGCGGATGAGCATTTGGCTAAGTATAGCCAATGCGGATGAACAAAGTAAGTCAATGCGGACGACTGTAACCAATGCGGATGAGTACAGCCAATGCGGATGAGCATTTTGCCTAAGTGTTGGCAAATGCGGATGAGTATTAGACAAATGCGGATGAACAGTAACCAATGCGGATGAACACTTAGAATAATTTCAGGTTTTGAAGGAAAGGTGGAGATGTAAGCCTTGACTTGGGTGGTTCCCGAGGGTTAGGAATATGGACTTCTAAGGTCCTAGATGTTATGTATGATGATGCATGAGTGTATGTTTATATTCCTTATTGTGATGTATGCATGTCTTCCCATGGCTTTACGTATGAATGAATGTATGAAAGTATTATATAACGTAAAGTGAAAGATGATGAAAGAGGAGCACGATGTTGAATGCATGCATTAATGAACGAATGAAACGTCTTGCACGCATCGGATAACGGGTCCTTCTTTGTGATTGACCCTTAATGTAGAACCTCTACCGCTCACCCCTAGTACTGTGGCATACGTTTAGCTGTTCCTTTATTGACTTCGGCCCAGTAGCTAAGACTGATGGTTACTCCTAGCACCGTGGCATACGTTTAGCTGTTCATTTATTGACTTCGGCCCGGTAGCTACGACTAACCGGGGTGTAGCACATGGTATTGGTACGGATGATGTCCGATGCTCAAGTAAAGTCATAAAGAACGAATGAACGAATGAATGAATGAAGAAGATAATAATGATATTATCTATGTGTACGTACGATGTGTGATCATGTAAAAGTAGCGAATGGTTTTATATGAAAGTAAAGTATGTTTTGTAATAAAACTAGAACTCACTCAGCAACGCTGACTTTTTATATGTTTTCCAGTTGGCAGGTAATGCTTGCTGAGGATGGCACACCGTGAAGCTACTCAGCTCTTTTGGGATGGCATTCTTTTGATTAATGTTTTTGCATTGTAATGCGAACAAGCTATTTTGTAATGAATGTTGTATTAACTTGCAAAAGCTTTTACATGGAAATGAAAGATTGTTTTAGTTTTCCGCCACGATTTATGAAATACAAATGCAATTATATGTTTTATGTGCGATGAGAACCCAGCTGTAAGCGTCCCGGGAATGGGGCCTTACAAGTTGGTATCAGAGCCAAAGTTTAAGAGAAATGGGTAAATGTTCAAAATAAACCTAATCTTAAACTGAGAATGGGACGAAAAGGGAATGGGATGCCAATCTGAGTAGCTGCGTGCCATCGGGTATTTTCGTAAAGTTAACTGGTTTTATGTGCGCATGGTATGTGTTGTATGTAGATTTAAATACTGATGTAGTCAGGACAGGTAAAACTTGGGGTATGAAGAGTAAAGTAAGTGGCTAATCAGAACTGGCCACTGTAATTAGGGACTTACTATACTTAACAAAACTGAGTTGTTTCCTTGAATGACCGTGTTGGTGTTTGAATCTTTCAGTGTGCGTGTGATGGCCGGAGGTAGATCTTCGAAAGCTTCTAGGGGTGGAGGTCACGGTGCTGAACCGCGACCCAGAGAGGGAGACCCAGAGTTGAGAGGGTGGTTCATGAAGAACCAGACCCCCCCCATCCAGGGGGTGGCGACAAAAGCGCCAATCTGAGGGCCTCAGTAAAGGAGCCTGTTGTAGAAGAAGTCCATCAGGTCATGCAGACAATCTTACCGTCTGGTGGTGACTGAAGTTATTAAGGCTGTACGAGAAGGGGAAAGAAGAGAAAGAAACAGATCCTCTGGAGCACGGGAACCCCCAGAGCCTGAAACGGTCCTGTCTGATGACGAAGAGGAAGAAGAAGAGCCTGTTCCAGAGGCAGTGCGAGGATGTAACTACGAGGCATTTATGAGATGCAATCCCCCTACTTTTGACGGTAATGGCAATGTTACCGCTGCTCACCGATGGGTGAGAGAGATGGAGGCCGTTCTCGACCTCAGCGAGTGTCGGGAAGATCAGAAGGTGAAGTTTGCCACTCATTCATTTGTGGACTCGACACTATGTTGTGGGACAACATTATCCAAGCAGAGGGTAATCGGGCAATCGGGAGAATGAAATGGCCTGAGTTGAAGAAGATGGTGATTGAGGAGTTCTGTCCTCACAGAGAAATGGATAAGATGGAAAGGGAGTTTCTGCAGTTGGAGGCTGGAACCATGACACACCAGCAGTATACCACCAAGTTTAATGAAATGGCACGACTCGTGCCTGATCAGGTGACGCCTTTGTCTCAGAAAATCAAGAGGTACATTCAGGGTTTACCGATGGATGTTCGGCGGCATATGATCGCCGCCTGAGCAAGCACGTTTAGGTCGGCGGTTGATTTGGCAGGGAGGCTATATGACGAGCGGGAGGTGGTGGTGACTGAAGCAAGTAAGAAGGGTGGTGGTGATCGGAACTGGAATGGGAGGAGGTTTGGTCGGGGTGATGCCTCGACGGTAACAAAAAGGCACGGGTGGATGACCGCCGCGTGGCCACATCGGGAGTGGGATCAAGGAGTGTGGGGTAAGTGTGGAAAGGAGCATGCGGGAGAATGTAGGCTGGGTTTGAACGTGTGCTTCAAATGTGGGAAGACAGGGCATATGGCGAAGGATTGCCTGTCGGGCAAATGTTTTAACTGTGGGGAAACTGGTCATATGAGCAGAGATTGTAAGAAGCCGAGGACTGAGGGTTCAGGGGCGAGGAAGACGGGAAGTGAAGGACCGAGGGCGAGCGCCGGGGCATTTACCATGACACAGGAGGAAGCTAGGACAGACCCTGATGTCGTGTCTGGTACGTTTCTGGTGAACCAAACTTTAGCTTCTGTGCTATTTGATTCTGGTGCTAGTAGGAGTTTTATTTCTGCTACTTTCTGTGCTAAGCTGCCTACTAGTAGTAGACATGTTGATGCGCCCTTTGATGTAGAAACTGCCATAGGTAAGCCTATTAGGATTTCCGAAATGGTAGAGAATTGTGAAGTGGAGTTAGAAGGTCATAAGTTTCCTGTCAAACCGTTTATGATGACCTTGGGTGGTTTTGATTTAGTTCTTGGAATGGATTGGTTGGCGGACTTCGAGGCGAACATTGTGTGTCGCAAGAAAATGATTCGTCTGACAGCGCCTGATGGAAGTCCGGTAACGGTTTATGGAGATAGGGTCACGACAATCCCGAAGGTGATCTCGATGGCAGTGGCGGGAAAGTGTATGAGGCATGGGTGTAGTGTCTTTCTGGCCTATGTAAAGGATGTGGATACGTTAGCATCACAGCTATCTGGCGTTCCAGTTGTGTGTGACTTTCCGGACGTGTTTCCAGAAGATTTACCGGGAGTGCCACCTGACCGTGAGATCGAGTTTCAGATTGACCTGGTACCGGGTGCCCCAACCCGTTGCCAAGGCACCATATCGGTTAGCTCCGACGGAGATGAAAGAGTTGATGGAACAGTTGCAAGAGTTGCTTGATAAGGGTTCATTAGACCGAGTATCTCTCCTTGGGGTGCTCCGGTCCTATTTGTAAAGAAGAAGGATGGTAGTATGAGGATGTGCATTGACTACCGTGAACTGAATAAGTTGACCGTGAAGAACAGGTACCCCCTCCAAGAATAGAGATTTGTTTGATCAGCTTCAAGGTGCTAGTTGGTTCTCAAGAATTGACCTTCGATCTGGTTACCATCAGCTGAAGGTGAAAGAGAAAGATTTCCTAAAACGGCTTTCCGTACGCGCTACGATCATCACGAGTTTCTTGTTATGTCTTTTGGTTTGACAATGCGCCAGCCGCTTTTATGGATTGATGAACGTGTGTGCCGACCGATGTTGGACAGATCAGTGATTGTGTTCATTGATGATATCCTGATCTATTCGAAGAGTGAAGAAGAACATGCCGGTCACGTTCGTGAAGTACTGGAGACGTGGAGGAGGGAGAAATTGTATGCTAAGTTCTCTAAATGCGCGTTCTGGTTACGCGAGGTACGATTCTTGGGTCATGTGGTGAATCCGGAGGGAATCATGGTAGATCCGGCTAAAGTGGAGGCAGTGATGCAATGGAAGTCTCCAAAGACGCCATCCGAGATTCGCAGTTTCTTGGGTTTGGCGGGCTATTACCGAAGGTTCATCCAAGACTTTCCAAGATCGCTTCTCCACTAACTAAGTTGACCCGAAGGACGTGAAATTTGTGTGGGGTCAAGCTCAAGAGAAGGCATTTGAAGAATTAAAGGCGAGATTGACCCAAGCTTCTATTTTGTCACTACCCGAAGGAAGTGAAGACTTGGTGGTTTATTCCGATGCTTCCTACTCGGGGTTGGGGTGCGTGTTAATGCAAAGGGGGAAAGTTATAGCTTATGCATCCCGACAGCTGAAGGTTCATGAGCCAATTATCCTACTCATGATTTGGAGCTAGCAGCCGTGGTCTTTGCATTAAAAATCTGGAGGCACTATCTTATGGAACCAAGTGTACCATTTACACCGACCACAAGAGCTTTAGGTACTTCTTCGAGCAGAAAGATCTGAATATGAGGCAGCGATGGTGGTTGGAGCTTATAAAGGATTATGACTGCGAGATCCACTATCATCCGGGCAAGGCCATGTGGTGGCTGACGCCCTTAGTCGAAAGGAGAGACCCGAGCCGATCGGGTGAAAGCCTATCAACTAATCATGACCTCCGATGTAATGAAGCAAGTCAAAGAGTTTCAAGATGAGGCACTGAAAGAAGATCGTCTTAACTCCGAAAGAATGAGAGGTCGGTTGAGGAATTGGGTGAGAATACGCTGGTTTTAAAACCCGATTGGGCGAGTGTGGATTCCTCGTTTCGGGGATCTACGGGCAAAGATCATGGATGAGGCCCATAAGACTCGATACTCCATTCATCCAGGTGCCACAAAAATGTATCAAGACATGAAGAAGATTATTGGTGGCCGGGTATGAAGTGACGTGGTGGGGTATGTAAGTAGATGTCTCACTTGCTTACAGGTGAAAGCTGAGCATCAAAAGCCATATGGGAAGATCCAACCTCTAGACATACCGGAGTGGAAGTGGGAGCATATCACCATGGATTTCATTACAAAGTTGCCGCGTACTCCAAAAGGGTATGATGCCATATGGGTGATTGTTGATCGTCTGACAAAGAGTGCTCACTTCCTGCCGATCCGCGAGACATATTCGTCTGAAAGGTTGCTAACCTATTCATCAAGGAATTGTAACTCGTCATAGTGTGCCGGTGTCTATTTATCTGATCGTGACACTCGGTTACATCCAAATTTTGGAAGAAATTTCATGATGCCATGGGGACGAGGTTACATATCAGCACGGCTTATCATCCCCAAACTGATGGTCAGTCTGAGAGGACCATTTAGACATTAGAAGACATGTTGCGGGCGTGTGTGATTGATTTTGGAGGAAGTTGGGACGACCACCTACCGTTGGTCATATTCTCATACAACAATAGCTATCAGGCTAGCATTGGCATGCCACCATATGAGATGCTATACGGGAGGAGATGCAGAACACCCGTTTGTTGGGGTAATATTGGTCAGAAAGAATTAGGGAGCGTCGAGGTGATCGAAGCTACGACCGAAAAGCTCGAAAAGATCAAGGCCTTCATGAAGGAAGCCAAAGATAGACAGAAGTCGTATGCCGATAAACGACGCAGACCGATTGAGTTCCAGGTGGGTGACCGGGTTATGTTGAAGGTCTCGCCGTGGAAAGGTATTATAAGGTTCAGAAAGAGGCAAGTTGAGCCCCAGGTATATAGGCCCTTTTCGAATCCCTGCTCGAGTAGGAGAGGTGGCCTATAAATTGGAACTGCCAGATGAGTTAAGTGGAATTCACCCAACATTCCATGTATCTCACTTAAGAAAGTGTTTGGCGGATGAAGATATGATTGTCCCTGGAAGACATCGAGGTAGACGAACGGCTCAACTATGTAGAGCAACCAGTGGCGATCATTGCCGAAAAGAAAAGAGATTGAGAAATAAGGTGGTTCCTCTTGTGCGTGTACAGTGGAAGCACATGAAGGGATCCGAGTCAACGTGGGAGACTGAAGATGAGATGAGATAGCATTATCCACGTTTGTTTGAGGAATAACAGGTTTCGGGACGAAACCTATTTAAGGGGGGTGGACTTGTAACACCCGGATCTTTCATTTATTCAAATAAAGAGAGAATAAAGTGAAGAAAAAGGGGGAAAAGATATTCTACCCAAGTTGAAGGGTAAAAAGTGCCAAAAGGACAAAAAGGATCGAAAAGTTGGTGTAAAGTGGGCATGGCCGCCCACTACTTTCCCACAACTCTCAATCAACAGAATTCTAGAGAGAGAAAGTGCAGAATTCGGATTTTGGAAGAAACAGGGCTGAAGAAGTGAATTCAAGGTAAGAAACCTGAAATTTTAAGTGTTTGAAGCTGGCCTTATCTCGTTTGTGTGCTTCTACTGTTTCCTGTGTTCGGGTGTGTGTTTTAGTGAGTTTTTAGGCGGTTGAACTCAAATTCAGACGAGTGGAAGAAGTCCTGCTCAAGAGCTGTTAAGGTGAGTTCTAGAACTCCTCATTTATGTTTTCAAATGATTTTGGGGCTGAAAATACAAATCTATATGTTTTACTGATCTGGGTCTCGGACCCGTATGTTTTTCATGCGTGTTTGACGATGTTATGATGTTATGTGTGTTCATGTTCTTGTTATATGTATCCGAGGGCTTAGAAGGTAAGATCTAAGCTTAGGGCATGAAAATAGTGGTTATAGTATGATTCTGCAGTTTCAGTTCCGATTAGGTTAAGTTCAAAATTGGCCTAAGTGTTAGAAACCAATGCGGATGAGTAATAGTAAATGCGGGTGAGCATTTGACCAAGTCCGGACCAATGCGGATGGGAAGAGTCAATGCGGATGAGCATTTGACTAAGTCTGGACAAATGCAGTGACCCAATGCGGATGACTGTACCAATGCGGAGGAGCATTTGGCTAAGTATAGCAATGCGGATGAACAAAGTAAGTCAATGCGGATGACTGTACCTATGCGGATGAGCATTGGCTAAGTATAGCCAATGCGGATGAACAAAGTAAGTCAATGCGGACGACTGTAACCAATGCGGATGAGTACAGCCATGCGGATGAGCATTTTGCCTAAGTGTTGGCAAATGCGGATGAGTATTAGACAAATGCGGATGACAGTAACCAATGCGGATGAACACTTAGAAAATTTCAGGTTTTGAAGGAAGGTGGAGATGTAAGCCTTGACTTGGGTGGGTTCCGAGGGTTAGGAATATGGACTTCTAAGGTCCTAGATGTTTATTTATGATGATGCATGAGTGTATGTTTATATTCCTTATGTGATGTATGCATGTCTTCCCATGGCTTTACGTATGAATGAATGTATGAAAGTATTATATAACGTAAAGTGAAAGATGATGAAAGAGGAGCACGATGATTGAATGCATGCATTAATGAACGAATGAAACGTCTTGCAACGCATCGGATAACGGGTCCTTCTTTGTGATTGACCCTTAATGTAGAACCTCTACCGCTCACCCCTAGTACTGTGGCATACGTTTAGCTGTTCCTTTATTGACTTCGGCCCATAGCTAAGACTGATGGTTACTCCTAGCAACCGTGGCATACGTTTAGCTGTTCATTTATTGACTTCGGCCCGGTAGCTACGACTAACCGGGGTGTAGCACATGGTATTGTACGGATGATGTCCGATGCTCAAGTAAAGTCATAAAGAATGAATGAACGAATGAATATGAAGAAGATAATAATGATATTATCTAGTGTACGTACGATGGGTGATCATGTAAAAGTAGCGAATGGTTTTATATGAAAGTAAAGTATGTTTGTAATAAAACTAGAACTCACTCAGCACGCTGACTTTTTATATTTTCCAGTTGGCAGGTAATGCTTGCTGAGGATTGCACACCGTGAAGCTACTCAGCTCTTTTGGGATGGCATTCTTTTGATTAATGTTTTTGCATTGTAATGCGAACAAGCTATTTTGTAATGAATGTTGTATTAACTTGCAAAAGCTTTTACATGGAAATGAAAGATTGTTTTAGTTTTCCGCCGCGATTTATGAAATACAAATGCAATTATATGTTTTATGTGCGATGAGAACCCAGCTGTAAGCGTCCCGGAATGGGGCCTTACAAGTTGGTATCAGAGCCAAAGTTTAAGAGAAATGGGTAAATGTTCAAAATAAACCTAATCTTAAACTGAGAATGGGACAAAAGGGAAGGGATGCCAATCTGAGTAGCTGCGTGCCATCGGGTATTTTCGTAAAGTTAACCGGTTTTATGTGCGCATGGTATGTGTGTATGTAGATTTAAATACTGATGTAGTCAGGACAGGTAAAACTTGGGGTATGAAGAGTAAAGTAAGTGGCTAATCAGAACTAGCCACTGTAATTAGGGACTTACTATACTTAACATAAACTGAGTTGTTTCCTTGAATGACCGTGTTGGTGCTTGAATCTTTCAGTGTGCGTGTGATGGCCGGAGGTAGATCTTCGAAAGCTTCTAGGGGTGGAGGTCACGGTGCTGAACCGCGACCCAAGAGAGGGAGACCCAGAGTTGAGAGGGTGGTTCATGAAGAACCAGACCCCCCCCCATCCAGGGGGTGGCGACAAAAGCGCCAATCTGAGGGCCTCAGTAAAGGAGCCTGTTGTAGAAGAAGTCCATCAGGTCATGCAGACAATCTTACCGTCTGTGGTGACTGAAGTTATTAAGGCTGTACGAGAAGGGGAAAGAAGAGAAAGAAACAGATCCTCTGGAGCACGGGAACCCCCAGAGCCTGAAACGGTCCTGTCTGATGACGAAGAGGAAGAAGAAGAGCCTGTTCCAGAGGCAGTGCGAGGATGTAACTACGAGGCATTTATGAGATGCAATCCCCCTACTTTTGACGGTAATGGCAATGTTACCGCTGCTCACCGATGGGTGAGAGAGATGGAGGCCGTTCTCGACCTCAGCGAGTGTCGGGAAGATCAGAAGGTGAAGTTTGCCACTCATTCATTTGTGGACTCGGCACTATGTTGGTGGGACAACATTGTCCAAGCAGAGGGTAATCGGGCAATCGGGAGAATGAAATGGCCTGAGTTGAAGAAGATGGTGATTGAGGAGTTCTGTCCTCACAGAGAAATGGATAAGCTGGAAAGGGAGTTTCTGCAGTTGGAGGCTGGAACCATGACACACCAGCAGTATACCACCAAGTTTAATAAAATGGCACGACTAGCACCTTGAAGCTGATCAAACAAATCCTCTATTCTTGGAAGGGGGTACCTGTTCTTCACGGTCAACTTATTCAGTTCACGGTACTCAATGCACATCCTCATACTACCATCCTTCTTCTTTACAAATAGGACCGGAGCACCCCAAGGAGAGATACTCGGTCTAATGAACCCCTTATCAAGCAACTCTTGCAACTGTTCCATCAACTCTTTCATCTCCGTCGGAGCTAACCGATATGGTGCCTTGGCAACGGGTTGGGCACCCGGTACCAGGTCTATCTGAAACTCGATCTCACGGTCAGGTGGCACTCCCGGTAAATCTTCTGGAAACACGTCCGGAAAGTCACACACAACTGGAACGCAGATAGCTGTGATGCTAGCGTATCCACATCCTTTACATAGGCCAGAAGACACTACACCATGCCTCATACACTTTCCCGCCACTGCCATCGAGATCACCTTCGGGATTGTCGTGACCCTATCTCCATAAACCGTTACCGGACTTCCATCAGGCGCTGTCAGAAATCATTTTCTTGCGACACACAATGTTCGCCTCGAAGTCCGCCAACCAATCCATTCCGAGACCCCCTGGATGGGGGGGGGTCTGGTTCTTCATGACCACCCTCTCAACTCTGGGTCTCCCTCTCTGGGGTCGCGGTTCAGCACCGTGACCTCCACCCCTAGAAGCTTTCGAAGATCTACCTCCGGCCATCACACGCACACTGAAAGATTCAAGCACCAACACGGTCATTCAAGGAAACAACTCAGTTTATGTTAAGTATAGTAAGTCCCTAATTACAGTGGCCAGTTCTGATTAGCCACTTACTTTACTCTTCATACCCTAAGTTTTACCTGTCCTGACTACATCAGTATTTAAATCTACATACAACACATACCATGCGCACATAAAACCGTTAACTTTACGAAAATACCCGATGGCACGCAGCTACTCAGATTGGCATCCCATTCCCTTTTCGTCCCATTCTCAGTTTAAGATTAGGTTTATTTGAACATTTACCCATTTCTCTTAAACTTTGGCTCTGATACCAACTTGTAAGGCCCCATTCCCGGACGCTTACAGCTGGGTTCTCATCGCACATAAAACATATAATTGCATTTGTATTCATAAATCGCGGCGGAAAACTAAAACAATCTTTCATTTCCATGTAAAAGCTTTTGCAAGTTAATACAACATTCATTACAAAATAGCTTGTTCGCATTACAATGCAAAAACATTAATCAAAAGAATGCCATCCCAAAAGAGCTGAGTAGCTTCACGGTGTGCCATCCTCAGCAAGCATTACCTGCCAACTGGAAAACATATAAAAAGTCAGCGTTGCTGAGTGAGTTCTAGTTTTATTACAAAACATACTTACTTTCATATAAAACCATTCGCTACTTTTACATGATCACACATCGTACGTACACATAGATAATATCATTATTATCTTCTTCATTCATTCATTCGTTCATTCGTTCTTTATGACTTTACTTGAGCATCGGACATCATCCGTACCAATACCATGTGCTACACCCCGGTTAGTCGTAGCTACCGGGCCGAAGTCAATAAATGAACAGCTAAACGTATGCCACGGTGCTAGAGTAACCATCAGTCTTAGCTACTGGGCCGAAGTCAATAAAGGAACAGCTAAACGTATGCCACAGTACTAGGGGTGAGCGGTAGAGGTTCTACATTAAGGGTCAATCACAAAGAAGGACCCGTTATCCGATGCGTGCAAGACGTTTCATTCGTTCATTAATGCATGCATTCAACATCGTGCTCCTCTTTCATCATCTTTCACTTTACGTATATAATACTTTCATACATTCATTCATACGTAAAGCCATGGGAAGACATGCATACATCACAATAAGGAATATAAACATACACTCATGCATCATCATACATAACATCTAGGACCTTAGAAGTCCATATTCCTAACCCTCGGGAACCACCCAAGTCAAGGCTTACATCTCCACCTTTCCTTCAAAACCTGAAATTATTCTAAGTGTTCATCCGCATTGGTTACTGTTCATCCGCATTTGTCTAATACTCATCCGCATTTGCCAACACTTAGGCAAAATGCTCATCCGCATTGGCTGTACTCATCCGCATTGGTTACAGTCGTCCGCATTGACTTACTTTGTTCATCCGCATTGGCTATACTTAGCCAAATGCTCATCCGCATAGGTACAGTCATCCGCATTGACTTACTTTGTTCATCCGCATTGGCTATACTTAGCCAAATGCTCCTCCGCATTGGTACAGTCATCCGCATTGGGTCACTGCATTGTCCAGACTTAGTCAAATGCTCATCCGCATTGACTCTTCCCATCCGCATTGGTCCGGACTGGTCAAATGCTCACCCGCATTTACTATTACTCATCCGCATTGGTTTCTAACACTTAGGCCAATTTTGAACTTAACCTAATCGGAACTGAAACTGCAGAATCATACTATAACCACTATTTTCATGCCCTAAGCTTAGATCTTACCTTCTAAGCCCTCGGATTCAACATATAACAAGAACATGAACACACATAACTCATAACATCGTCAAACACGCATGAAAAACATACGGGTCCGAGACCCAGATCAGTAAAACATATAGATTTGTATTTTCAGCCCCAAAATCATTTGAAAACATGTAAATGAGGAGTTCTAGAACTCACCTTACAGCTCTTGAGCAGGACTTCTTCCAACTCGTCTGAATTTGAGTTCAACCGCCTAAAAACTCACTAAAACCACACCCGAACACAGGAAAACACGTATAAGCACACAAACGAGATAAGGCCAGCTTCAAACACTTAAAATTTCAGGTTTCTTACCTTGAATTCACTTCTTCAGCCCTGTTTCTTCTTCCAAAATCCGAATTCTGCACTTTCTCTCTCTAGAATTCTGTTGAATTGAGAGTTGTGGGAAAGTAGTGGGCGGCCATGCCCACTTTACACCAACTTTTCGATCCTTTTTGTCCTTTTGCACTTTTTACCCTTCAACTTGGGTAGAATATCTTTTCCCCCTTTTTCTTCACTTTATTCTCTATTTATTTGAATAATGAAAGATCCGGGTGTTACAAGTCCACCCCCCTTAAATAGGCTTCGTCCCCGAAACCTGTTATTCCTCAAACAAACGTGGATAATGCTATCTCATCTCATCTTCAGTCTCCCACGTTGACTCGGATCCCTTCATGTGCTTCCACTGTACACGCACAAGAGGAACCACCTTATTTCTCAATCTCTTTTCTTTTCGGTCAATGATCTCCTTTTCTTCTTCGTCATCAGACAACACCGTCTCAGTCTCGGGCTGTCTCTTTTCGCCCGTGGGTCTACTTCTTTCTTTCCTCTCCCCCTCTCGTACAACTTTAATCACTTCATCACTACAGACGGTAAGATTGTCTGCATGACTTGATGCACCTCTTCAACCACAGCTTCTTTTACTAAGGCCTTTAAGTTTGCTCTCTCATCACCACCCTCCGGATGAGGGGTCTCTGCTTCTTCATGAACCACCTTTTCAACTCGGGGTCTTCCTCTCTTGGGTCGCGGTTCAGCACCCCGACCTCCACCATGTGAAGCCTTTGAAGATCTACCGCCAGCCATCCACACACACACTGAAAGATTCAAACACCAACATGGTCATTTAAGGGAACAACTTAATTTATGTCAAGTATAGTAAGTCCCTAATTACAGTGGCCAGTTATTATTAGCCACTTACTTTACTCTTCATACCCCAAGCATTACCTATCCTGACTACATAAGTATTTAAATCCACAAGCAACACATAACCACATAACATGCGCACGTAATACCGTTAACATTAAGAAAATACCAGATGACACACAGCTACTCAGACTGACATCCCTTCCCCTTCCGTCCCATTCTCAGTTTAAGTTTAGTTTATTTTGAAAACTTACCCATTTTACTTAAACTTTGGATCTGATACCAACTTGTAAGGCCCCGTTCCCTGACGCTTACAGCTGGTAAATCATTGCAGATAAAACATATAACTTTACATTTAACATTCATAAAACATTGCAGCAGAAACATAAAAATAACTTTTCATTTCATTACAAATGCTTTTGCAAGTTAATACAATCGTTCATTTCAAAACATCGTTCATTCGCATTACAATGCAAAAACATTAGACAAAAGAATGCCATCCCAAAAGAGCTGAGTAGCCGCCTCGTGTCATCCTCAGCAACATTACCTGCCAACTGGAAACACATAAAAGTCAGCGTTGCTGAGTGAGTTCTAGTTTTAAAATAAAAAATACTTTACTTTTGCTAAAATCATACTTTACTTTTGCTAAAATCATACTTTACTTTGCATGTGATCACACATCATACGTACACATAGATAATATCATTATTATCTTCATTATACGTTCGTTCATTACGTCCATTCATCATTAAATCTTTACTTTCATTCAGACCAATGCCATGTGCTTCACCCCACCGTATGCATAAAGCCGGTACTGGGCCTAAGGTCTTTCATAGACCCCGAACACTGTGCACGAAGTTGACTCCAGTTACCTAGGGTGAGCGGCAAGAGTCCCATACATATGGTCAATCACAAGGATTGGACCCTAGTGTGCATCCTTCTGGGGTAATTAACCCGCACACAGTTGAGCTAACACCCTTCATTGGGTGTGAACCTCCATACATATGCTTAATCACACAGATCAAGCCCCAGTGTGCATCCTTCTGGGGTAGCTAACCCGTACACGGTTGAGCTAACACCCTTCATTGGGTGTTGCTTGCAAGCCTTTCATACTTTCATTCGTTCATTAACGCATGCATTCTTCATTTCGTTCCTCTTTTCATTATCTTCCACTTTACATTACATAATACTTTCATTTCGTTCATTAACATTCAACGTAAAGCCACGAGAAAATAATCATACAAAGCAAGGAACAAAACATACACAGTCAACGTCATCATACCGGGCATCATACATACATAACACACACCGTACATACCATCATGCGTAGACATACAACATCATACATCATCGTCATCCATGCCTAACATAACCTCTATGGCCTCAAAAGTCATCTTACATGAACCCCCGGGAACCTTCCACGTCAAAAACTTACATCTGCACTTTCCCCCGAAAGTCAGAAAATAAACTATGTTCCTTCGGGTACACAAGCCCTACTTGGGAGTATGGGTACCCTTCAGTCGCATGGCCTCCCAAGCAACTGAGCACAATGCGGATGAACACCAGGCGAATGGGCCCTATACGAATGGACCCAATACGGATGAACACTATGCGGATGAGTCCCATGCGAATGGAATCAATGCGGATGAACACTTGTGCGAATGAACACCAATGCGGATGGACACGTTGTGCGAATGGACACCTTGTGTGAATGAGCACAAATGTGGATGGACCTAGGCGAATGGACCCTCAGTCGCATGACTCCCCATGCGAATGGCCCTCAGTCGTACGATTCACAAGAGAATGGACTCTAGTCGCACGACTCACATGCGAATGAACCTCAGTCGTACTCCCTTCGGCCGTATGGCCTTCAGTCGCATGCCATTTGATCGCCTAACCCTAGCTGATGCATAATGCAGTTCATCCCGAACCCAATCTGCACTTTTCGGCCTCCAAACCCTCTCAAACCTGTTTTAAGCCCAAATCAACCATCCTAAACCTTAGAAACACCTACTACAACACCATTCAAGCACACACAAGCCCAAAACAAACTCCACTCATATCACTCACAAACACATACATATGGGTTCAACACACACATTTCAAAAACGAGTTTTACTATGTGTTCCAGCCCCAAATCAGTTGAAAACGTGTAAAAGAGGGGTCCTAGAACTCACACAAACGACACCGTCAAGTAGAGCTTCAATCCAAGCCGCTACACTTCAACTTCCACTCTCGAATTCACGAAAACCAAGCTTGAAACCCCCTTTTCTCTCTCTTTTCTCTCTTGGCTGAATTTTGTGGGTGTGGGGGAGGAGAGTGGGCTGCCCTCCCCTCTTAATTCCCCACTCTTTCAAGATCTTTCCCATTTTGGTAGGTTTGGTCCCTCGACTTTGGGCTTTATTTCTTTTCCTACTTTCGTTGGATTCAAAGAAAATATCCCGATGTTATATAACATAACCTAAAAACTTAATCATGCCTAAAGTTTCCTAAATTAAAAACGCAAGAACACAAATTTTACAAATTTCATGCAAAGTCTCCACACATGCTCCTATGATCATTCCAACATCAATCACATCACCATAACATATTCTACACATATCATATTCATCATTAATCACATCAAGTCACAAAAGTTTTCATAAATAGCAAGCATGCTCATACGATGCGTTTCACAATATTGATTATTTTCAATCCATT